>CM060950.1:184425159-184862659 GCA_030765055.1 Mantis religiosa
CCACAGGGAAAAGCCAGTCACAACGTGTTCAGTGGTAACTACATTGTATTCGTCTTGTGCATGAAAGTGTTGTAGGGATCACAGTATGCAGTTATAGATACATCAAAATTCAATCCAGTGTGAAATAAAACAAAATGTGTAGTCTCAGAAACTATTTGTAGTTGGTTTATTGACGTCACTATTACTAAATTCCTCCAAACACATATAAAATGTGTAGTGTTTAACGCCCGTTTTTACTACATATGGCACCGCAGGCCATGTGATTTGATTTGATTTATTGATTCATCCATTAAAACATGTACATGTTATAGGACACGTCAAATTAAAAACTAAGTACAGTATTTACAATTAAGGTAGCTAACTAAATATTTAAAAATTTAAAAATTCATCCACGCTGTAGAAGCTATGGCTCTAAGGAAGTTTAATAACAATTTCTTAAAATGATGTTGTGATTCAATCTTTTTTATAGATTCAGGCAGCTTATTGTAAAGATGTAAGCCAGCATATGTGAAATTATTTTCATACATCTTTGTTTTGTGTGACTTCACAAATAAATTGTTCTTTGTTCTAGTGTTGTGTATATGAATTTCAGAATTTTTTTTGAATAAACTTAGGCATGCTTTCATATGTACAAGAGTTTCATATATGTATATACTTGGCAGTGGTAAAATACCTAATTTACTGAAGTATGGCTTACAGCTAGTAGTGCTTGAGAGATCTGCTATGATTCTAATTATTTTCTTTTGGTATCTGAATACTTTTATACTGTCTTTAGAATTTCCCCAAAAAATTATACCATACGCCAACAAACTGTGAATATATGAAAAGTACACTACTCTCCGAACTTTCAAGCTCGACATGCCTGTAATTGCCCTGATTAAGAAACACATTTTACTAATTATTAATTTATAGATGAGTCGTATTTATTACACATCTGCTTCACTTATACGTATACGTAAGTGAAGCAGATGTGTAATAAATAGGACTCATCTATAAATTAATAATTATTTCGCTTCACTGTGGTGTTCCAATACAGTTAAATCTCGATACATTTTACTAAGTTTTTTTGTCAATGTCTCTATGTAAGTTTCCCAACTTAAATTTTCATCTAGTATTAGTCCCAGAAATTTGATAGTTTTTACATAATGTATTTGGTCTTGTTTCAGCATTAATTTTGGACACAATTGACTTCCACTCATTTTATTATAGAAGCTTAGGGCCGCTGTTTTCTCCTTACTCAGTATTAACATATTGGCAGTAAACCATTTTTTAATATATTTTAGACTATTTTCAATATGTACATCTGCCCCTTCCTTATTCATCCCTTTGATAAAGAATATTTGTATCATCTGCAAAAAGTGTAACATTTATATCTGTTCTGTTTTCTACATTATCTGCCAAATCATTAATGTACACTATAAGTAAAAGAGGCCCAAGCACCGAACCTTGAGGGACCCCATATTTCATTATAACACTACTTGAAATCTGAGTTTTAACTTCACTCGTTTCGCTATCAAAATACTCTATTTCCACTGATTGCTCTCTATTCTCCAGATAAGATCTGAACCAATCTAAAGCTAACCCCCTTATGCCATACGAGGATAATTTTTCTAGTAGAAGTTTGTGATCAACCAGATCAAACGCCTTTGTAAGATCTAAAAATATGCCTATCCCTAATTCTTTACTATCTAGTGTTTCATACACTTGTTCAATGAAATTCATCAGTGCAGAACTTGTTGATTTATTTTTTCGAAAACCATTTTGATTGTCATTAATTACTTTAAATTTTTCCAAAAAGCTTGTTACTCTTTCATACACTAATTGTTCGAAGATCTTTGCAAAAGTTGAAATTATGGAAATTGGTCTGTAATTTCCTACCTCCCCTTTGTTACCTTTTTTAAAGATGGGTTTCACTTTACCTTTTTTTAACCTGAACGTGAAAGATTTATCAAGTATGTCAGGGGTTCAATTAGGAATAAGGAACAACGCTTTATGACGCAGTTAGAGTAACCATCTATTCTTACTGATTTCTTATTCTTCAATTTTTTTATAACATCTTTAACTTCCTCAACTGTTACTGGAATTAAAAACATGCTATGTTCATTTTTCTTTACATTTTTCCTTCTTTCCTAGAGAATGAGTATTTAACATTTTCTCCGCTACAGTTGAATAAAACTGGTTGAATAATTCTGAAATTTGTTTAGGATTACTTACTTTTTTGCCATTATTTTCTAGGTGGTAATTTTATTTCAATTTGGGTCCATTTTTTATTTCGTGCTTAATTACTTGCCACATGGATTTAGTTTTATTAACTGCTTTATTTATTGTTTCATCGTTATGTAACTTTTTGGCTGCTCTTATAACTTTATTATATATATTTCGATATTTTATGTAATAGGCCTTAAACTCCGATGTAGTCTTGTTTTCCTTCATGAATTTGCTCAAGAATTTTAATCTAACACCAGATTTTTCGGATTCCTGTTGTGATCCACTTATTACCTAGCTTGTTCATTGCCACTTTAACCATTGGTATGGCTGTTACAAAGTGAAAATCAAATGTGTCCAAAAATGCATTCTTGGCATCGTTTAGATTTCACTCAGTGTACACACTTTCCCAAGATTCTTTACTTAATAGAAAATTTAGATAGCTTAGATTGTCATCATTAGCAAGTCTAACCTTTTTTAATTTTTTTTTTTTTTTTCATTCTGTTTTGGGTTATGCTGATCTACTGGGACAACTAATTTTAACATTTGTGGATAATGATCTGACAGGGCTGTGTCAAAAATCTGAATTTCATATTTCCACTTATTTATATTCAGCACTACTTGGTCACCCCCAGAATATGATGAATTCGAGACACGGGTTGGTACTTTAACTGAGTTTTCCATTCCATACATATTAAAGAGATTTTGCAGATGCTTTTTATTTGCGTTTTCTGTTAAATAGTTTATATTCATGTCCCCTACTATAATTACAGATTTTTTTTGTCTTTTTAAAGAAGTCCAAAATGATTTCTAAATTTTGAAGGAAAATTTTGGTATCGCTTGTGGGATTTCGGTACACACAAATAAGAATTATCTTGCTGTCTAATAGTTCACACATGCTGGCTTCAAAGTGTTCCTCCTGATTTAAGTGTTTAAACATAACAATCTCCCTAAATTTAACTGATTCATTTACATATATACATGATCCACCATTTTTCTTGTTTGACCTACAGAAGGAAGATGCTAGCACATAGTTAGGTATATTAAAATACTCCGTTTCATCTTCTCCCAACCAATGTTCCATTAAACAAATTTCTGTAGAGTTTTTTTTAAAGCAGATGTTAACAGTACTTCAATATTACACTTTTTGTTCTTTAAGCTTTGGATGTTTTGATGGAAGATTGATAGGTTGAATGTAATTTTACAGCTAGTACTTACACCAGTATTTGTTTTCTCAGGAGGATTGCTATCAAAGCTTACATGATTTCCACCTTCTTCACACGTTTCTAATTTACCCGATTTTTACATACTACACCTATTACATCTTTTATAGCTTCACTCAGTGTAAACGACCCCTTTCTGTTAAGATGTAGACCATCCTTGCCAAGGCACGAGCAGTGCAGCTTCTTGTCTAGGTCCACATAAATAGCTCTTAGAGCATGGCATGTGAGAGTCAGCTGGTCTCAACCGAGTCCGCCAAGTCACAGGACACGTTTTGAGGTCCTCCCTCAAAATGGCGGCTGCGGGCTTCTGCTTCTGCTGCTTTCTCCGACGCTACTCGATGAATTTTTGTGACGATGTGTGCCTCGGCTGCATAAGGACCTTACGAACACACATGAGCAAGGACTCATCTGTGCCGGATTGGCTACAGGGGTCGGAGATCCAGGGTCAAGTGGACAGGTCGGAAGCTCAAAGTAGACGTCGGAGACACAGTCATAAATGTCTTTTATTGTTGCCACACGTACATGATCACCAGATACTGTGGATATCTGTCGGCTAATGTCCTCGGCTTGCTGGATTTCACAGGAACGAATAATACTTTTTTTTAGCCCTCGCGGTCGGATTTCACTTTCTCGTGTTTCTCACACGCGGAATTTATGGCCATTTTAAACGCGAGGATCTAAACTCGACTAGTGCAGATTTTGCCTGTTATGGTCAGTCGACAAGTGGGGGTTTCTAGCCAAGAGCCAAGAGCAGGTGCAGGTCGCCCGGGTTCTCCCGGGCGGAGGGTTACACGCCACGGAACATATCCGCTGTGCGGATTTACCCGTGCGGTATGATAGATATATGTTTCTGCGCAAGCTTGCGTGTCGTTTAGTAAGACGGCGCAGTTGGCCTCTACTGATGCTTCTGGTACCGGGATATTCCCCCTTGGGGGGACAGTGCCCATTCCACCTTGCTTTGTGCTGTTGCTAGCGATCCGTCAAGCAGTGGTGGAACCAGTAGCGAGAGAACAGATGGAAATTAGGGTGTTGAGGTTTAATAAGCCCAGGTCGTACGCGCGTCCCAGGGCACGACTGCAGGTGTTAACCTGCCAGCCCCGGCGAAGGCGCGAAGTGACCTGGCGGTGATTGATCGGGGCAGGAGAAGAGGCAGACTTTACCACCCAAGGGCGTCCTTGGATAGGCGATAGCTCCTCCGTCTCTTGGGGAGACATTTATACTGAACTAAGCCTCCCCGTGGCGTCAGCTCATCTACAACACCATTGGCCGAGTTTTCGTGCTACACATAGCGTGGGTGATGTTCTGCCTTCTGATAGGCTGCATCGGCTGATGCCTATTTGTTTCCCGGTTTCTCACACTTTCTTCCAAAACAGACGTGGCTCTGGGTCCTTGAACCCTAGCATATACAAAAGATGCTCCCGTTAGGGTCGGCTGACAATGGTTGCCAGTAAACAGAGTCATAAAACTCTCCCATTTACAGAACTTCAGCTGCCAACAAGCCGAGAACATTTTACATGTGTACACATATCTGAAAAATGGTATATGTAATTAAACCATACATAAGACTTAATATACGTAAATAATATACAGACAATATATACATGATTACATAATAATTATTTCCGGGCTGGACGGAAGTTTCCGCCTCAAATGCCCCGATCAAGGAAGGTAAACAATAGTCACAAACGAATTTGACTTCCTTGATTGATTCCTCCAAAGACATATTCGCTCTGGAAACTTCACGTATATATACAATGTTTCATAACAGAGTTCATCAACTTGATACACACACAAGTAAAATTACATTTCTCACTTTGCATAATCTAGCCAGATTAATGGGCAACCTATTATAATTGTGAATTTATCTTCACTACAATTTCTTTTAACCAGGTCATGATTCCTTTCCTCCAAATTTTTATACATATATATACATTTTTTTTAAAATCGCGTGCAAGCGATAGTCTATCAGTTCTTGGAGGTATGACCTTTGTATAAACAACTACTGGTACGTTCTTACAATACCGCTCTAGTTGCCTTCGAAGGGCAAACCTCCGCAACTAGAAGGGTTAATGACCAGTATTGTAAACTCACAGACGGTGGTTCCTCACACTGATCTACATCTGGTCATAGTCGGTTCCAGGTATACGCATCACTTGCACTTTTTCAGGGTTCTCACTCGCGCACACGTTGTTCTTTTGCTAAGGCCCTTTTCACCTCCATACATAGACACAAAACTACACATATGTACAATGTTCAACAAAGTAAAAGAAAAAAATCAAGTATACATAATCCAGGTGGTATAGACCAGTTTCGAGAACCAAACAGAGCTTTAGGTAACTCAACCTTACACACCTATACATACAGAATAATATAAAAAAAAACCTTGTCTTTAAACCACAACAAAAAGAAACAATTTTTGGGGGGGGGGGGGTAGCCTTCCCATGTGTGCCTACTTAGCCGTTTCAGTTCCTGTTTTCGCCTTATATGGGCGTAACAACTGTTTGTGAAATCTGCCAATAACCTTATCGTTCTTGTCATCTATAAGCTCGTACGTATCGGTACTAAGCCTTCTAGAGATGACGAAGGGTCCCCTGTATGAATTGTGCATGCGGAAATATTGCTTCTTGAGGGCGTTTGACTTCTATTGGTCCTTTACGAGTACCCAGTCTCCAATACTAATATGCCATTTCTTTCGTGGCTTTCTCCTATGCGCAGCTTTCCTTTTTTTCTGTTTAACCTCCATCTGTTGTTTTGCTTTACGGAAAATCTCCTCAGTCGTGAGTTCCGGTATATTTTTCTCCTTGATAGCATTGGAAATGTTTGGGTTCTCGTAATCCATTGTCGCCCTTCCATGAGTTCCATTGGCTTGAATCAGGTCGATGGGTTAATGGAATAATTGATTATATTTTCTATGGTCTGGATATACTCGACCCAACTGGCGTGATTTCTGTTGCATAAAATTCTGAAATAAATTGTAATATCTCAAAGTATGCGCTCGCAAGAATTACTTTGCGGACGGTATTGGGAACAATGGTATAACTTTATCCCGTAGTCCTCTAGTGTTTTCGTAAATTTCTTACTTGTGAAAATGGAGGCATTGTCACTCAGAATGGCGTCCATCTTTCCCTGCTCAGGTATATATTTTGTGAGGATTTTGTTGAGGCAGGACGTGCTTGTAATTTTTCTCACGGGGTAAATCTTTACGAACTTAGTAAATACATACAGCAACACAATTATATATCGGTATCCGAATTTTCCCGCAGGCATTTCACCATGGCAGTCCATCATTATGAGAGTCCCGGGTTTATCTCTGATTATCGCGTGAGTCTCATATTTATATGCCACGTTTAACGGTTTCACCCGCTGGCAAGTATCACACGTGGAAATAACCTGTCTGGCCTTTTGCTTTAACTTAGGAATATAAAAATTTTCTGCTATCATAAGGGCAGTCTTATCTGCTCCGGAGTGCATTAAGGACACGTGATATGTTTCAATCACTTTCCTTTCCAGTGTTTTGGATAAGAACGTCTTCCAACTTGGCCTTTCTCGGCCAAATAACTTATACAACACACCATTCATTATGCCTAATGCTCCTTCCACTTCTGGCGATATTTTGGGAGCCTTCTCAATTAACTTCGACAACTTGGGATCCTGAGTTTGCAGTTCCCGGATATTTTTCAACTGTGATGCTAATTCCTTATCCATCTGAATGTTTATGTTCATGAGCGTAATTTCCCGCCTCGGCCGCTCACTCCTCTCCGTTATTTGAGGTTCGTGGTACAGCCGGGAGAGTAGATCGCTGAATACATTCTCTTTGCCAGGAATGTATTGAATTTCAGCATTATATGAGAGAATCTCATGAATGTACCTGGAGATCTTCGAACTAGTGAGCTTGGATTTTTTTTATGAACGACAAGCTCACGTGGTCCGTAAATATTGTGATTTCTTGTTGGTATACATACTGTCTAAATTTCTGAAGCGCGTAGTAAACTGCGGCAATTTCAAGTTCTGTGACCGACACATTTCTTTCAGTGGGACTTAGCCCTCTAGAAGCCGTGCTAATCACGTGAAAATCCCCATTCTCTTCTCTCTGCCCCAGAATACACCCGTAGCCAAGACAAGAGGTGTCCACAAAGATTTTGTAAGGTAACTCGTCTCTTGGCCTCTCTAACAGGATTGATTTTGCAAATAACCTTTTGATATTTTCAAATGCTTCCTGGTGGGACTTTTCCCATTGTCATTTGGTTCCCTTCTTGAGCAATTCCCTTAAGGGAGCAATTTCAATGGCATACCTCGGGATGATCTTACTTTGAAAATTCACTACGCCCAATAGCGATCGAACTTGCTTAACATTCCGGGGAGGCGGGATTTGGTGTGATTCCCCTTTCGCTGACAAGGTATCCTAAGAACTCCACCTCCTTGACACAGAATTGAGACTTCTCCTGATTTACGGTCATGTTGGCCTGCGCTAGCTTGGACAACACGTAATTAATGTGCATCAGGTGTTCCTCGGCATTTCCATCCACCAGTAAAAAATCATCTACATATTTAATTAAAAATTCGTCGGCCGTGTCTCCGAAAATGGCGTCAATGGCGCGCAAAAATCCTTGTCCTGATGTCATCATCCCAAACGGTGCGCAATAAATTCCCATTGCTTTCCCTGGTATAAAAACGAAGTAAATTGTTTTACATTTTCCTCTAGTTCAATCTGCCAATAAGAGGAGACCAGGTCAATATTTGTTAAAAATCTTCCCCTATTTATTTTAGATAGCAACACCTCTATACTTTCATTTCTAAATCTGTCAGGAGCTGTGTGTTTGTTTATTGTCCTTGCGTCAATTGTCGTGCGTAACGAGTTGTCTTGTTTCTTTATCCAGCAGATAGGATTGATAAACTGTGACCTGGAGCCCCGGATAATGCCGTCTTTATGCATTTTTGCAATTACTTCATTTGCCTTTGGCCGCAGTGCTATAGGCAACTCGCGATATTTATGCATATAAGGCTTTAGATCATTTACTACGAAACTGTGTTTATATACACTGCACTTTCTGGGAACATTGGAGAAAACATTCTTTCTCGGGTGTTAAATCCTCGCTAATTGATCCTTTTGTGATTTTGACAGGTTGAATACAGTCGCTAGCTTACTAACAATTTCTTTCTGGTTCTCATTAGTCGTTAAGAAGAACAGGTTTTTCCGCCTGGCGGTCACGGGACGTAGGCTATATCTCTTTGAGGGGGAATCTCCTATTTTTCCGGGCCTTTCAGTGGCTTCCGTACCCTTGTCAAGCAACTCATAAACGTAGGTACACATACCATCTACCATTTGAACAAAGAAAGATTCTTCTCCCATTTCAGCCTCGCCTTTCGTGCGCGTTATTTTTTTAACTTCTGTCCTTTCGATGAACGCTACCTCATTTCCTTGGCAATAATGTGTCTTATCCACGAAATTTATGCTAGCCTGCAATTCATATAATATATCACAACCAATCAGAAAGTCACAAATACGGTTTCGTACTATCAGGAATATTCCTTCGAATTCCGCACTACCAATTTTGAAATTTATCAGCACCTGCAGCTTTATACGCTGAACGGCATTATTCACCGCGACTCTGCATACTAGATTTTTATTGGGTAAGGTCATTAATTTTAACCTCCGGTTCACTAAATGTCGGTAAATCTCCTCACTGCAGACGCTAACACTAGCTCCTGAGTCGACGTAAGCCTCGTAATTTTCTTCTGCTATCACAATATTGATTTTGGGAGATTCCGTAATTTCATTCTCAGAACTGTGGCGGAACGTAGCCAATAGTTCTCCATTTTCCAATACTATGAATTTGGGTCATTCGCGAAACTGTATTCGCGAATCAGAACCGCCAGTTGGGATGGAATCTGGACCCGTGCTTCGATCCAATCTTAGTTTTCCGTAGCCCTATGATTTTCTTCTTCAGGGTTTATAGGTCTCTCTTCTCCCCGACCCTCGGAGTTACGTCTACTCATTTCTCGATGAACTCTGGGTGCGTGCCTCTGTGGAAAGCTGTGCGCACCTGAGTTCCGGGTGCTGGGCTCATCTTCCTGAGATCCAGCCTCCACGTCACTGTAGTACTGGCCGACCCGATTTCGCCTATAGTGCCAACAACCTTGGCGACGTCTTCTGTTAAAACCATCGGTCCGCCGAACCTCGCGAGCTGCGAAAAGGTTTATTTGGTGCTCGCGTCCTGATCCTCTAGCTTGCCGGTTTCGGCCCTCAAACCTTGGTAACTCGGCTTCGTACCTCCCTCGCGGATCATGTTCTCTGTTTCTTCCCTGGAATGGGGCTCTCCTGGGTGAGTAGTTTGGATTTCCCTGGTAATTTCCGCGAGGGCTGATCATCTGCTCATGTCTATGATGTCCCGGTGCGCGCCCGTTCTCAAAAGCGGATATGAGTTCAATTAGTTCTGGGATTGACTGTGGTTTTGCAATGTACAAATAATGCGTAATTTGCATTGGAAAATGCTGCACTATCAGGCTCAGAAAATCTTTCTCCTCTATCGGGGGCTGCAGCAATCTATTTTGCGCCTGTTCTAGTAAGTAGTCCAGCATTGATTGAGACGAGGTTTTGTCATAACGACCAGTACTTAAGGCGGACCTGACATAATTCTGCGTATTCACATTCCAAAACTTATTTAAAAACATCTGTTTAAAGTAGGCGAAGCTGCTATTTTCGCCTAACGGTAAGTGTACCCACTGCTGAAGCTTTATAGGCAACCCTTTCTTCACTATCAGCATTTTAAAATGTTCGGGAACCTGTTTCAGGACAAAATATTGTTCTAAGTCTGCAATAAATTGCCTGGGATGGTCACCTCCATTCTCCTGAAATTTCGAAATGTCAATCTCGCCCAATAGGAAATTAAAATTTCCACACATTGGCATAGCAGGCCCAAAGTGTTGAAAATTGCTGCTGTTGGGTTGCGAAGAAGTGTCCGCGAGAGGCTGAGATGGCCCCGTCGCTTCGCTTCCCCAGTCAAAACTACCTGATGCAGTGTCTTCACTGACATTACCATTTTCAGATGCGTTACTTTGCATGTTTAATTCAGAACTTACGTGCTGACTGTGACTTTGGCCTAGTTCTATGTTCTTAATGGCAGTTCTAATCTCTTGTATTTGACTTTCTGCCATCAAGACCCGAGAATCAATTTCGCGACGCTGAGTTGAGAAATCTTGACCAATACTTTCTTTCAATTTTTCAAAATTACTAACCCTGGCAAGTTTTTCTCCCTCTATGGTGTCCTGTACGCTCTTCAACTCTTTATGAACCACTGCTTCAAAATTAACTTGTTTCCTAATTAGAGCGTCACCTTTCTCCTTCAGCTCGCCAGATAATTGTTTCTCAAGCCTTGCACTAACCATCTCACAATTATTTTTGGTGCCAGTCACCTCAGTACGAATTATAAATAGTTGGGATTCTACCTCTGCACCGATCTTATCTATTCTACAATTTAAAACTGCCTGGTTGGCATATATTTCCTCTATTTTATCCCCTTGTTTACCTAATTTTTCATCAATTTTCTGCTCTAACTCTGTATGTTTAAAATCTAAATATTTTCTTAAATTTTTCTCAATTTCCTCGCTGACCAAACCAATCTTTTCTTGCAAGTCCTGATTGTTTTTGTTTATCTGCTCGGTTAGCTGTCTAAAAAGCAACAAAAGTTGTTCTCCTCCTACATTTAAGCTGTTTTGTGCCTGAACGTTGGACGGATCGCAGGTAATCACCCTTTGACCCTCCTGAACGTCCGACGTTCCTAACAATGGCCTTTGTGAACATCTTTCAGCTTCCGTTACTTCAGGTGATAGTACGCTCGCACCAGCTGAAGGCTGACCACTTTCATTTTCAGCTGGCCCCTGTCCATCTAAAGAACGAATTTCCCGCTCTACTGAACTGCCTTCTATCACTTCTTTGTTAATGTTTACACTACTTTTACGTTCCATTTTTAATCTATTATGACAATTTAACTTTCCAATACTTCTTAGCTGCATCAATCTATCTCGCACTGCTGTTTACATGCAAAATTTTACAGCTTTACACAATTTGCTATGTACAGTACCAAACAAAAACAAAAGAACATGCTTGTGTAGATCTTACTTTTTTTTTGACGAGGTTTGGTGCTTGTAGAGGTGGAAGTTCTTGTAGATTTTGTGCCCCTTCCTCCGAGACACTGACGCTCCTGAGTTCGATCTGGCTGCCTCCAGCGTCGGATGCTCCCTCCTTTGTTCGAGCCACACTTCTTTGGCGCCAAATTTGAGACAGTCAGCTGGTCTCAACCGAGTCCGCCAAGTCACAGGACACGTTTGATTTTTTGTGACGATGTGTGCCTCGGCTGCATCAGGAACTTACGAACACACATGAGCAAGGATTCATATGTGCCGGATTGGCTACAGGGTCCAGGGTCAAGTGGACAGGTCGGAAGCTCAAATTAGACGTTGAAGACACAGTCATAAATGCCTTTTATTGTTGCCACACGTACATGATCACTAGATACCGTTGATATCTGTCGGCTAATGTCCTCGGCTTGCTGGATTTCGCAGGAACGAATAATACTTTTTCTTAGCCCTCGCGGTCGGATTTCACTTTCTCGTGTTTCTCACACGCAGAATCTACGGCCATTTTAAACGCGAGGATCTAAACTCGACTAGTGCAGATTTTGCCTGTTATGGACAGTCGACAAGTGGGGGTTTCTGTACGTTTTCCAAAATATTTATACTGAACTAAGCCTCCCCTTGGCGTCAGCTCATCTACAACACCATTGGCTGAGTTTTCGCGCTACACATAGTATGGGTGATGTTTTGCCTTCTGATAGGCTGCCAAACATCGGCTTATGCCTATTTGTTTCCCGTTTTCTCACACTTTCTTCCAAAACAGACGTGGCTCTGGGTCCTTGAACCCTAGCATATACAAAAGATGCTCCCGTTAGGGTTGGCTGACAATGGTTGCCAGTAAACAGAGTCATAAAACTCTCCCATTTACAGAACTTCAGCTGCCAACAAGCCGAGAACATTTTACATGTGTACACATATCTGAAAAATGGTATATGTAATTAAACCATACAAAAGACTTAATATACGTAAATAATATACAGACAATATATAGATGATTACATAATAATTATTTCCGGGCTGGACGGAAGTTTCCGCCTCACATGCCCATCCAATATTTTCATTAACACTATTTACATACCTATCGCCTAAGCCACGCCTTCTCACTATACTGTTCACTATTAGTTTTGCATTTGAAAACTTCTTCTTGGTTGCACGTATAAGATTGTACAGGTTACCCAGAATCTCTTCAGCATTCCGCGAGTTTTTTAGATTGTTTGTACCAACATGTAGCACAACCACTTCGGTATCCTCTGGTCTTCCAGTGATGCTGGGATCATTGAGTTTACCACACATTTGCTGCACATTTATTCCACTTAGAGACTTCAACTTAACCCCACCCATATTTACATGTTTAATAATAGAATCCCCAAGCACTAGCACTTTGCATTTTTCCGTTTCCGGCTTGTCCATTCCTTCCCCTTCATATTTCCTGATTTTGAGGTTAGGGTTAATCCACTTGAATTTTGAGCTTACTGCTGTTTCTTTCTTCTTTATCTGCAGACCATTATTTGCAGTGAGTCCTTCATCAACGGATAGCTGAGATTCACTATCGAATGATGATAGCGAAGTAAACCTGTTGCTTGTAGGAATAGGCTCCTTCATTTTCATCACAATTTTATTTGAGTCATCTCTGTGTTCAGCTTTTTTCTTCAGGAGATGAATTTCTGTTTTGAGTTCGTTGTTCTCAGTCTTTAAGGTTCTTATTTCTTCATGAGCGTGTTTTAAGTATTTGTTCAGTAAGTCCACGATGATTTGAAGCAACGCTATGACCTCCGCTTCACGTGTTGTTCCATTCCGAGATGGCGGTTCTTCCACTTGCTGATTTTGCTTCTTTAATTCTATTAAGGGTTCCTCCCCAGTCTTGTCTTCATTTCTGTGGCTTTCTTCGTCACTGAAATTATTGTTGCTGTCTTCTCATTTTGCTTTCTTGCCATTAATACCACTCTTTTCACTTATTTTCGACTTACTTCGCGTGCCGTAACTACACGTCGCCATCTTGTTCTATGTTCAATGTGATGATAACATAAGGTGAACATTGATGATACATGAGATGAAGATGGAGCACCGATGGAATGTGATGGCGGGGGAAGCCAGAGATCCTGGAGGAAACCTGCCCCAGCACTGTGTTGTTCACCACAAATGTCACTTTGTGGTTGCCTGGGATCGAACGTAGACCGCTTTGGTCAATCCAGTGAGGTTAATACCATCAGCACACCCAGAGTTTCATTATTGATTGCAAGAAGAGCTCAGTGACTCAAAAAGTCCTTTTCTAAAGTATGCAAAAATAAGTTTACCTTAAGCAATATGGGCACGTGAGCTATCACCAGCCTCATGTCAGGGTAGCACATAAAGCAAGGATTACAGCATTGAAGAGGAGAGCTGATATTTTTGCATTTCTCTCTCCAGCTTGTGAACAGGTGTATCATTTTGTCGTTAAAGTTTTTCATTAGCTAGAATTAGTAATGCTGTTTATATAAGTATGTACAGTAAGTCTCTATATGGTTGCGCTGCAGATGCGATGTATGTCCCCTAAGTGCACTCTCTGCTATATAACGGGAGAGTAGGTAGTATGTATGAACAGAAATTAGAAAATTACACAAGAACTAGTGTAAAAGAAAAGCTCATCTGAAGATGCCAAAATTTTGCCTTTGCGAATGGACACTATCTATAACAATATTAGTATGCATGTTATCAATCACCAGTGAGTAAGTAATGTGGGAGATTTGGAATGGAAAACCCCTGTAAATAGACAGTATGCGGAGCATGCATGTGGCCTGCTCTCTGGTATTCATATTTATTCACCAAGAAAATTTGTACAGAATATGGGCTTTGTTAAAAAAATACTAACACAAACATTATCATGTTTACAATATACAAAGTTTGAGAAAATAACATAAGATTGCACTGAGGTGGAACACAGATACCCAGCATTTGCCTTAATGACTGAGGGAAACCTCAGAAGAACCTCACTCAGGTATACAATTGCATTTGAACATTTTAAACTAATTACATTTATAATTGAGGTCATTAGAGTACTACAATATAGGTGATGGAGAGTTCAATCTTGGTCTTGGAGGTTGTTTTCAAGCTTCTTCTTGAGTTGATGTTCTTTTCACAGATGAACAGGATCCATGAAACCAACAAGATTAAAGGGGTAATATTTTCAAAAATTAACTAGGTTGGATGGCTTCTTTACCAATTTGTAATTCCAAATTAACAAGTGATTTAGTGCAAAGAATAATCAAAATTTGGTATTCATGAATTCATCAACTGAGTAAAATATATTTTAAGAGCAAGTTCTTAGCATTTATTTTTAAATGTTTTGATCTGTGGAACTTTGATGTTCTCAGGGATTTTATTATATAAGTTAACACCTTTATGGGAAATAAAATTCAAACATTTTGTTAATCTGTGCTGTTGGAGATGGATGGATGTTATTTGTGTATTGTATGAATAGTATTCATTATTAAACTTATATTTCCATGAATGAATGAAACTGTTTCTTATATATATATATATATATATATACAGTAATGGTAGAATTTTTAGATCCAAGAAAAGTGGTATACATGAAGTACATTGGTTCACTTGTTTCATTAATGTTATTCTTTTTTCGTAGTTTGAACACCTCAATGCAGTTGTTAGAAGATCCCTAAAAGGGGATCCAGAAATTTTTCAAACAATCAAGACGGCTAGAACAAAGACGAACTCTTCAGAAATCCGCCCCTTTCCTCCCCGCCATTTTGGCGAGCTTTCATCTGCACACTGCAGTGCCCGTCCCTTTGAATGCCTTGCCGCCTCGATCAACAATTGGCTCGAGACACTACTCCCTCCTCAAGGCTGGTCGTCCCGAACAGAACCATCGTAGTGGGCCAGACAATCCAGGTGTACCACCAACATCTTTCCTTGGGGCACCTTCCGGGTGCAGTAGACCATGTCGTTAATCCTCTTCACCACCCTGTACGGTCCTTGCCATGGCTGCTGAAGTTTCGGACAGCATCCCTTGGTCCGGGTTTGGCGGTACAACCAGAACAAGTCACCTTGCTGGAACCCTTGGCTATTGGCTTGCCTGTTGTATCGGGTCTTCATGTGGTCAATCTCCATCCGGATGTTCTGACGAGCCATTTCGTGCATTTCGTGGAGACGGTCCACCAGGTTCTCCACATACTCGGTTGCTGGCTGCTTCGCCTCCCGGGGGGGGGGGGGGGGGGAGGGGCTCCCAAATGCCACGTCACAAGGGAGGCGTAACTCTTGGCCGAACATTAAGCTGGCTGGCGTCATCCCAGTGGTGTCGTGTGTCAACGAGCGGTAGGCCAGCAGGAACAGTGGCACCTTGACGTCCCTGTCTCGCTAATGGCTGGCCATGACCCTCCTCAGATGTTCTTCTAGGGTCTTGATGTACCTTTAGACCATGCAATCCGACTGCGGGTGTAGGGGTGTTGTGCAGGTCTTGTTTACTCCAAGTCTTTCCAGTGCCTCTTCATCAGGTTAGACTCAAGATTGGTGCCCTGGTCACTGTGCAGCTCTAACGGCACCCAAAACGGCAGAACACTTGCTCCATGAGGCAGTCTATGATGGTTTTCGCCTCCTGGTTTGGGATGGCATACACCTCCGGCCACTTGGTGAAATAGTCCACGACCACCATCAGGTACTTATAGCCTCGGTCGGACACTGGGAATGGTCCAGCTATGTCGACAGTGATCCATTCGAATGGCGCTCCGACGTTGTACTGCTGCATGCGACCCCGGTTCCTAGTCGAGACTCGCCGCGCACACGTGACATTAACGGCACCATCTCACGTCTGCTCGGAGCCCGAGCCAGTAGTAACGCTGCCGCAGTTTGTCGATCGTTCGGTTTGCTCCTGAAGTATCGGCATGCACTTCCTCCAAGATTTCCGGGACCTTACTCCGGTGAAGCACCAACCGCTCTCTCTGCGTCTTCCCATCGGCTGATTCCCATACCCGGAACAGCACACTCTCTTTGGTCTTCAACGGCTCCCATTGTGCCCAGTACGTCTTGTACGCAGCGCTTCTGGGTGCGATTTCCTCCCAGGTCGGTCTCGTCCCTTCCTCCACTTCCCTCAAGAGTGGCCCCAAGTCGGCGTCAGCCAGCTGTTCCTCCTCAGGCCTGCGCTATCCCAGCCGTCCGCAGGCACTGCTGTGACCACTCTGACAGTTGCGGCACGCTCCTTCTCTTCCACTCTTGTGCATTGGCCGCACTCTTCCGGGCAGGGTCTTCGTGACATGACGTCTGCGTTGCCGTGGTTCTTCCCTCTACGATGTTAAAGAGGTGAAGTCGTACTCCTGCAGCCTCTGGACCCAACGTACTGTCTGGTCTTCCAGGTTCCTATAGCTAAGTAGTCAGATGAGGGCGGAATGGTCAGTCCTCTGGTGGAATGGCTGACCGTACAGGTACTTGTGGAAGTGCTCCAAGGTCTTTACTACCGACAGTAACTCTCGCCGTGTGGCGCAGTAGTTTTTCTGTGCCTTGGACAGCGTCTTGCTGTAGTAAGCTATCACCCGCTCGTGGCCTTCCTGGACTTGGGATAAGACACCTCCAATGCAATGGTCGCTGGCGACGGTGTCCACAATGAAGGCGCCAGATAGTTGTGGGAATCCCAATATAGGAGCACTGCAATGTGTCTTCTTCAGCTGCTGGAAAGCGACTTCGGCGTCCTCCTTCCTCATATACGGCCGGTGTTCTTCCGTCAAGCGGGTGAAGGGCTTGATGATACTGGAGAAGCCTTTTATGAAACGGCGGTAATAACTGCACAGCCCGAGGAAACTGCGCAATTCTCTCTTATCCTTTGGCCGCGGCCAATCTCTCACGGCCTGTGTCTTCTCCGGGTCTGTGGCCACTCCGGTAGGTGAGACTATGCGGCCCAAGTAGTTGACTTCCTTGCGGAAGAGCTGGCACTTCTTTGCGTTCAGCTTCAGGTTGGTCGCCTGCAGTCTGTAGCACGTTGCTCAGGTTTTCGAGATGGTCTTCGAATGTCTTGCCGACGATGATGATGTCCAGGTATAGCAGGCAGGCGTCAGAAGTCAATCCTCTCACCACAGACTCCATAAGGCGTTGGAAGGTAGCTAGTGCTTTATAGAGGCTAAAGGGCATAACTGGGAACTGCCAAAGCCCTTGGCCTGTTGAGAATAAGGTCTTTTCCTTGTCTCTCGGGTCTAGAGCCACCTGCCAATAACCCGACTTCAGGTCCAGTGTTGAGAACCACTGCGCACCAGCAGGCGTCTCCAGGGTGTCGTCAATCCGGGATAAGGGGAAGTAGTCCTTCCGGGTGACAGCGTTTAGCTTCCTGTAGTGTACGCAGAAGCGTAGCTGACCGTTCTTCATCAAGACTACAGGAGAACACCAAGGGCTGTCAGACTCTTCAATCACTCCCCTGGATCTCATGTCCTCCAGCATGTCAGGTACCACCGCTTGATTCGCCAGCGGAACGCGTCTAGGTGGTTGCCAAATAGACCGGGCGTCTCCGGTGTCGATGTGGTGGAGCAATCGGTTCGTGCGGCCGTAGTCGCTGTCGCCTTGGCTGAAGACGTGCTGTTATCGTCTCAGCAGTTGTTGAACCTTCTCGAGCTGTTCTGCGGTCAGGTGGTCGGCCGCCCTCTCCAATAAGTCTTCCAGCCGGGGACCAAGGTGTTGCGTCGGTGGCGGCTCCTGTGTCTGATCGATTGGTGTTACCGTCCCAAGGTGAACTTCAGCACGGCTTCCTTCTCCACAGATGCCGTCACAAGCTGGTATGGTTGGCTTGCTTTCCTCGACGGCAAACCCCTGGCTACGTCGGATCTGATGGCAGTCATGGCTGCCCCGGGGTCTACGAGCATGGGCACGGCTTCCCTCTCACCCAACCGTCCGCAATGAGGCTGTCATCAATCCGTCCATCCATCCATGAGGCTGACGACGCGCATTATCACTCTAGGGGATGGTGGCGATGGCGCCGAGGTGCCCCTTCGCACGTTTTCCGGCTGCTCTCCCTGGTGTGGGAAGTCTCTCCAGGTGTTCCAGCTGTCCACACCCCCAACACACGCCACTTGGTCTTTGCCGGCGTCCCTCAACTGGTCTTCGGTCCCCAGTGTTGCGGATACTCCGATTTCTCGAAGTCGGAGTAGCCGTCACCTTGGCCGTCTCCATCCTCAATGCTGCCATTAGCGCCTCGTGGATGGTTTTATTGTCTCCGAGCATTTGGCGCTGACGTATCTCGATGTCTCGTACCCCGTCAACGAACGTGTAGGCAACTTACCGGGATACGAATTCAGGTGGGAGGTCGACCAAGGCTTTGCTGGCCAGCTGTTCAATAGCCAGGGCGAACTCCTGGAGCGCCTTCCCTGGCTGCTGCGTTCTTGACTTCAGTTGGCTGCGGTAGGCTGCGGCCAAGCGGTGGTTACCGAAGCGGTTCTCCAGGGCCTGCCAGATGTCTTTGGGTGCCGCCGCTGTCTGGACCGCGTTCAGAACTTCTGCGGCCCGTCCCTGGAGGCTGGCTCTTAGCTGTGCGGCCTCCTCTTGTGACCACTTGTGCTTGGCCAAGTGCGGGCGCTGCGGACCCCTAGCACTCGTGGTACCTCTGACGTTACTAGAGGAACTTCGGGCCGAACAGCCGAGCCCCTCCTTCGGGATTTGTTCGGATTGGGATGGACTCGAGGGGGCAGTGTGTTCCCGAAACCCGTGGGAATCGGGTACGTCTTCGGACGGGGTTGAGGGAAGCCATTAAGTCTCCCGGGTACTAGCCTGCAAAGCTAGTAGAAGGTGTGCTAGATCACCAGGCGGCCCCACCGAGGTTTTTCGGTAGTCTTCACCTTGAGTGTTGACGCACGTAAGTGGCGTATCCACTTCCATCCCGTCTTGAGTCCATAGAACCAGATGGGGGGGGGGGGCTTGTTAGTCTCTAGGTCTTGCCCTATGGAAAGCACCTCGGAGGATGCCGAGTGCCCTTTGGGACAGCTCGGATACTCCCTGGTTGAAGGAGGCCCGGGTCCAGTTCCTATGGGTTCAGGACTAATGGGAGTAGAACCTCTGGGCTAAACTTCTGCTTGGCCACCGTGTCGAATTGGCGGCGGAAGACTTCGAACGTGGACGTGCCGTCGTACTTCGGCGGTAAGTCTTTCATCCTTCTGCGGACGATGTCCTCCACCATGGCGTTCAGGGACTTAGTGTTGGTGTCGGTTTTACCCTCAAGGTTGTTAACACGGCTCGCCAGGTCTTCGACGCGCTCGCCCAACTCCATGACGTCCTCCTTCATGCCGGCCCACTGCTCCTCTAATTTGGCGGTGAGGGCTTCGTTCACAGCCTTCATTTCCGTGGCCAGGCTGTCGTTGGCTGCTCTCATTTCCGTGGTCAATTGGGCTATATTCATGGTCATCGTCGCGGCCAAATTGCTACAGACTTAAGAACAATAACACATAGAACTACACTTTATTCCAAAGGAGTTAGATATTCAGTAGTCACTCTGTATAATAAACTACCGGCCAATCTGAAAAACATAAAATCCATGCAGTGTTTCAAGCTATCGTTGAAAGAAATTTTATTAAGTGATTCATATTATGATATAAGTGAATTTCTAGATACACTGTAGCTGGCCATATAATTGTATATATTTGTGATGCATTTTAAATGCTGTGTAGTTGTAGAGCCATGCAACTATATATATTTATGAGTTCATGCTTAGATCTTATTAATTACACTTGATGCAACTTATTTTTTATACTTATATTATTTGTATTGTTCTAAATATTTGTATTGACGTATACAATGTCATTGTATTGACTTAACGGATGAATAAAACTACTACTACTATTAGCCGCTTCCATCTTTGCGGTCATCGTGGCCGCCATGTTGTTATTTGCCGCCTCCGGTTTCGTTTTTAATTTGTTCATCTTTGTCAGAATCTGTGCCAATCTAGCCTCCATCCTTGTAATGTCTCACTCCTGACACCAATTGTGATTTTGTAGGTTCGTGAAATTAAAATTCCAGTTTACAAGCACCAAAAATTGCTCTTTATTTCCGTAGAAACACACCTTGTACACAGCAGTCCAGAATTACGTCACATACGCAATATAACTTGCAAGGTCATCGACACAGCTCATCAGCTGTTCACGCGCATGCGTTCAATTACCGACAGTAGTGGTGGGCGGGCTCTCTTTTTATAGATTACTCACATTCCAGAAATTTCTCAAACAATCAAGATGGCTAGAACCAAGACAAACTCTCCAGAAATCCGTCTCTTTTCCCCCGTCGTTTCAGCGAGCTTTCATCTACACACTGCAGTGCCCATCCCTTTGAATGCTTTGCCGCCTCGATCAACAATGGGCTCACGACTTAGGGTCTTTTAGGTCTTTTTTAGGGTCTTTTCCGAATCAGTATCAGACTTTGTAACCAAATCAGTATTAAGTTTACCAAATCAAGACTTAAAAGCATGCATTACCACTGAATTCAAAGAATCAGATACACGTAAACAAAGTTGCTTACAGAATTTAAGTTAGGAGACATGAAGCCATCCACATTACTGAGAGAAATGCATAATCTGGCAGGATCACAAATAACATGACAATATTTTTACAAAGACTTTCAACCAATGCGCAATATATTGTAGCAGCTAGCCAAGACGTAACTCTTGATGATATGGCTTATATTAACTGATAAAATTGTAGAAACTATATATAACAGCAAGCCAGTTCATGTGTAGTACTGAAGTAGTTCTAAGTCATCTTAGGATGAAAGATTTTCATGTTTGGAAAGGCAGCTTTCTGAGATAATAGACTATATCCAAGAGTTCCGAACTTGGTCACCATCATGAATTTGATCTAAGTCACCTCGGCGCATGCTCAAGTATTCTATTTACTGGTATCACTAAAAGTTCAAGCAGAATGTTCAGAAGGGCACACCACCATGTTCATTTGTTATTCATCCATCCAGCAATACCCCATCGGAAAAACTGCTAGGGTCATCACTGGGCACAGTGCAAGGTGAAGTATTTTATCATATCATATTTTATCTTTATATTGTATCATATTTTATTAAATAATGTTTATCGTTTGTTATCAAGACCAATTTTTTTTTATAGCATGATACCTTTCGAAGATTAGACACAAAATTAATTTCTGAACCAACTATAACACTAAAAATATTTGACCACAGACAGTTGTTGTCAAATATTGATGAATCCTTGGATAAATTCTTTATAATTTGTGTTTGTGAATTTGTGTATATGAATTAAGTTCCTTTTTGACTTTGTGAAGTTTGCGAAGGTTTGACTTGGTGAAGTTTAGTCGTGTTCATATGTCAGAATTGCGTTCTAGACTGTCTGTTTCTTCCGGGGGAGTAGTTTTCATACAAATCAGTTGACACAGTTACAAACCAGGATGATGTCAGCTATCCCATAGAGTTTTTAAATTCATCAGAACTGCCTGGATTCCCACCTCACGATTTAAAATTAAAAGTAACATTAACCAACTGTTAACCAGTCAACTGACTAGGATTCTTTCAAAGAGCTTTCCTATCTCTGATGTTGAAGTGATAGGTCTGTAGATATTTATATTATTCTCATTCCCTTTTTCATGCAGCAGACGAACTTGACCTTGTTTTAAACACTATGGAATATTTCCATTTGCTATAGAAGTGACCTGTCTCATCCACTTATTAAGGATACAGTGGACTGAATCAGACAGCACTTCGTTTGGTTATCAGTTAAACAGAATGTGAAAATGAGGATAGAATATTGCACGAGTAAAAGTTCAGAAGCATACAAAGAATGCTATCTGAAATGTTGGTGAAGTCAATGATCACATCTCACATCCATATGGATGTAGTACAACCATTACCTTGGCCCTAAGGCTTTACATATCTCTTAATGATACAGATTTACACATTGTCCAGAGGCAGTACCAATAAAGGACATCACTGCAAAAACGGGTTATATCATTCTTCTGTGAACATGGTTAGCGCTTTTATGTGTTCTTAAATTCATTCTGACAGAGGACAACAATTTCACTCCCAACTGATTGATTATCTCACAAAAGCAAGGGAGTACACTACATTAAATCTCTTGCCTATCATCCTACATCTAGTGCGAAAGAGGAATGCTGGCACCGCAGTATCAAAGCAGCCTTAAGAGCTTGACTCTCAGAAGACAGGACCAAAAAATTTATCTACCATTTTAATGGGCCTCCATGCCTATGTAATACCAGAATATAATATCACTCCTGCAGAAACGATTTATGGTGCCAATATCACGTTTTGGGCTGATTTCTTTGATGCAACTCATGACATCATAATAGCAAACATGTAAGATACTTAGAAATACACATAGACAGTATGTTAAAGTAGGAACAGTGTTTGTTGAATACATTACAGTGAATTTTGCAGTTGAAAATTCAGATTAAGGGTTATTCTTAAAATTGTGTTATTTATTTAATAACCTTTTCAATCACGCTCATTCTATGATAACCTAAATCAGTTAACAAGGGAGACCTTCCAATTGGAAACTTGGTAACTTAAAATAAAGGAAGCATTATCTTTGAACTTTATACAAAGAAGGTTTGGTTATGCTGTGTTGAAATTTTGTATAAGTTTTTTTTTTTTTTGCTGGTCATGCTTCTTTCCCAAGAAAGACAAATCTCTTTGGGACTGTAAAAATGGAAGTTATTTTTCAATGGACTGTACGCATTAATCAAATGTTCACAAAAGCACTGCATTGTGGAAAAATCTCATGGACAGCAAACAGTTTCTATTGATTGACCCATACCATCATTCCTGATGAATAACATGGACACTGCACCATATAGGCCTCCATCAATGGTAAAAGCCACTCTTACAGCTGAACCTTCTGACGGTAACCAGTCAACACTGCAAACTACAAGTTCAGGATACAAGGTACACTTCCCAAAGAGATACCTTAACATTGTCACTGGGGAGGGAGTATGTGACAGCATGTGGCATATACTTGGACTTGCATAAACACCCTTTTCCAATGCTGTAATAGACATTTATTTAATGTATCGAGATTTAACTGTATTGTTACGAAAGTGAAGCAGATGTGTAATAAATACGACTCATCTAAAAATTAATAATTTATTTAATGATTTGTCTTTTGTTTGTTCAGTTTGCAACACTGTTTTTATTAGGTAGATTCAACATGCTGGTGTTTTAATTTTTGATACATAAAATACAAGTAAATTCCCAAATAAATCTACATATTAAATATTGAGACTGAAACACGAATAGGAACTCCTAATTCTTGATTGAATTGAAGAGTTACTTTTTTACGTCCTCCAGTAACGTTAAGTCATATTGGACGATGAATGGAATTGGTGAAATGATGCTCGAATGAGTCCAGGGTCCTTAGAGCTTGGAGTTACCCAACATTTGTCTTTCAGGATAAGGGAAAACCCCGGAAAAACCTTATCCAAGTAACTCATCCTGATCGAGATTCGAACTCAGGACCTCTTGAGTGTGAGGCATACATGCTACCATCACGCTACCGAGGTGGGCTAAGAGTAACTGTCTTACTTATATTTATATGAAGTTTATTACTTGTCATCCATTTCTCCAATTCTGTAATGGTGTAATTGATTTCTTCCTACATAGGCCCTTCATCATTTTTGCTGAAACTAAGTGATAGTAGACAAGATGGAAGATCATTAATATAAATTAGAAGTAGGATTGATCCCAAAATGTATCCTTGTTGAACGTCAGATTCTGTAGCACTAGGATTTGAACAAACACTTTCTAACTCAACCATTTGGTACTGATAGATATTTTCCACATAAGAAGCAAACCATTTATTAGCCAGCCCTGTAACACCATAAGCATCTAACTTCTTTAAAAGAATAACATGATAAACTGTCTATGAAATGCTTTAGTTAAGTCTAAGAATGGGCATGCTACTTGTCCTTTTTTGAGTTTTGCCTGTAAGATATATTCTGTAAAAGAAAAAATTGTACTATGTATTGATTTTCCTTTCCTGAAGCCAAATTGAGCCTCTGATATAATGTCATGCTTTTCTAAGAAGGGAACAATTCTACTGTACATCATTTTCTCCAGGATGTTTGAAAACACAGATATTAGGGAAGTAGGCCTATAATTTTCCACATTGGTTTTTTTGCTCTTCTTGAATAATGGTTTGACTTTAGCTATCTTAAATACATGTGGAAAGCATTCTCTTTCGATTGAGGCATTGCAAATATTAGTAAGTGGCTTTGTGAGACATTGTATACATTGTTTGATAAGAGAATTGGGAATTTCATTAATGCCCCACAAGTTCTTATTTCTCAGACTTCTTGCTATTGTTATTTCTTTCTCACTGACCAGTTATAGGTACATGGTGATGTTATTTGCAGCAATTTTGCTGAGTGGATTCACCGAAGCTCTACCTATTGAGCTTGCTAAGTTTTTAGCTAGGTTCACAAAATGCTCATTGAATATATTGGAGATTTTGTGAGGGTTCAAGATTTGTTCTCCACCATGTAATAATTTTTCTTGGACGGTTAGGTATATTTAACTCGCTTCTAACATTCCATAGGGCCTTGCTTTTGTTTTCTCTATTTAAAGTTAATCCTTTGTTACTCTTTTTGTTTGCCTTATTAATAACTTTGCTGAAAGTACTACAGTACTTGTTAAAATAAACTTGGAAGGTGGAGTATGTTTTTGTTTTATTAAATTTATGAAGAAACTTTTTTCTCTTGCAAGATTTGATAATTCCTTTTGTTATCCTTTTCCTAGAATTTGATTGCTTATTGGGCACCTATGTCTTTTATAGGGGAAGTCAGTGTTAAAATAGTGTGCTATATACCAGATAGTTTGCCAACAATGCATATGCCGCATCTGCGATCCCAACATGTAAGGACTCTTAATGTAATTTTGAGTCGAACTAATACTCAATGCACCATTTATTGCTAACAATAATACTCAATGCTCCATTTATTGTTAGCAATAAATTGTGCGTTGAGTATTAGTTTGACTCAAAATTATATTAATTTTGTGCTTCATTGTATCATAGGCCTTACACATTGGAATATAAGGACTCGCCTGATAGTACATATGCATGTTGCAAATATGGGTCCTCTGAAATTATTTCCATATGTCCTTTGTTGCATTAAAGCCTTACCTTGCTTTATCTTGTCCCTATTTGTCATTCTGAATACTGGGCAACCCTAATATGGTTAATAATTTAAGTCACACTGATGACTAATAAAAATGTTGTGCTATCCAAATTTGTGTTAAGAATGGATAAACCACAATAAAAACTTTGTTATTGCAAAAACATTCTCTTGAGAGAATTCCAAACCCAAATTGTATGTTCCTCTTCCAGCATTCTGGAGTTGAAGATCATACTCAAGAGTTAATAGAACGATTCATTCAACCCAGCATTCTGGTAGATAAATAGGCGGGCGGGCGGGCGGGCGGACAGGCAGGCAGGCAGATTATTTATCTTGTAAATCATACATTGTACATGAGTACTATGATATAAGACACATCAAATTGTGAATTTACAGTGCAATTAACTATACTTGTAAATTAACAAGTCACATCCAATAAGGACAAGTCAGTGTTTGTACAAAATAATGTTTTATAAAGATATCTCAAGAATTTTATAAAATACACAATTAATTCAGAAATGTAACAATATTATAAATTTTCCATAAATTCACTAACAGAAGGCACACACTACGTACAAACACATACACATAGAAATTAAATTTGTAGAAACTGCAACAAGTTAAGATCGGACCACCTACAGAATTATTTCTCAATGAAGCATGTATGTGAACAACTACTGTTTAGAGGCAAAAAACTGTAGCCAAAACTGTCAGAAGTCTTTTAGAGAGGTGGCCCCTGAAGTATAAATTTCTCAGAGCATTGCCTTGTCTTGCTCTGCAAAAGATATGCACTAAGCCAGAACAGTGCATGTGTGACTTTGAAATGTGTGTTGGAATAGTTTGGCAAAGTATAATGTTACTGCTCTTCTGATTGAGCCATCCTTAAGTTCAGACGGTTTGTAACGCGTGTAAATAAGGCCGAGTTTTCACTTTTTGATAGGAGAATGTCTCCTCTTGACACTTTTTGTGCAAAATAAAGTAATAACTTAGAACACTATAAAGATGGGTGGCAAATTGTCAAAATTATTGTTGTGTTCTCTCTTGGCAGTATGCTTGCTAAAGGAGGTTTTTCCATTAACAAAGAAATGTTAGTCGAAAGGCATCATAAGGAGAGAGAATGCCACAACTGTGGGCCAAGATGAATGCTTTCTTATGCTTGTGGTTCCTGCAGGAAGCATTCGCAACAAAAGCAAAGAGAGAGAGAAAATGAACCAATATGAGAGAGAAGAGAAGAAAAGAAAAGCTAAGATATCACATCAGTTAAAAAAAGAAAAGGAGGATATGCAACTTGAATTGAAGATAAAATGAATGAAGTAAATAATGAACTTGAAATTAATTGAAAATATAAATTAATTGTTCTTTCACACTGGCCGTGTGTAGGCTAAAGTTTGAAATTGAAATTGGTTTATTGAATACTAAATATATAGATAGTCGTATAGATAGCCATGGCCGGGATTTGAACCACGGATCTCCTGGTTTCTGTCCAGTCACTCTAATCCATTGAGCTACCATGGCCAACTTGCTGTCATGACATTAAATTCTCCATTTGACTCATATTTCCCTGGTAGACCACTAGGGGCTCTCGCATCCGAGATACACCATTTGTGGCGACTTACTATCGTAAGTACTTGAGTCCCAGGTTTCATCATTTAACTATTATTAATTTAGTTAATTGATGGAAATTATTCATTTCTTCACACTAGTCGTATATAGGCTATAATCGATATAATTGAGTTATGTTTAGGGGCAGATCATGCATTGCCTATCTCAACTTGCTTATGTTAGTGACATCTCAGTCGCTGAAATTATTTCGGTGTAGTTCATTAACACATTGTATATGCATCCCCTCAGCTCCTTCAATTACTATTTACCCAACTATTTACTTACCATATCAGGCTTAGCAAAATATCCATATCTTTCTTTATCTTTCTAACTAGCTCTTATCTCTTTTGTAATTGCCTTTCCTTCCTGCTCATATTTTGCCATTATTTACTGCACTCGCTATGCCTTTCCACTTTCATTGCATCTTCTTCCCTCACTTGATTTGTTCATCCTTTAACCATATTTAAGGAATAAATTTTATAACTGCAGTTGGTTACAGTTACATACACCTATTTTACTAATTTCTATTTAATTCTCATTTTCTTCATGTTATCACTTCATTTAATTTCTTTCTCCCTTTCCTTCTCAATCAAAGTATACCATTAATCATTTCACCACTACACAGTAATTCATTCACTTTTTCTACTTTCACAACTTACTTCCCCACTTGCTTTGTGTTGACACACGACATACGATTTCACATTTCTTTATGCTCTTTAGATTCGTTGTATACCCTGAATCGCTCCTCTCTTCAGTTTGCCATTCCCCTTTCCACCCCTCCTCTACTGCTTCTTCCCAGCAGTTGTTTCAGTTTTCCCATGTATCTTACTTGTTTTTCTGACCCTCACAGTTCTAGAACCCTAGCTTTCCCAGACTTGCCTTTCCCCATTGTGTCCTATTCTATACATGTCAAGCACTTTCCTATACCTCACTTTTATCCCTTTCCCATTTCCTGATGGTACTCTTCGTTATTTTGTAGTATCAACAGGGGAAGTAAATAAAATAAACCTGTAACAGAGAAAAATATCACAGGTGTAGTGAATCAAAGCCTAAAATCCAATTTTTAGTACTTTATAATTGAAGTGACATATAATTTGTTTTCATTGTGAAATACTATTTAAATTTCTTTAATAATATACACTGAAGAAGACACAAAGTTTTGTAGTGAAATTTGTGCCATTTAAACAAATTCCTTTTAAAATACTTGCATTTAATAGAATTGTACAGAAGTATCACTGATTACACATTTACGTCATTTAAGTGCCATTCATAATTAAAAATGCACTATAAATTCAAGATCTTATTACTGGAAGTGTTTGCATAGAACCATGTACGTGCTTGAGGCCTATATTGAGCTATTTGTTGTCATTAGAAAAATAAATGCAGCACTACTATAAGCAATTTAGCAATTTGGACTAGCTTCAACCTCATACTGAATGTAAATTGCCAGTAATTCCTCATAATAGAATGATGAACATAATAATCATTGTTTTGGCATAGATTTTCTTTCAAATAACAAAATGCAAACATTTTTGTGGTGGTGGTGGAGGTGGTGGTTAGAGTAAACAGATGCTCATTGGAAAGGTTGGCATAAATAATAGGTATTGCAAACCATAATTATTGATCTTTAGTAATCACTTGAAGGACAAACATGGATTTCATGTTATAACATGTGTAGCATATGACAAGTATGAATCATTTAGTTATGTGTTTGTTTATTCTTTCAGACCTAAAACTCGTGGAAGTGAAGATACTGATTCTCCTGGAAGGGAGATTTGGCCTCCAGCAGAGATGGTAGAAATTTTAATGCATGAAAACAGTTCTCTGAAGGCTGAGCTTGAAACCTGTTTGCAAAAAGTTGCGAAGTCTCAAAAGGTATAATTTTCTATCTCACGTCATATTATATATATATATATATATATATATATATATATATATATATAAAGGAATGTATTTTCCTTTTTTTTATTTTTAATTGCTTGTTTTATAAAATGCTCTTAGTGTATTAATTTTTGTGCGTTCAGGAATATAACAACTGGGAATTGAAGGCAATTCTGGGTTTTAAGCACCGTAATAATTTTATTAAATTTTGATGATTTGGCTACCCCCAACCATGTTCTTAGTGTGGTGTTCTATCACTAGTTGCGGTCGAGCACTCATTCTCTGTCTTGAATATCAGCTCCACCTACTTAGAGGAGCCATTGATTCTACTACATCAAAGTTCAAAGCATGATCATGTTTAAGCTTACATTTTTTGTAACTGGTTTGTTGCAAAGTTCTCTCATTTTGGTTGAGTTTTCAAACCTAGAGGTGTCACCCTATTCAGAGACAGTGAAATGTTCAACTCGGCCAGGAACTACATTCATATTTACTAACCTGTAGCATTATGAGGTGCATCATATTCATCAGTCAGTCTGGATCAGGAGGAAGAATCACAACACCAACTATCTCGCAATCATCATGAATTTCAATGGCAAAGTTATCCACACTTGCAATATCCAGTGCTTATTCTAGCATAATTCCTTTGAATACAGTGTCAAAAGTGTTATACACCATATCTGTGAAATAATTTAAAAATAAAGAAAGGAAAAACAAAATAACTATTGGACTTGCATATTATCAATCAGTCAGATTTTTGGTTAGTGCCAAATTACGAAACTATTCCCAAAACTAATAACTGTAAGACATGTACTTTGGGAATCAGTGTACTTGCATTTTATCATGGTTTCAAAGAACACAATATACATCAATGTTGAATATCAGTTCACTTTTTTCGCACAGAAAAACTGTAGAAAGCAAATTACACAGGTGGCAGATACTTGCTTAGTATTACTGAAGTAACAATGTTGCTAGCAGTGACATCCAAATTAATAGTAGGAAGGAGTATATACATGTATTGAAGGGATGCCCTAATGGCAAAGGGGCCAGGGTCCAGCTCAGAGATGGAACCAAGATGTATTAGTTCTCAATAAATAGTCTGTCTATGTGTCTATCTGTCATTACATTCAGTTGTCTCTTCTGTAACATTGTCACCCAATTATTAACAAATTAGCATCCCTCTACCCTGAATGTATTGAACCCCAAACTTAAAAGTTGCTGCTTAATCTACAGGTCCTAGGAAGCTTCAACACTTTATCTCACTTCTAGCACCACTATAACCAAGCTCCATACATGCTATCTACTTATAGTGAGCTTAAATACTGCTTCACGCAAGTTTCTCATCCACTTTGGTTTTTCACTTCCTTAACTACCAATTTCCTTACTGCCCTTATCTGATTTTAATTTCACCATTGTGCTCCCTATTATATCAATTAATAAGTTTGCGCATTTCATTAGCATTAATTTGCTTCACAGTTCTTTGGTTTCTTCATGTTCTAAAATTGCATGCCTATATCTTCTTCATTCCACATATTTGGATGTTTGTTTAAATCCCTTCTTCCTCCTACACCTTTCAGATTTACTATCCCTGTTTTAGCCTGTGCAGTTCCTCCCCCGGTTTGATCTCTATTTCCCCATTGTAGTTTTAAATCCCTTCGGATGATCATTAATTATTTGTTGTTTAGAGTACAAAAATGGTCCCTGAATTTTGATATGGTTTATTCACATTAGCACCCTCTTTTTACTTTTATATTGCATTTCTCTATGGTCTTTATATATTTGGTTTTTATTTCCTTTTCTACTTTAGACTTTTGTTGGATCCTGTATCTGTTACAGTTTTTAGTCTTATGTAACTTTTTATATTTATCTTTGTATCTTGAACTGACGTGTCCTATAACATATGTATTATGTTCCAAAGGATGAAATAAATACATTACTCCTTTTCCATCTTCCACCAGAGTACGTTTAATTCTTAATAGAGCAACATGCCTAAGCATGTATACCCTTTAGTTATGTTAATCCAAGTAGTATATTAGGAAATTATCTCCTGTGATTTCAAACATTGTTTCAGAATACACTGTTTCCATATTCTTTAACCTAAAAACATCTCTATCTATTATACAAATATAACTATTTGTAACAAAAGCTGTACTGAACTTAAAAAAATGGTGTTAATTCTTCTTTCTAATTGATATCAATTTCACGAACTCTTGTCCGCATCTTCAGTCAAAGAAAACCACAAGAGAAAACAAATTTGTTGTTAAGAAAGTAACTATGTTGTTATGTTTTTTCAGTATTACCAAAATCTGAAAACAAAGCAAACTTAAGAACAGAATCAACTGTTAATTTACATGAGGACTTAATAGTTGATTTTGTTAAACTTACTACTTTTTATTAAATTGTAGATGAGTCGTAAGTGAAGCTGATGTGTAATAAATGCGACTCGTCTATCATTTAATAATTATTTCGCTTCACTATGGTGTTCCAATACAGTTAAATTTCGTTACTACTTTTTGTTTGGTTCAAAATTTTTTTCACTTTTAACAACTTCACCGATAGCCATTTAAACCCTTAAGGGGCTGAAAATGGATACCCAATAAACAGAATAAGACGTTTAAATTGTTAAATGCTGTAAAAATGCATCATAAATACAATTCCATATCTTCCATATTTATTAAGTTATTTAAATGAAACAAAAACTGGTTTAAATTCCATTAAAGGTAGTATACATCTACAGTAACAAAAAAGTAAAGACTACATTAATAAATCGTTGAAATTTCACTACTTTGTTTCACTGTAGCAAAAGCCATTCTTTGTGCCGAACGCGCCTAATATTTGAATCATTTTGTTTTGTGTGTATACGAACAAATGTATGTATAGCTACGCAAGCGACTTCTCTGGTTCAAGGTTTTAGCTTTTAGTTTATTTATGCTATACCAAGTGATAATCATACGAGTATATGTTGCGCTACACACACACACACACACACACACACACACACACACACACACACACACACACACACACACACACACACACACACACACACACACACACACACACACACACACACACACACACACACACACACACACACACACACACACACACACACACACACACACACACACACACACACACACACACACACACACACACACACACACACACACACACACACACACACACACACACACACACACACACACACACACACACACACACACACACACACACACACACACACACACACACACACACACACACACACACACACACACACACACACACACACACACACACACACACACACACACACACACACACACACACACACACACACACACACACACACACACACACACACACACACACACACACACACACACACACACACACACACACACACACACACACACACACACACACACACACACACACACACACACACACACACACACACACACACACACACACACACACACACACACACACACACACACACACACACACACACACACACACACACACACACACACACACACACACACACACACACACACACACACACACACACACACACACACACACACACACACACACACACACACACACACACACACACACACACACACACACACACACACACACACACACACACACACACACACACACACACACACACACACACACACACACACACACACACACACACACACACACACACACACACACACACACACACACACACACACACACACACACACACACACACACACACACACACACACACACACACACACACACACACACACACACACACACACACACACACACACACACACACACACACACACACACACACACACACACACACACACACACACACACACACACACACACACACACACACACACACACACACACACACACACACACACACACACACACACACACACACACACACACACACACACACACACACACACACACACACACACACACACACACACACACACACACACACACACACACACACACACACACACACACACACACACACACACACACACACACACACACACACACACACACACACACACACACACACACACACACACACACACACACACACACACACACACACACACACACACACACACACACACACACACACACACACACACACACACACACACACACACACACACACACACACACACACACACACACACACACACACACACACACACACACACACACACACACACACACACACACACACACACACACACACACACACACACACACACACACACACACACACACACACACACACACACACACACACACACACACACACACACACACACACACACACACACACACACACACACACACACACACACACACACACACACACACACACACACACACACACACACACACACACACACACACACACACACACACACACACACACACACACACACACACACACACACACACACACACACACACACACACACACACACACACACACACACACACACACACACACACACACACACACACACACACACACACACACACACACACACACACACACACACACACACACACACACACACACACACACACACACACACACACACACACACACACACACACACACACACACACACACACACACACACACACACACACACACACACACACACACACACACACACACACACACACACACACACACACACACACACACACACACACACACACACACACACACACACACACACACACACACACACACACACACACACACACACACACACACACACACACACACACACACACACACACACACACACACACACACACACACACACACACACACACACACACACACACACACACACACACACACACACACACACACACACACACACACACACACACACACACACACACACACACACACACACACACACACACACACACACACACACACACACACACACACACACACACACACACACACACACACACACACACACACACACACACACACACACACACACACACACACACACACACACACACACACACACACACACACACACACACACACACACACACACACACACACACACACACACACACACACACACACACACACACACACACACACACACACACACACACACACACACACACACACACACACACACACACACACACACACACACACACACACACACACACACACACACACACACACACACACACACACACACACACACACACACACACACACACACACACACACACACACACACACACACACACACACACACACACACACACACACACACACACACACACACACACACACACACACACACACACACACACACACACACACACACACACACACACACACACACACACACACACACACACACACACACACACACACACACACACACACACACACACACACACACACACACACACACACACACACACACACACACACACACACACACACACACACACACACACACACACACACACACACACACACACACACACACACACACACACACACACACACACACACACACACACACACACACACACACACACACACACACACACACACACACACACACACACACACACACACACACACACACACACACACACACACACACACACACACACACACACACACACACACACACACACACACACACACACACACACACACACACACACACACACACACACACACACACACACACACACACACACACACACACACACACACACACACACACACACACACACACACACACACACACACACACACACACACTCTGGAAAGAAAACTCCCTATCAGCATGTGTTATTACAGTATTTCTCAACCAAGGTTTCTGGTAGCCTTATGCAGCAGTTTTCGCTCAGTATTTTAGTTATTTATACTCTCTCTGTGTTCAGAGTGATTTCTTATAGCTATCAAGAGCTAAATGAATGGTACATTTGAAAATGTTAAATTTCAATGTTAACCATAGCTTATCCCGGTAATGTAGCAAATAAATTACCTTGCGTATGATGTATACAGGCTTCTGATATTACTGTAGAAAATCTGGAAGATTTGTTGTGCGATTATGAAGGAGATGTATAGGATATGGGTAACAGTGATGTGTACTGGTCTACAGATGGCATGTTAGCTACTCCATTGTTTGGGGAAATGGCGGGTCAAATATGGGTGATGTGGATCAGCTATTACTAGCTATCCCTCTTTACTAAAAACAGTTAAATGGTAAAAAAAGTATTTTTATACCACTGGATGTAACCATGCACAATCGTTTACTAATTTTGATAGCTGTAAATTCATGCAAGACATTCACCAACCTGTACTTGCACGTATAAATAGCTCATAACCTAATTGAGTATTATAATACTCAGAGGCCTCTTTATACTGGGGGGTAAGAAATTCACCACATCACCCCTAATAGTTGAGAGAAAACACTTTACTAAAAGGATACCACCCACGACCAAACAAGTCGCAGCCATTTCGAAAATATCTAGTGTGTTGCGAAAAAGAAGTTCGCAAGGAAACCAGTATTATTTGGTGTGAATCTGCAGATGTGCCCTTTGGGTGTTTATCCAGGCTTGGAGGTGTACAATTCAAAAAGAAACCTTTAAGGGTACGTTACATCCCTTATAGAACTAATTTAAATTTATTGTAAAATAGGAAGATTAAAATAATTGGCGTTAAATGAGCATTAAATGCATGTATGCGCAGGACGTCTATACACATCCATATCGGTTTGAGGCATTTTAACTTGGACGTCATATGACGTTCATATCGGTGAAAGGGTTAATGGTGAATTTTTTCAGCAAACTTCTGGCTTAGCAATGAGTAATCCTCTTTCACCTTTTCTGGCTGATCTTTTGAGTTTTCTCGAAGTGCAAGTCACTAAAGCATTCCCTTTGATTTTTAAAACCTGGTATAGATATGTTGATGTTTTTGCTATTGTTCCTGATAAATAAATGATGCTTTAAAATTACATTTACAAGATAAAGCTATAAAATTCACATTAGAAACTTAAATTGATTTTTTTCTTCCTTTTTTGGATTTGAAGATAATAAGAAATAATAAAAAATTGGATTTTGGTATTTATAGGAAATCTACTCATATTGATAATTACATAAAAAATAAAAGTTTTAACCCTTTTCCACATAAATTTGCTGTTTTTAATAGTTTGATTTGTAGATTAAATAATATACCCTTGAATAAAGAGGAATTTAATAAAGAATATGAACATATTATTAATATGGCTTTAATTAATGGTTTTAATAAAGATTTTATACAGAAGAAGGTTGAAAAATTTAAATATTAAAAAACTGTTAATGATATTTCTACCCTTAAAAAAAGTAAAAGACGATTATAATTTTAAAAAATTTACTTACCACTCTTGGTTTAATAAACAATTTCAAAAAGTTTTTAAAGAGTTTGTTGTAACTTTGGTTTCTCAAAACAAATATAGTATTAAAAATTTACTACATTTCTCTGAGAAAGATGAAATTCCTAGTAATAAAAAATCTGGTATTTATCAGTTTGATTGTTCAGATTGTGATCGGGTTTACATGAGTAAGACGAAACAGAATTTGGAAATCAGAACGAAAGAACATTTTTGTAACATTAAGTATAAACAAACTGATAAATCGGCCATAGCAGATCATTTTTGGTCATTTAACCATAATATAAATCCTGAAGTTAAATTATTAAAACAATCAAATATCCCAATAGAGTTAATGGTTTAGGAAAATATATTTATTTTAAAAGATAAACATCACGTAATGAATTTTGAAATACCAGCACTTGATTCTGTTCTTAAGTTTGTTTCATTTTCAGATTTTGATAATATGGGAAAAATATAAGAACATAGTAATACTGAAAAAACATAAGAACATAGTAGTTTCTCCTGTGGTTTTCTTTGACTGAAGATACGGACAAGAGTTTGTGAAATCGGTACCAATTATAAAGAAGAATTAACACCATTTTCTTAAGTTAAGTTTTTGTTACAAATTGTTACATTTGTATAATATTCATTGCTTCACTGTAGCTAGCTTCATTTTCTATGAATTTTCCATCTATATTCATTTACTTAACAAACTGTTTTATCAACCCCAGTGTGATGTGTAACTGAAAGCATATTCTTAGGAACTAGAGGGGAATGTTGTATATTCTTTTCATCAGGGTAGAAATTCACCTTGGAAGCCACACCTTCATGATGTAATGGAAGGATCCAGCCCATATGTCCCATTCACATAGAAAATAGTAGCATTTGATATAACCATATTGCAAACTGAAGACAAATCTATGTACTGTATTGTACTGAACAGCTTTCAGGATTTTTTTATGTGCTAAAATATTTCCTAAGTTCAGACAAAATACCTGAGCGCTGAAGGAAGACAACTGGAATTGTGGAGGACACTGCCTTCATACTAAACCTACAACAGTCTATGAATAGTCTTCACTCCTGTGAATTATATTTAATACACAATTCATTCTACAACCCATTTGCATGGTGAAAGAATACCAAGTCATCCTGTGGTGTGAAATAAACCTCAAACCTCATTTGATAATACTTGTGTATTGACACTTCTACATTATCCTCCATTAGCGATATTTATACATGGCTATTAAATAGATATATAGAGAGAGGTAAAATATAAGATTCTTAATTTTGGCATAACTTATTCGAGACACGAATGTATTGATTATGATCTTACATTTTTTTATTTTATATAGTGCCAAGCTATTACATAGATTGCATCTACTGGAATTGACCCAAGTCACTTTTCCAGTAGATGTCTAAATGCTACCAATCCTTCACAACCTTTTTATCTCATAACATCCTATGATCTACAATTTACATTGTCGACTCTTACTCATAACATCTGTCAATTGACGATTTCCATTTGGATCTCACCTTCCATAGAAATTCTCCTAATTTTCTAATCTGATTCTGATCAGAAAACATTTTCTTTATGGTTACAATACTTTTATTTCTCAGCCACTTCTTCCTAATTAATTTTTTCCTCTGTTCATCTGCACCTCTACATTCCTGTATAATATGCTCTCCATCCTCTTTGTCCCCACATATCGGACAGTGACCTTGCAGTACCCTACCCCCTAGACCTCTCAGTTTCCAAACCCCTAATGTGTACCATGCTGTTTCTTCTCTTTCTCTTTTATTACACATTTCTAAACACATGATCTTACATGTTTTTTAGAAAAGCTGACTTCTTAGCTGAATGCCTCTTATGTCATTGCTCTTGTGGCAGCATGTGACATGGACTTGCATAAACACTCTTTTCCAATGCTGTAATAGACGTTTATTTAGGATTTGCCTTTTGATAGTTCAGTTAGCAATGCTGTTTTTTATTATGTAGATTCAACGTGCTTCTAATTTAATTTTTTTTTATAAATAACAAGTAAATTCTCAAACAAATTACATCTGATGACCACTACGTGATAAACCTGTAATATTATGAGTATTTAATAATTGGTATTGCAATTATATACACATACTATGTCAAATCCAACTGAGAACAACAAAACAGCAACCAACACAGAAGTTTCACGAGTAGCTGTGAAAATGCCGCCATTCTGGTGCAAGAACATAAAAATGTGGTTTTTGGAAGTGGAATCTTAATTTGTTACTGCAAATGTAACTAACTAGATGACCAAATATCATTAGGGTCTTTTGAATTCAATATTGCCGGATCAATATTGGACTTCATAACCAAACCGTTATCAAGTGCACCATATCAAGACTTAAAAGGATGCATTACCACTGAATTCAGAGAATCTGATACATGTAAAGCAAAGAAGTTGCTTACAGAAGTTGAGTTAGGAGACAAAAAGCCATCCACACTCTTGAGAGAAATGCGTGATCTGGCAGGATCACAAATAAGAGATGATTTTTTAAAAATCATATATGTACAAAGAGTTCCAACCAATGCGCAATCTATTCTAGCAGCTAGACATGTAAGTGTCAATGCTGCAGCTTCTATGGCTGATAAAATCATAGAAATTACAACAGAAAGCCAGTTCATGTGTAGCACCAAAGAAGTTGCTAAGTCATCTCAAGACGAAAGATTATTGTGTTTGGAAAAGCAGCTTTCTGAGGTAACAAACTAAATTCATGAGCTCTGAACTTGGTCACCATCATGAACTTGATCTAAGTCACCTCAGCGCATGCTCAAGTATTCTATTTGATGGTATCACTACAAGTTAAAGCAGAATGCTAAGAAATGCATATCACCATGTTAGTTTGTTGGTCAGCCACCCAGCAATGCCCCGTCAGAAAAACTGCTAGGACTATCACTGGCGTGGCGCAAGGTGCAGTGGCTACATTATCAGCCACCTGTTAATAACAGATCACAACACAGATCTAAGATTTTTAGTGAATTCTGGAGCTGACTTTACAGCCCTGCCTGCAACAGCATTAGAATGCCAAAACATTCAGAAACGACAGCTCTACGCAGCGAACAGCACAATAATACAAACTTATGGGGAAAGATATAGGTCTAACCTTAATATAGGTCTTTGAAGAAGCTTCTCATGGTTGTTTCTACCAGCCGATGTTCCACAGCCTATCTTTGGAGCAAACTTTTTGGAGTATTTTGGTTTCTTGATAGGCTTAAATTAAAACACTTGATCGACAGAGAAGCAATGGTCTCAAGTACAGGTTTTGTAAGTACAATGAACCATACTTCAATGCTTTTTATAGAACCATAACATAAATATCAAGTTTTATTGAGTGGATTTCCTAATCTGCTCACTGAGAAACATACTTTAGCTCTCCTGAGGTAACAGTTTACCTCACAGTTACAACTACAGGACCACCTCAGTTGCATGTACGGTCTGGACGTTTACTGCCAGTTAAACTGGCTCAAGCAAAACTTGAATTCCAATAAATTATCAAACTTGGTACATGTCGACCTTCAAAGAGCTGTCTGTCCAGTCCTCTGCAACTAGTGCCAAAACAAGATAGGACTTGGCATCATTATGATGATTATGGTGTGCTTAGTGCTATCACAGTTCCTGACCATTACCCAGTTCCTCATCTACAGGACTTCAACTGTAAACTATCTGACAAAACTATATTCTCCAAAATTGACCTTATTAGAGCTTATCATCACATTCCTGTGGCACTAGAGGATATTCCTAAGACTGATATAGTTACTCTATTTGGTCTTTTACGGAACGCAGCACAGACTTTGCAGCGTTATATTCATAGTGTTCTACATGATTTACCTTTTGCATGTAGTTACCTGGATGACTTTCTACTGGCATCATTGTCAGATGAACATATGATCCATCTACAACAAGTTTTTGAATGCTTATATAAGCATCATCTTAATAATAACATAGGAAAGTTTACTTTTGCTGAAAAAGAGGTTTAATTTTTGGGCCACCATGTGTCTGACCATGGCATTTTACCATTGTCGGACAGGGTACAAGTTACCAAAGATTTTCCACATTCTACAACATCACCAGAATTTCAAAGAATTTTAGGACTTGTTAATTTCCACCAACGTTCTTTACTGCAAGCAGCAGAAATTGAACAACCTTTATTTGATCTATGCAAAAATGTGAAGAAAAAGGATAAAAACCCAATTGCATGGATTCCCAAAGCAGATCATTATTTCAAGTTGAAAGAACACCTAACTAATGCAGTTCTGTTTGCTGATCCTTCTGTTGAGCTTCCCTTAATTTTAACAATTGATGCTTTAGACTGTGCCATGGGAGCTTCATTACAACTGAGAAGAGATGCACCAGAATCACTGGCATTCTGTTCTAAATCCCTCACAGACACACAACAAAATTACAGTACATATGACCGCGAATTATTAGCTCACTCTTCTGTGAAACACTTCCGATACTTGCTGGAAGGATGGCACTTTACAATATTCACCAGTAATAAACCATTAACTTCTGCTTTCAAACAATGCTTAGACAAAGCAACACCCAACAACTGCGACACCTAGTATATTTTGCTCATTTCACTACAGATATCCAATACCTACCATGGAGACAGAATATTTCACTGATGCAAGTTCTAGAATTGCAGACATTGTGTTGCCAACAAGTATCTGATATGGAGATATTACTTAATTATGAAGGTCACTGTTTATATTTGGAGCCTAATAATTAGAACAAAGTAATTTCTGATTAAAAATTCCTTTATTGTTTTTCAAAATATTCTCCTTTATAATCAATACACTTTTGCACCCATTTGAACCATTTGTCAAAACTTTTATTTCGGCCTTCTTGAGACACCTACAAAACATGGTTTTTGAAAGCATAAATGGCTTCTGTCGACAAAAATAGTCCACATAATTTATTCTTGATGTTCAGGAACAAAAAGAAGCTATTGGGTGCCAAATCAGGACTGTATGGTGGAAGACCCATCAATTTGATTTTTGAGTCCTTAAATACTCTGTTGTTGAGAAGAACAATCTGCATTGTCTTGATGAAGAGCGATCCTATGGTTCTTGTTGGTTTTCCTTACCTAACAGAAGACTTCTGGCAGACAAGTGTACCATTCGGCATTGATCATTTTACATTCCTCTAAAGGCACGGTTGCCACATGGCCAGTTTGCTGAAAAAACAGGCAACCATTTGGTTCAAAGAGGTTCGAGTGCGATCAAATTTTGTTGGATTTGCTTCATCTTGAAACGTCCATAAAGTCGACTTTGTTTACATTTAGGCTCATGCGCATAGATCCATGATTTGTCACCTGTTATTAATCTTATATACATCTTTTGAGGCACCGCCATTGTATTTCTTGAGCATTTTTGATGTCAATTGACATGAGCATTTTTTGGAGATTGCATAAAATTATGTGGGATCCAATGAGAGCAAACCTTTTTCACGGCTAAATAATCATGCAATATTTTATATATGCTGGTGGAACTAATCGCTAGAGTTACCTCAATTTCACAATATGTCGCAGGACAATCTTGAATTATTAGTTTTTGCACAGCATCAATGTTTTCTGGCGCAGCAATTGATTTTAAATGACGTTCACAAACTTCATCATTGAGCATTTAGCGGCCACAACTAAATTCATTATACCAGTGTTTCACAGTGGCAAAGGATGGAGCTTCGTTACCAAATGTTGAAGTTAGTTTATCGATATACTCTTGTCTTGATAATTCACATCGAAAGTTGTAATAAATCATTGCACAGACATTTTCATGAGTTAATTCCATGTTTTTGTTGATACACAATTTTCAAGTTAATGTAAACAAAACAAATGACACTCTATTGACAAAATGTGTGAAGTAGATTATGGTCAACAATGTCAAACTTTACATTGGCAAAGTCAGATGGCACCTACAACGTTCAGGTTTGCCAAAGCTCAAAATATTGTGAATTTGTGGGTTCGTGAATTTAAAAGTCCAGTTGCAGAAACTCAAAATGTCCTTTATTTCCACTGAATTACAGTTGGTTCACCTACAAATCACAGCAGGATCACGTATCACAATTACTTAATACTCCAATCATGCAATCACTCACAATTACGTACGACTCTCTAGAGCTGACTAGAAACTCCTCTGCTACACATATGCAGTCTTCCAGTCTGTTCGCTAGCACTGTGCTCTTCACAGTGCTAGAGAAGAACTGAACTGACTCGCCCACTGCAACCCTTATATAGGAAGATCGCTGTTTCTAGAAGCTTCGCGGCTCGGAACATCATCCCGAATGTTCTAGATGTCAGGGGGAGGTGCAAGAGCCGATCTTCTAACCATTCCCTCCGTGAGCGCTACACAGATAAATGGGTAGGCGTGGTCTGAATGCTTCCCGTCTGGCCCTACCTGCCAGTTGGTTCTCTCAGGAATTCCGATGTTCGGATGACACTGCTCCCTCCTCAAAGCTGGTCGTCCGAAACAGCACCATCATAGCGGGCCAAGCGATCCAGGTGTATCACCAACATCTTCCCTTGGGGAACCTTCTGGATGCGGTAGACCACGTCGTTAATCCGCTTCACCACCCGGTACGGTCCTTGCCATGGCTGCTGAAGCTTGAGGCAGCATCCCTTGGTCCGGGTAGGGCGGTACAACCAGACCAGGTCACCTTGCTGGAACCCTTGGCTGTTGGCTTGCCTGTCGTATCGGGTCTTAATGTGGTCGTTCGCCTTCTGGATGTGCTGGCGAGCCATCTCGTGCATATCGTGGAGGTGATCCACCAGGTTCTCCACATACTCGGTCGCTGGCTGTTTCGCTTCCGGAGGGCTTTCAAAAGGCAGGTCACAAGGGAGGCGTAACTCTCGGCCGAACATTAAGCTGGCTGGCGTCATCTCCGTAGTGTCATGTGTTGACGAGCGGTAGGCCAGCAAGAACAGTGGCACCTTGACGTCCCAGTCTCGCAGATGGCTGGCCACGATCATCTTCAGGTGTTCCTCTAAGGTCTTGATGTACATTTCGACCATGCCATCTGACTGGGGATGTAGAGGTGTCGTGCGGGTCTTGTTCACTCCAAGCCTTTGTAGTGCCTCCTTCATTAGGTTTGACTAAAAATTGGTACCCTGGTCGCTGTGTAGCTCTAACGGCACCTCAAATCAGCAGAACACTTGCTCCACGAGGCAGTCTGTGATTGTCTTTACCTCTTGGTTCGAGATGGCATACACCTCCGGCCACTTGGTGAAGTAGTCCACGACGACCATCAGGTACTTGTTCCCTCGGTCGGACACTGGGAACGGTCCAGCTATGCCAACGGCGATCCGTTCGAATGGCGCTTCCACGTTGTACTGCTGCATGCGACCCCGGCTCCTAGTCTGGGGGCCGCGAATCGCCGCGTACACATGGCATTGACGGCACCATCTCTCAGCGTCTGCTCGGAGCCTCAGTCAGTAGTAGCGCTGCCGTAGTTTGTCAATCATTCGGTTCGCTCCCAGATATCCTCTTGAAGTACCGGCGTGCACTTCCTCCAAGACTTCTGGGACCTTAATCCGGGGCAGTACCAACTGTTCTCTCTTCGTCTTCCCATCGGGTGATTCCCATACCCGGAACAGCATGCCCTCTCTGATCTTCAACGAGTCCCATTGGGCCCAGTACGACTTGTATGTGGCGCTCCTCGTTGTGATGTCCTCCCAGGTTGGTCTCGTCCTTGCCTCCACTTCCTTCAACAGTGGCCCCAAGTCTGCGTCCGCCAGCTGCTCCCTCCTCAGACCTGCGCTATCCCAGGCATCCGCAGGCACTGCTGTGACTACTCCGACTGCTGCGGCACGCTCTTTCTCTTCCACTCTTGTGCACTGGCCGCACTCTTCTGGACAGGGTCTTCGGGACATAGTGTCTGCGTTACCGTGGCTCTTCCCTCTACGATGTTCCGAGGTGAAGTCATACTCCTGCAGCCTCTGGACCTAACGTGCTGTCTGGCCTTCCAGGTTCTTAAAGCTCAATAGCCAGGTTAGGGCGGAATGGTCAGTCCTCAGGTGGAATGGCTGACCGTACAGGTACTTGTGGAAGTGCTCCAAGGTCTTTACTACTGCCAGTAATTCTCGCCGGGTGACGCAGTACTTCTCTGCCTTGGATAGCGTCTTGCTGTAGTAGGCTATCACACGCTCGTGGCCGTCCTGGACTTGAGATAGGACGCCTCCAATACAGTGGTCGCTGGCGTCGGTGTCTACAATGAAGGCGCTGCCTAGTTGTGGAAATTCCAGAATAGGAGCACTGCACAGTGTCTTCTTCAGGTGCTGGAAAGCGTCATCGGCGTCCACACGTGAGGTCGATGTTCTTCTGTCAGGTGGGTGTGGGGCTTGGCGATGTTGGAGAAACCCTTTATGAAGCGTCGGTAATAACTGCACAGCCCCAGGAAACTGCGCAACTCTTTCTTAATCCTTGGGTGAGGCCAATCTCTCACAGCCTGTGTCTGGCTCTGTGGCCACTCCGGTTGCTGAGATTATGTGGCCCAAGTAGTTAGCGTCCTTGCGGAAGAGCTGGCACTTCTTCGCATTCAGCTTCAAGTTGGTCGCCTGCAGTCTCTGTAGCACCTTACTCAGATTCTCGAGATGGTCTTCAAAAGCCTTACCGACGATGATGTCGTCCAGGTATAGTAGGCAGGCGTCGTAAGTCAGTCCTCTCTTCACTGACTCCATGAGGCGTTGGAAGGTAGCTGGTGCGTTGCAGAGGCCGAAGGGCATAACTGTGAACTGCCAGAGCCCTTGGCCTGTCGAGAATGCGGTCTTCTGCTTGTCTCTTGGGTCTAGAGCTACCTGCCAGTAGCCTGATTTCAGGTCCAGGTTCGAGAACCACTGTGCACCAGCTAGCGTGTCCAGGGTGTCGTCAGTCCGGGGTAAGGGGAAACAGTCCTTCCAGGTGACAGCGTTCAGCTTCCTGTAGTTCACGCAGAAGCTTAGCTCACCGTTCTTCGTCACCAAGACTACAGGAGAACAAGGGCTGTCAGGCTCTTCAATCACTCCCCTGGATCTCATGTCCTCCAGCATGTATCGTACCGGCCATTGCTTCGCCAGCGGAACGCGTCTAGGTGGTTGCTGAATAGGTCGGGCGTTCCCGTTGTCGATGCGGTGAAGCACTTGGTCCGTTTAGCCGTAGTCACTGTCGCCTTGTCTGAAGATGCGCTGGTATCGCCTCAGCAGTTGCCGAACTTTCTCCTGCTGTTCTGCGGTCAGGTGGTCGGCTGCCCTCTCCAGTAAGCCTTCTAGCCAGGGCCACAGGTGTTGCGTCAGCACCGGTTTCTGTCTTGTCGATTGCTGTTACGCTCACCACGGGCTCGCACGTACCCAAATCCGTCCCGGCCTGGACGTCGTAATCGGTGTCCGTTGGATTTAGCAGTCTCACTGGCACCTAATCCCGGCACGGCAGCAATACCCTGGCTATACATAGTCCGTGTACAGGCGTCTTCTGGTCCAGCATCATGTTCCTGGTTCGCTGGCCTTCCAGTCGCGCCGTCATACCACCTCGCTCCTCGCGGGGACAACCACGTCTTCGTTCAAGACGACCCTGCAGATTCCAAGGCGCTCTTCGGGTTGACAGAGTATAACCTATTCTCCGTTGAGCCGCAGGACCGTCCTGCCGACGTCGACGGTCGCCTCATGGCTCCTGAGGGCATCCAGTCCCAGGATCACCTCCTCAGCCACCTTCGCGACGAACACCCACAGACGCACAGCACTCCATCCCAAGGTCAGTTTCAACAGAGCTTCCTGCTCCACAGGCAAGGTGTAGCCCGATGCCGTGATCAGCTGGTATGGTCGGTTTGGTTTCCTGGACGGCAAACCCTAGGCTATGTCAGGTCTGATGACGGTCAAAGCTGCCCCGGTGTCCACCAGCACACGGCACGGCTTCCCTCTCACCCAGCCGTCCGCGATGAGGCTGTCATCCAACCGTCGGCTGACGGTGCGCAGTGTCACTCGAGGGGATGGTGATTTCCGCGGCCCGTCCCTGGAGGCTGGCTATTAGCCTTGTGGCCTCTTCCTTCGATGGCCACTTGTTATGCCTGACCTCGAACGTTGACGCGCCGTTGTATTTAGGAGGTTTGACGCGCGGTGATGTGTTACGTCCCGGCACGTCGGCCTTCTAGTCCTTGAACCTCCTGCCGGTGATCTCTTCTACCATGGCGTTCAGGGACTTTGTGTTGCTGTCGGCCATTCCCTCCAGGTTCTTTACGCGGTTCGCAAGGTCTTCGACGTCTTCCACCATGGCGTTCAGGGACTTGGCGTTACTGTCAGCCTTTTCCTCTAGGTCATTGAAGCGGTTCGCCAGGTCTTCGACGTGCTTGTCCACTTGGCCCATTCGCTTGCCCAGCTCCATCACGTCATCCCTCACGCCGGCCAACTGTTCTTCAAATTTGGCTGCGAGAGCCTCGTTGGCCACCTTAATTTCCGTGGTCAGTTCGGGCATATTTGTGGTCATTGTCACGGCCAAGTTGTTATTTGCCGTCTCCAACTTTTCTAGAATCTGTGCCAATGCAGCCTCCATCGCTGTAATATCCCACTTCTGACACCAGTTGTGAATTTGTGGGTTCGTGAAATTAAAAGTCTAGTTGCAGAAACTCAAAATGTCCTTTATTTCCACCAAATTACAGTTGGTTCACTTACAAATCACAGCAGGATTATGTATCACACACAATTACGTAATACTCCAATTACGCAATCGCTCACAATTACGTACGACTTGCTCTAGAGCTGACTAAAAACTCCTCTGCTTCACGTATGCAGTCTTGCAGTCCGTTCGCTAGCACTGCGCTCTTCACGGCTGCTCGCCAAGAACTGAACTGACTCGCCCACTGCAGCCCTTATATAGGAAGATCGCAGTTTCTGGAAGCTTCGCGGCTGGGAACATCATCCCGTCTCTTGCAGACGTCAGGGGGAGGGGCAAGAGACTCGTGCCGCTCTTCTGACCATACCCTCCGTGAGCACTACACAGATAAATGGATAGGCGTGGCCTATATGCTTCCCGTCTGGCCCTACCTGCCAGCTGGTTCTCTCGGGAGTTCTGATGTTCGGGTGACAATATAAATAGTGCCCCTCGTATAAGTGAATGGCCCAGAACCAACACACCTTAAAACATCAGAACATTTTTCATTGAAATTCACTACGTTAGTGTTACCTGATGGATCTGAGTTAGTTTGTGATCATTCTACTGAAAAACTGTAACCATATATTCAACCATCCTACCGAGAAGGGGTCTTCCATGCACTACATGACCTGTCTCATCTAGGTACCGAGAGTACAGTGGACTTATTCAGACAGCACTTTATTTTGCTGTCAGTTGATGTGAAAATATGTACTAAATCCTGCCAATGTACTATTCACTGCCAACAAGCAAAAGTTAGGAAACATATAAATAGTGCTGTCGGAAATTTTGTTGAAGTCAGTAATCCCTTCTCTCACATTTATATGGATATAGTAGGACCACTACGCTGGACCAAAGGCTTCACATATCTCTTAACCATGACAGATTTACATGTTGGCCAGAGGCAGTTCCAATAAAGGACATTGCTGCCATTGATGGCCATTGATGGATTGAGTCAACATGAAAAATTCAATGCCATGGCCGGGATTTGAACCACGGATCTCCTGGTTTCTGTCCAGTCGCTCTAACCCTTGAGCTACCATGGCCAATGTGCCGTCCTAACATTAAATTCTCCACTTGACTCCTATATTTCCCCATAAACCACTAGGGGCTCTCGCATTCGGGGTACACCGTTTGTGGCAACTTATTATTGTAAGTACTTGAGTCCCAGGCTTCATCATTTAACTCTTATTATTTTAGTTAATTGATGGAAATTAATCATTTCTCCACACTAGCCATATATAGGCTAAGGTTTTTGATGGATAGAGTCAACATGAAAAATTAACGCCATGGCCGGGATTTGAACCACGGATCTCCTGGTTTCCGTCCAGTCGCTCTAACCCTTGAGCTACCATGTCCAACGTGCCATCCTGACATTAAATTCTCCATTTGACACATATATTTCCCTGGTAAACCATTAGGGGCTCTCGCATTCAAGATACACCATTTGTGGCAACTACCTATCGTAAGTACTTGAGTGCCAGGCTTCATCATTTAACTCTTATTATTTTAGTTAATTGATGGTAGCCATATATGGCTTAGGCTTAGCGTCGCCCGCCTTGGTAGCGTGGTGGTAGCATGTCTACCTCACGTTCAAGAGGTCCCGAGTTCGAATCTCGGTCAGGGTGAGTTATCTGGATAAGGCTTTTTCCGGGGTTTTCGATTATCCTGTAAGACGAATGTCGGGTAACTCTAAGCTCCATGGACCCCGGACCCATTTGAGTATCATTTCATCCATTCCATTCATCGTTCGATATGACTTAACGTTGGAGGACGTAAATAATAATAATAATAAAAAAAAATGGGATATTGCATGAAAATTCTGTTAAGCATAACATTTTCATTATATCTTACAATATAGAGACATGAGCTTTCCTGAAGATCGTCTGCAATTTTGTTAGTGTTTTTTTTTTCCCAGCTCCTTCAGTCCGACAGAATTCGTTAAATGTTTTAAAGACACTTTATGCTTTCAGAATGGCCAGTAATATTGTTCAAATCTGCCATGCCCATGTTGTTCCAGGTGCCCTTTGTAACGCCGATAAGCAAAACGCAAACATGGCCAACAGTATAGTTTCTGATAATAGCTACTTCTGCACAACCATTTATGTTGCTCATACCAATGAGTCTTAAATTTCCTGGTGTATTTTGAAGATGCTCCGCCGCAAAGATGGACCAATTCCTTTGTTGATTATAAATCCCTTAAATAAGAATAATTAATCACTTCACATATCACTGGTCACAGAAAAAATTACGCTTTTACACAAGATGCAAACCGATAATAAACAGTAACACATGAGCACACTAGCACAACATGCAGGGCTCGCTTCAAGCAGGTTACCACTTCTACCAACATATTTCTTTTCAAATAAACAAAAAAGTAGGAAGAAAATCCTGTATTGTGTTGGTAACACGAGTGGTGCAGAATATACATCTTCCATGAAATGAGCCCTTGGCCATGGCAACCAGCAATACATTCTGCCTCTCCAACCACTACAAAATATAATCTGGAGAACTTTTATAAATTAAAATCAAATGCTAGAAGAAAAAACATAACCATGTAAGTTATTCAAAAACAAGTAGGTGACTTGGTGATTCAAACGCATCAAGGGAGAACTGCCCCTGATAATTAACTTCTGGATTTATTTCATTGTTAAATGATGGGCATATCAATCCATTTGTATTTATTATTTCTAAAACTTTCCTTCACTCTGGTTTCCAAATTACATTTGGTCCTTCCGATATAAACTTGGCCAAAATCTAAACAGTTAAATTGATAAGTGCTGCAGTTTTTAGTATCTGAAATGTTTCTTTTTTTATAAAAATTTAGTAAATTTGTTACATTATGTTTATTTTGAGAAACCAAGATTATACCAAGTTCGTTAAAAGAAAAAACAGGAAAAAAGAAAATAGCCCAAGAATGATAAGTAAATTGTTTAAAATGATAATCTTTTATTTTTTTAAGGGTAGATACATCATTTCCATTTTTTTGATATTTAAGTGTTTCAATATTTTTGTATATAAAATCTTAATTAAAATCATTAACTAAAGGAGAGTTAATGATGTGTTCATATTCTCTATTAAATTCCTTGTTATTTAAGGTTGCATTTATTAACCTGTAAATTGGACTGTTGAAAACAGCACATTTATGTGAAAAAGGGCCGAGACTTTTATTTTTTAAGTAATTTTCAGTATGGGTTGATTAAATGTCAAAATTTCATTTATTGTTATTATTTTGCTATCTTCAGATCCAAAAAGGGAAGGCAACCATTATTTTCAATTTCTAATGTGAACTTTTTAAAAGCTTGAAAGCATGAATGCATTTTTGGACACATTTGATTTTCACTTTGTAACAGCCATACCAATAGTTAAAGTAGCAATGAACAAGCTAGGTAATAAGTGGATCACAACAGGAATCCGCAAATCTGGTGGTAGATTAAAATTCTTGAGCAAATTCATGAAGGAAAACAAGACTACGCCGGATTTTAAGGCCTGTTATGTAAAATATCGAAATATATATAATAAAGTTATAAGAGCAGCAAAAAAGTTACATAACGATGAAACAATAAAAAAAGCAGTTAATAAAACTAAATCCATATGGCAAGTAATTAAGCACGAAATAAAAAATGGACCCAAATTGAAAGAAAATTACCATCTAGAAATTAATGGCCAAAAAGTAAGTGATCCTAAACAAATTTCGGAATTATTCAACCAGTTTTATTCAACTGTAGCGGAGAAACTGTTAAATACTCATTCTCTAGGAAAGAAGGAAAGATTAAGTGTAAAGAAAAATGAACATAGCATGTTTTTAATTCCAGTAACAGTTGAGGAAGTTAAAGATGTTATAAAAAAATTGAAGAATAAGAAATCAGTAGGAATAGACGGTTACTCTAACTGCGTCATAAAGCGTTGCTTCTTATTCCTAATTGAACCACTGACGTACTTGATAAATCTTTCACTTTCAAGTGGGACGTTCCCCAACAGGTTAAAAAAAGGTAAAGTGAAACCCATCTTTAAAAAAGGTAACAAAGGGGAGGTAGGAAATTACAGGCCAATTTCCATAATTTCAACTTTTGCAAAGATCTTCGAACAAATAATGTATAAAAGAGTAACAAGCTTTTTGGAAAAATTTAAAGTAATTCATGACAATCAAAATGGTTTTCGAAAAAATAAATCAACAAGTTCTGCACTGATGAATTTCATTGAACAAGTGTATGAAACACTAGATAGTAAACAACTAGGGATAGGCATTTTTTTAGATCTTACAAAGGCGTTTGACCTGGTTGATCACAAACTTTTACTAGAAAAATTATCCTCATATGGCATAAGGGGGTTAGCTTTAGATTGGTTCAGATCTTATCTGGAGAATAGAGAGCAATCGGTGGAAATAGAGTATTTTGATAGCGAAACGAGTGAAGTTAAAACTCAGATTTCAAGTAGCGCTATAATGAAATATGGGGTCCCTCAAGGTTCGGTGCTTGGACCTCTTTTATTTATAGTGTACATTAATGATTTGGCAGATAATGTAGAAAACAGAACCAATAAAAATGTTACACTTTTTGCAGATGATACAAATATTTTTATCAAAGGGGTGAATAAGGAAGGGGCAGATGTACATATTGAAAATAATCTAAAATATATTCAAAAATGGTTTAGTGCCAATATGTTAATATTGAGTAAGGAGAAAACAGCAGCCCTAAGCTTCTATAATAAAATGAGTGGAAGTCAATTGTATCCAAAATTAATGCTGGGACAAGACCAAATACATTACGTACAAACTATCAAATTTCTGGGACTAATACTAGATGAAAATTTAAATTGGGAAACTCACATAGAGGCATTGACGAAAAAGCTTAGTAAAATGTGTTTCTTAATGAGGGCGATTACAGGCATGTCAAGCTTGAAAGTTCGGAGAATAGTGTACTTTTCATATATACACAGTTTGTTGGCATATGGTATAATTTTTGGGGGAAATTCTAAAGACAGTATAAAAGTATTCAGATACCAAAAGAAAATAATTAGAATCATAGCAGATGTCTCAAGCACAACTAGTTGTAAGCCATACTTCAGTAAATTAGGTATCTTACCACTGCCAAGTATATACATATATGAAACTCTTGTACATATGAGAGCAAGCCTAAGTTTATTCAAAACAAATTCTGAAATTCATATACACAACACTAGAACAAAGAATAATTTATTTGTGAAGTCACACAAAACAAAGATATATGAAAATAGTTTCACATATGCTGGCTTACATCTTTACAATAAGCTACCTGAATCTATTAAAAAGATTGAATCACAACATCAATTTAGGAAATTGTTATTAAACTTCCTTAGAGCCAATAGCTTCTACAGCGTGGATGAATTTTTAAATTTGTAAATATTTAGTTAGCTACCTTAATTATAAATATTGTACTTAGTTTTTAATTTGACGTGTCCTATAACATGTACATGTTTTAATGGATGAATCAATAAATCAAATCAAATCAAATCATTTATGTGTTTATCAGGAACCATAGCAAAATTGTCTTCTTCTTGTGTATACCAAGTTTTAGATATTGGAATGCTTTAGTGCTTAGATTTCAAAAAATCTCATAAACAGATCATTAAGAAAAAATGGAGGATATCCATTGCCAAGAATTTATGGAAAGTTTATAATATTGTTACATTTCTGAATTAATTGAGTATATTATAACATTCTTGAGATATCTTTATAAATCATTATTTTGTACAAACACTGACTTGTCCTTATTGGATGTGACTTGTTAATTTATAAGTATAGTTAATTGCACTGTATATTCACAATTTGACGTGTCTTATATTATAGTACTCATGTACAATGTATGATTTACAAGATGAATAAATTATCTATCTATCTAAGCCAGAAGTGTGTTGAAAAGGTTTACCATTAAAATTGAAAAAATTTAGAAACAAACAAAGATAAGTAATATAATTTTCTGCTTTATTATACTCATAAAAAAAGATTCGTAAGTTTAACAAAATCATCTGTCAATTCGATATTCCATATTCCAACTCAATCATTTTTTTCAAAAACATCCAAGGTTTTCCTCTAGGAAGACTAGAAAGTAAAGCAGTTACATCAAAGGAAACAAGGTTATCGTTTTTAGATAATACTATATTGCGGATCTTACTTGCCAACCTGAAAGAATTTTTAATACTTGAGTTTTCAAATTTATCAAAAGTAGTACATTTTTTATATAACCATTTAGCTAGATTGAAAGTAGGTGAATTTATAAAATTTACAATGTGTCTCGTTTTATTTCCAGCTTTGTGAATTATAGAAGCAGCATAAGTTATAGCTTAAACTAGATTACTGAGTTTTACAATGTTTGGCTTTATTTGGTATAATTTTTGCTTGATTAAGTGCTTTACTAAAATCTGAAATGCTAGATTTTAAAAGATCTTTATTAATTCTTGTATAATCTTCACCTTGAAGTAAAAGTTCTACTCTATTAATGTAATCAAATTTATGATTGCAGTATTATTGCCTCTGTCAACTTCAGTAAAAATTATGTCTTTTTCATTTAATGATTTAATAATCTGTTTATTATTTCCTTTAGGGTAATTTTTAATACAATTTTGTAAGATTTTTGCTGCGTTTCATTTAATTCCTGACTAGCAGTTTCAATAACTACAACATAGTCTTTTTTATGTATTTATTTTAATCTACATACGTTTTTGTACCTTTATTTAGAAAGTTCATTCTTTCTCATGAAGATCACAATTTGAAAGATTAATTACATTATCCTTTTCTGTTGCTCTGTATTATTAGCTTAAAATTCTCTTGTTTTGAATATAACATATTTAATTCATTTTTTAACTTTTTATTTTTATGTTTCACATAGAAACTAAGATTTTCAAATGATTTGAATTCCAAATTAAGCCAAAATTATCTAAAACATTTATTAATTTAAAATGTAAATCTTATAATTTATGTTCAATATTATTTAAGTTTTCAAAATGTAACTTTCTGTCTTCTTGAAAAGTTTTCTCTCTGCCACTTTTTTGATGAGCCCTATTATTATCAAATTTAACAGTTTTTTCTAACAAAAATGAGAGTTACTCTATGTTTTAATCACAGATTTAGAAAGTGAATATTCACATAAATATCTTTTCTTCTCTTGAAGTTTTAAGTATAGTTTAATTTCTGGCTTAATATCATTAAAATTTAAATTAAACGAATACAAGTATTATTTCTTGTTTATTCCATCATAACTTAAATTTGACATAACTAAATCAAAGCTTCAAAACTAAATAATGTTTATTTTTTATAAAAACTGAAGCTACTGGCAGTGAAGCAATACAAGTATTAATATAAAATATAATAATTGTATATGCTTCACTGTAATGAGCTTCAAAAAGCTAAAGCTCAAAGACTACTTTGAATTTTAGTTAATTGATGGAAATTAATCATTTCTTCACACTAGCCGTATATAGGCTAAGGTTTTTGATAGATAGAGTCAACATGAAAAATTTAATGCCATGGCCGGGATTTGAACCACGGAGAATTTAGTGTCAGGATGGCACGTTGGCCATGGTAGCTCAATGGGTTAGACCGACTGGACGGAAACCAGGAGATCCGTGGTTCAAATCCCGGCCATGGCATTGAATTTTTCATGTTGACTATCAACTACTTTGAATGCTTTCAAAAAGAAATAAGCCGCAGTCTGGAATGTGCAAACTAGTGACAGGATGGTGTCAGGAGTTATTCTGACAAGAGCATGGAAGTTCAAAGCCTGTTGCTAGAGGGCGCATGTGCAAGTCTTGTGACTATACACAGCTATTAGAAGCAGAAGTATGCATCAGTCGTGAAATAGAGGCATCAAAAGAAGAGCAAAGAGGTGTTGTTCATTTTCTGACAGTGGAAGGAGTAGGGGGAATGGACATTCATCAACGAATGTCACAAGTGTATGGTGAACACTGCATGTCCCTTGCAAGGGTCAAGGTATGGCACAAGTGCTTCAGGGAGGGATGGGTATCGGTAGTCGATAGTGCACGGTCTGGAGCACCACTCTGCGTTATCAATGACATCATCCAACTCGTTGATGCACTCATTACCTAGCACCACTGAGTGAAAGCCATAACCGCAGAGTCAGATTGAGCATCGGAAGTGTTTACACCATCATGAAGGAAAGACTGCACTTGCACAAAGTGTGTGCCCAGTGGGTGCCCCCACAATCTTCAACCATACCAAGAAGCATGTCAAATGGCTCACTGTCTTGGTCATCTGCAGCACTATGCTAGTGAAGGGAGTGACTTTTTGGCACAAGTAGTGGCTGTAGATAAGTCGTGGTGTCATCACTTCGAACAAGAATCAAAACGACAAAGTCTCCAGTGGAAGTGTGTCGGATCATCACCAAAAGATCCAGTCCATCCACATGAGTGCAGGAAATGTTGGCTGACATTCTTCTTTGACCAAGATGGCCCCCTTTTGATGCACTTTGTGCAGTATGGGACAACAGTGAATGCCCTGCATTACTTGCAATCCTTGATCGCCCTTCACCAAGCGATCAAATCGAAATGTCCAGGTAATCTTACCCGTTGGTTCTTTCTGCTCCATTACAATGCAAAGCCTCATATGGCCAACACAAGTGCAGCACTCTTGCAGAAATTAAAATGTAGGTTCTCAGCCACACTCCATACAGTCCAGATCTCTCTCCCTATGATTAAGCCAAGTTAGATCCCCTAGAAGAGGTCTCTGAGGGGCAAATGGTTCACCTCGGATGACGTCAGTTGTACATGCAGAACTGGTTCACAACGCAGCCCTGTGAATTTTGTTTCCATCTGCTGGCAGCTACAAGAGTAACTGCCAAACAAAAAGATTATTCACCATGCAACTATTTGCCAAAACTAGTTAATGATGAGAAAGCTGACAATTTAGTTGTAAGAATTTGGGCAAATAAGCCAAAAAATGTCCACGCACATCAAAGCTTGTTTTTGGAGAAGGGATAAATATTGTACTGTTTGAAGCTCAGGTAGGGAACTTATAGATTCAGTTGAAATAAATAAAAATAATTCAGCCTGTATCGTTTAATAATGTTCAGGTTTTTCTCTCCATGTCAACAATAATTATAAACCCTCTGCATCTTGTGAGTAAAACCCTTCTCATGGACAAGATATCTACAGGGATATCCTCCATATCTAAACACAGTCTAACATCAGTAGTTTCTAAATATACTTTACTGTAACACTGTACAAAGAGTATATTTTGTTAATAAATAGATACTTAAATAAAAAGTAAATAAAAAACATTATTTCATATTGGGCTACCTTCCTGTATTTCTTTAGGACATAAATCAACACTTCTCACCTGTGTCTTTTTTTGCGTTGAATCTAATCTTTCTCACATTGACCTATTATTATTATTATTATTATTATTATTATTATTATTATTATTATTATTATTATTATTATTATTATTATTATTATTATTATTATTATTATTATTATTATTATTATTATTATTATTATTATTATTATTATTATTATTATTATTATTAGTATTATTAGTATTATTAGTATTATTAGTATTATTAGTATTATTAGTATTAGTATTAGTATTATTATTGTTATTATTATTATTATTATTATTAGTATTATTATTATTAGTATTATTATTATTCAATGTTGTTTATATGACAATTTCAGTAATAAATAAAACTGCAGTTTCTAAAGTCTGGAACCACAGCAGCTTTGAGCAAGTACTTTACCTGTAGTCTACTCAGGTTTTAGTGTGTTAACTGTTGGTGTAGTTTGCTTCTCACAAAGTCAAATTTTAGTTATGTTACACAGCTTTTCAGGCATCGAAGTGCACTAAGCATGCCTGGCTTGTAGCCACTATCAAATGCCCTTTCAACATCCAGGCTAATAATCACTACACTTTGAACATGTTTGAGGCGCTCTTCTACGAAGTTTACTTCCATGATAGCATCAATTGTGCTTGTGTGTTATCTGAAGCCAAACTGAAGTATGTTATTGGAATAGAGGCGGTGCATTATCCTGTTTATGAATCATTTCTCCAACACTTTTCCAGCAATGTTTAGTCAGCTTATCAGGCAGTATTTTATCATTTCTTCAAATTCTTTTTTTCTCAGGTTTTACAATCGGTATGATCCTTTTCCTTCGGAAAATGTTCTGGTATCTAAGCACCCATTGTATATTGTGTTTGTGACGCTGTGGGCTGTGTGGTCACTTCGTGAGTTTAGATGATGATATCTGCGGGCTGGTTTGGGTTGAAGTCTTAGATTCAAGACATATTCATGGCATCTCTTTTGGTCCGGATTTCTGTCTGTATGTTCACATCCTTTGTGTGGTTTTCATCCTGGCTATATTTCTCTCGGGGGAGAGATAAGGACTTTGCTTGTGTTGATAAGCAGGAATGTAGATCTCGGGTCAAGGAGTTAGGAGCAGGTAATAAAACTAACACTAATCTCACCAATGTATATCAGTTGTATTTCCTTTTTACACTTTCATTTGTCACATGTATATGTCGAAAATGTTCCTGGCAAGTTGATCTATTGTTCAAAATAATTGCAGAGTTTGAAATTACACTACTTATTCTTTTATTTTAGTGGCCTGTCGGGATTTGTTAAACATACTGCTATTCTCTTTCTGTGATTTATCACTTAATGGAATCCAGAATCACTCTACAGCATGCAGACTTTTTGTGGAGCACCTTTATTAATTTTGCACGAAGCCTGACGAATGCTTGGAGACTGCCTGACGATTACTGCCTGACAACTGAAGAAAGACTGCTTTTACGATCTCTCAAAGCTTAGTAATATAGTATGTCGATTGCGAGCATAAGTTCAATGTTCCATTATTCCTATTGGCTACATTCTTCCACTTTTGAATGTGTCGTTCTGCCATGATGTCACTTTAGTTTTATTGATTTTACAGCTACATCATGTGACAAGGGATCTTTCCATACTATGTGGTACTTCTACTACTATCCTGCTAGTCACATTCTCTAAACATTTCACAATAAGACAATAGATTTTTACCCCTTGCCAAAATACAAAGGAGTTTCTTACCAAATGTTGTAAACATCTTCCTTCTCAAGTTGCCTCCAAAGACAGTTTTTAAGCAATCTTAAACTTTGGAACCAGGAAAATTTTCATGTAGGCTAAAATAATCTGACATATAAAATTTGCAATTTTTCACTTTACAGTGTTCCAGTTTGTTAATCATTATGTGTGATATGATCCCTCTAATTAAATACGCTATAAAAATTATTTTGTAGCTGAATTGCCGTTTCATGATACATACAGAGGGAACTAGTGGAACACTTGCTGCAGTATATCACTTGTAACTTGTCTTCTCTAGGGGTCTTTCTGGAATTCATGTTTTTTTATAATGTTTTCAAATTCGTGTATTGTAAATGCTTTGTCATCATGTGTATTTGACTGCAGTATTTGAGTTCTAATTTCATTATAGTATTTGCTATAGTTTTCTGGCTTATCACTAGGTGTGAAGCTGTTCATTAGGTGATTCAGAGTATCCACTAATCCAGTTGTGTATGAGCAATTAGATTTCCTGAGTATCTGCAGGCCGCTTTCTCACTTCATACCAGAGGTGAGTTTATAGACAATGTTCCAAAAGTTATTATTTTTTTTTTTTTAAAAAAATATCCAACATAGTCACATCAGACGATGAATGAAATGGCTGAAATGATATTTTCCTTGTCTTATTGCTGTTTGATATTTCCTTTCAACAGCACCATATTGCAATTTGCTTTGTGAATGTAATACTTCATTTCCAGATGTCATCTTGTATCCTTTTTGCCTTGACCTTTTTCCTCATTGTTAGCTTCACTATTTGCCAAGGGACTTATTTATAGCCAACTGACCTTGGGAAAGATTTCAGAATTCTAAATGACTTTTTGCACACTGTTATAATTACAACTTCAAATATGTTGACTTTGTATTCATGTTAGTGATTTCAGAAGCTAGTTTTTTAATTTATGGTGCAATTGATTAATATTTTCTATATCAAGATTGAACTGGTCTTTTTATTACATTGATGAGGTTTATATCAAACTGTTTGTGGACAGACTTCTTTCTTTATGGTGTATCTTAATCCTCATTAGTTGATATCATCATGTTAGTGAGCAACTAACCCAATGTTGAATATTATAATTTTGTGCTTCAGAAATAAACAATTTCTTTTACAAGTAGTCCTGGGGTAATAGCCAAGTCTACTTTGCTTGATCGCCTGCTGGTTTGGAATGTTGGTAGTCAATCTTCATTGATGATAAATAGCTGATTTCCCACAAGAATTCTTCTAACATACTTCTTCTCTGGTTATGGCATTATACTAGAGCTTGGATCTTGCATGATGGTCCATCTCTCTGAGCACACCCCTATCTGGTGTGATCCATAATGTTCCTTATTTTAAAGATATCTACTTGATTATTCCTTTCTATGCCCATGTATATGCTTATTGCAGTGAAGGTTGTTTTATCTATTGTAATCTCTAATATTGTGTTCATGTGCATTTTGTAATAGAGGTTCCCATGATTTATTTATTTCCTTTTAACCAGTTGACTTAAAAGTCGAAAATGTTAAAGAATTGAACATTGATTTGTACACAGTTCTCACACAAACAGGAATTTCTCTCAGTAAGGTAAACTATCCAGTCTTAAAGGAATTTCTTGAAAAATACATAAAGGTGTAATCCCAATAAGAGTACCGTAAGAAAAAACTACATGAAACCTGTCTACCAAGAAATTATACAAAGAGTCCAAGGGATTTTGTCCAGATGAAATCTTAAACTCAGTGGAACTATATGTTTTGAACATTTTAAAACAAACAGATTGTTTTTAATTGGGATATTTTTAATTCTGTAATGGAACAGTGAGATGACTTTGCCAAAGATGAACTTGAGTCTAATCTTTGACAAATCTATTGAGGAATTTTTCGCATCTGTAGAGTTGCCATTCAGAGTGAATACAAACTTTTACTGGATGTCAAAAGAAGCTTCACTATCTGTAAAGATATTCTATCTTCCTTGAAGTATAACAGCGGTTTTTCCTTCTTCTGATAAGTGGTGATTTGATGTACTTGTTAGTAACTCAATAAACTAGAATAGGACGAATAGAATTTGTTTAATGGGTAGCTGAGTAAATCAGTACTGTTTTGTCCTCTTTGTTTTTTCTTTTTAACCTTGTTTTGGTGCCTTTTATCTTCCTTTAACAAACCATGTTTATAGGTCTAGGCATTGTTCCAAAGGATGAAATAAATACATTTACCATAACTTAAGTTGAAACAAATATATTGAAAACTTGGGAAATTGTTCAGAGCAGTATTTGTCTTAGACAGGTAAAAGACGTGTGTCGAATAATGATCTAGTAACATGTTATTTTGTATATTTGCATTCCAGAATGTCAGTTGGAGCCTTATGGTATATGCATATGTACCAACCATGATAAATGAAAGAATGAATGAACACATACATTTATTTTTCTGTAAACTATACATAAAATTGACAAAATTTGTTAGGAGTTGCTTATTTCTATTTGTTCCCCTTCATTTTAGTTGTAAATATGTCGTGGAAAGACTTTTATTCCTTATACAGTGAAACCTCGTTATTCCGGACCAATTGGGGCTTAATGTTGTCTGGATTATCAAAAGTCCAGATTTAGTGAAATAAACAATACAGAGAAAATTGTGAATGGAATTTGAGTATGCACTGTATAATTTTATTAGAATGTAAGATAGAATAAGCCCACCTGGTTTTGATTACACATTCTTTATTTGCTTGGTTTGAAGAAAGTATCAGTTTTTTTGTAGTTTATCACACATGTCTTTCACATTGAGATCACAAAGACTCCTTATGTGATTGTAGTATGCAGAAATCTGTTTTGTCATTTTTGACGACAGAGTGTATTATAGAATTCAGATGTTGTTTAATGTCACTTAATTTCACTTTCGACCTTCCGAAATCCACATCCTCAGCCTCAGATTTGCTACTGGTGTCCCTTGCATTACTTACACTTTTCACAATTTATTTATCGATCATGAAGTAATAGCCTGGATCACCTTCAACTCCATCAAGCCATTCTTAGATCTAGTGTACTGTGACTGCTTTCTCGCCACCCGTAACCAGTGCTTGGTGAGCCATTTAATTCAATTGCACTGGAGACTAATTCAATATACAAAAGTTACTTTCATGCATTAGTCAATGTAGAGTTTGAAATGCTGTTTACTGTGCTTGCAAAATTGAAAATCATGTATCTGAAATCATACGATTTTATATTCTGGAGTGTTTTCTCTGCCCGTTACCTTCATCGTCCAGAGGCTCCTCAACTTTGAAAATTTCAGACAGGAATTTCTTTCTGTACAACTGCTTTGCAGTATAGATAATGCCTTGGTCCATCGGCTGTATCAGGAAAGTTGTCTTAGATGGCCAGAAAACACATTTGATCTTACTTCAGCACTACACAATTTCTTTGCATCTGGATGCATAGGTACAGTACTTAATAGGATAATGGCTTTCAGATCATTTTGGTTTTTATTTTCTCGGTGCCTTCTTATTCCAGGTATAGCATGATTGTGAAACTAATCATAGGTGATGTCTGCAGTAAACCACACGATTTTTTAATTGTAATAATTCACAAGCAATGTGGACATCACATTCTTAATAGCTCTTGGTTGTTTACTTTTACCTACAATGTCTTTAAAATATGGCCTCAATCTGCATTAACACATAATAATGCAGAAACGTGTTCTTTGGAAAATTTTTGTCCAGGCATAATTTTTAAGGATTTGGAGGCTTGCATATTTTCAGTTAAGGCATGCCAAGACCTGTCTCTTCTGCATTATACACTTGAGATAAGTCTAACTTTTCTGCTTGAATGAAGCCTTGGCAGTGGCAAGCCGATTAAACAGTGGCAGTTTCTTTGCTGTGGCCAGCTTCTTCTAGCAGTGCTTGATCACTCTATAGTCTCGCAGTCTGTTAGTGGTGCTCTCTGCTGTCTCTGTGTGTGCGCGTGTGAAATTTCTCTACACTTGCTTTTTCTTTTCGAGTGGAGGAAAAGTCCTTTTACAGACCCCCAGTGTGTTGAAGGACACAATGGGGTGTGTGGGCCTCTCCTGTTCGTGGCACTACCCACTGAAGGACCTCCACTGGATAATGGAAGGTATGTGATAGGAGAAATGGCGTGGCTTTGTGTAGTTCCTCATAGCAATGGCATTAGTACATAGAGACTGCTTAGCTAGTACCCATTGGGTACAAGCTCACAAAGGCATTTCTAGGCTACAGCTATGAGACCTGACTGTGGCCTAGGGGACAGAGGTGACATTAGGTAAGCACAGGTTTGGCATAAATCTGTAGGGATGTTGCTCTTAACTCATGCTGCGAACCTGTCTGGTTAGCTCCATGCGGATGAGTGGTGTTGGGCCCTGGGCTGAAGTGATGCAATTGGTCCTCATTTCTGAGGGCTACTGCTGCTGTGCTGCAGCTCATAGCTTGCAAATCCTGGGGTACAGCGGTGACCACAATGCTGGTGCGGTGGTGCAGAGGTGGCAGCGGCGGCAGCGACTGGCGAGCTGGCCTGCCCCCAGCGGGACGTGTGGCCAAGTTCCGTCTTTGGTGATTTCTGAGGCTGCTGCTCTACTGTTGGCTGTGCACCTTATTTGGTATACATGCATTTAGCATGCATTAGTCGTGTCCCGCATAACACCCTGGTTAGTACGTGGAAGCTACTAGGTTGACATGCATTGCATGTGAGCTCGTTGAAGTTGCTTCTCGGTAGTAACCATGGAACCTAGGCACCCCCAAATGTTAATCATGCCTTTTATATAAGTTGTATTTTAAGCTTAGGCTCAGATGTCCTGTTAATCATGTGTTAAATATTACTGCATAATACTAATATTACTTGTAATATTTGCAGTTCTGTGGCTATGCCCTAGCTTCATAGGCTGGTCAATTGTTTATTATATTATACTGTATTGATACCAGCGATGTGTTTGCTTATCGTCTGTTCCGGCATAGCCATGCGTCATTGTCGTGTACTTAGTGTGGCTAAGTCGTCGGGGTATCCTACTCCATGTGCAGTCGCCCACCATCACTGCAACTGTAGGACACTAGCGGGAGGCTCGATGCCTCCTGATCCGCCTGGACTTGTCAAGGGCTGGAAGGGCTCTGTTGCAAGCTGTGTTCTAAAATAGTCAGTAGAACAAAAATATGAATGAAGGAAGTTTCAGCCTTATAGTCCGTGTCAGTCATTTGTGAGGAGGTTGTCTAGGATGTTCTGTACGTCTTCAGTGTTGTCTCGTGTAATTGTTCTATCAAATAGTGATAGGGGTCGAGTGTGTATGTTGATTTGTGTGGTGTAGTGTCCTAAGGGTGTTACTAAGTGTTTCCTTAGGTTTTTGCAAGTGCTATGTGCTAACTTATTAATAAATTCTTCTACCGCATGCATCTTTAGTTCGGCAGGTAATTAATTAGATGGGCACTTTCGCTATCAAGCATAATATTTTGTTTTAAAGTGTTTTTAATTTTAGGATTTACGTTCTTGCAGCATAACCCCCACACCGGAGTTGCGCATGTGAAGATTGGTCCAGTAAATATACATATTTAATTGCGCATCAGTATTTATGAGTGGGACTTCAGGGGTCAGTGTCATGTCAACGTGTGTGTATGTTTGCTAAACAATGGCTGATTTGCAGTAAAGGTTGTACTAATGTGTTCAGAATTTCCTTTATATCAAACTCTGGTTCCCTCAGGCCGAATGTTGTGTCAATGTAGCGGTCTCTTATGTGCGTCATATTAAGTATTGTATATTCCTAAATTGCGAATGAGTGGGTTCGGGTTTTTGGCCTTTCTGTCATACAAATTGCAGCTTAACAGCTTTATGAAGTCTTCAGTTGAGTGCAGTTTTAGCTCCTCGTGTATTTGATATGCCGGTGCTACTGGCGGGTGTTTTGCAATAATAGGAACTATTCTGCTTTGCTGTGTCTTCATTCGGTTCATGTGCTCTTTTGCAGCATATCTCCAAGCGGGTGCTGCATATGTCAATATTGGCCTATTTAACGTCTTATTATACAGTGTAAGGCCTATGTTGAGCTGTAGTCAGCTGTTCATGTATATCAGTAGGTAAAGTATGTTGAGTTGGCAATTTGCTTCAGCTCTTATGATATATATATATATATATATATATATATATATATACACGAGGGCTGTTTTTTTTTTCAACCTCCGATCGCTCCATGCCGACGCTACGCGGGCAGCGGAAAGCGGGTATGCGCTGTCGGCGACTGCGCAGCTCTCCCACTACACACTCTGCCATTTTTGACATTCAGTCGTCAGTCGGCGTTGTGCTACAGCCACGTAAACATGGCCGCCATTATTGATGCTCCCGCCAAGTGCGAATTGCGAAGTGTAATTCGTTTTCTACAGGCTGAAGGCCATGGTGCTGCAGAAATCCATCGGAGGATGAGTCTTGTGTATGGCGAAAACTTCATGAGTGATGGTGTTGTTCGTGAATGGTGTCGAAAGTTTAAAGATGGTCGTAATTATGTGCATGATGAAGGGGGTCAAGGACGCAAATCATCCGCCATACAGTCCTGACTTAGCACCCAGTGACTTTCACCTTTTTCCTCAACTGAAGACGTGGCTTGGTGGGAAGCGATTTCAAACCAATGAGGACCTTCAAACGAACGTCAAGGACTACTTGAATTCACTGGCGGCAACTTTCTTTGAAGAGGGAATTGAAAAGCTTGTCCACAGATATGACAAATGTCTCAAACTCTTCGGTGATTATGTCAAAAAGTAACCATAAGTGTACTATTCTTTTGGTAATAAAATTATTGTTTTATATGAACTTTTGTTTTATTTATAGCCTATCGGAGGTTGAAAAAAAAATGGCCCTCGTATATATATATATATATATATATATATATATATTTCCAAGTTAGATCTTGGTCCATGCTGACACCTAAGTAGGTAACTTTGTCTTACCATTCTATTCTTACTCCACAATACGAGAGAGGTGGCTGCATGTGTCTAGGATGCCTGTGTTGGATTCTTTTTGTGAAGATTGTTGATTGACATTAACCGCTTCGCCGATGGCCATTTAAATCCTTCAGGGGCCGGCAACGGATACCCAATAAACAGAACAGGACATTTAAATTGTTAAATGCTGTAAAAATGCATCATAAATACAATTCCGTATCTTCCGTATTTATTAAGTTATTTAAACGAAACAAAAACTGGTTTAAAACTCATTAAAGGCAGTATAAATCTACAGTAACAATAAAGTAGAGACTACATTAATAAATTGTTGAAATTTCACTACTTTGTTTCACTGTAGCAAAAGCCATTCTTTGTGCCGAACGCGCCTAATATGTGAATCATTTTGTTTTGTGTGTATACGAGCCATAGTATGCATGTATAGCTACGTAAGCGACTTCTCAGGTTCAAGTTTAGTTTATTTATGCTATGCCAAGCGATAATATGACGAGAATATGTTGCGTCACACACTCACACACTGGAATGAAAACTCTGTCAGCATCTGTTATTACAGTGTTTCTCAACCAAGGTTTCTAGTAGCCTTATGCAGCAGTTTTCGCTCTGTATTTCAGTTATTTATACTCTCTCTTTGTTCAAAGTGATTTCTTGTAGCTATCAAGAGCTAAATGTATGGCACATTTGAAATTGTTAAATTTCAATGTTAACCATGGCTTATCCCGGTAATGTAGCAAATAAATTAGCTTGGGTATGATGTGTACAGGCTTCTGATATTACTGTAGAAAATCTGGAAGATTTGTTGTACGATTATGAAGGAGATCTTTAGGACATACGTAGCAGTGACGTGTACTGGTCTACAGCTGGCATGTTATCTACTCCCTTGTTTGGGGAAATGGCGGGTCAAATATGCATGATACGGATCAGCTATTACCAGCTATCCCTCTTTACGGAAAAGAGTTAAATGGTAAAAAAAAAGTATTTTTATACCACTGGATGTAACTATGCACAGTTGTTTAGTAATTTTCAGAGCTGTAAAAGACATTCATCTACCTGTACTTGCGCGTATAAAGAGCTCGTAACCTAATTGAGTATTATAATACTCAGAGGCCTCTTTATACTAGGGGGTAGCAAAATTCACCACATCATCCCTCATACTTGAGAGAAAACACTTTCCTAAAAGTATACCACCCACACCCAAAAAACTTGTAACCATTTCGAAAATGTGTAGTGTGTTGCGAAAAAGAAGTTCGCAAGGAAACCAATATTATTGGGTGTGAATCTGCAGATGTGCCCTTGGGTGTTTATCCAGATTTGGAGATGTACAATTCAAAAAGAAACCTTTAAGGATACGTTTACATTCCTTATAGAACTAATTTAAATTTATTGTAAAACAGCAAGATTAAAATAATTGGCGTTACATGAGCATTAAATGCATGTATGCGCAGGACGTCTATACACGTCCATATCGGTTTGGGGCATTTTAACTTGGACGTCATATGACGTCCATATCGGTGAAAGGGTTAACTCAGGTTAGTTTTTATCATCCATTTTTTGGAACCATGGTTACAAATCATTTAGAGCATTTTGTAGTCGTAAATGTATTATCTGTAGTTGTGTAGACTGTGTTACTAGTGCCGTGTCGTCTGCATAAATGTCTTTATCTGTGCGAGTGAGTTCAGGTATGTCATTTACGCACAGACTAAATAGTTTCCATTCAAACTTCCTTGTGGGACTATGGCCTTAATAGGCCATGAAGAGGACGAAGATCCCTCCACAGTTACTCGGAACCAGCTTGCGCTAATGTAGTCCTTAATCTACGTAAACATAGGGTCAGAAATATTGAATGATTTAAGTTTATAAATGAGGCTGCATGTTATACTTTGTCAAAGGCGCGTTCAGCATCTAAGAATATGGTGCCTGTTGATTTATTTGTGTTGTATCCTTTTAATATTGTTTCTGTAAGGCATAGAAGCTGTTGTGTTGCTGAGTGTTTGGATCGAAACCCGAACTGTTCGGATGTTAATATGTTTTGCTGTATTATTTGTGTGTTCATTCTGTTTAGAATAACTTTTTCCAACATATTTCCAAGTGTGTTGAGTAGGCTAATGAGCCTGTAGTTTGGATAGGTTTTGTGTTGTTTTGGAAGCATCACTATACAGGATGTCTCACTTAACTCTGCGACCTCAAATATCTCCAACATGAAACAGGAAATGAAAATTCCAATTTGCCAGGAATGTACATATGTCAGGGGCTCACACAATGAGAAGCTATGCACAATCCGTAAAGGGAAACAAATAACACTTCCAACACCAATTTGATTCTTTTTTTTTTTTTTTTAATGGAACATTTGGCTCCCTCGATGGGAGCCGTGTCAGTTCCTAAAGTTCATGTCCATACTTGTGCCTGGTCATCATGGTGTCCACACTTTTCTGCAGCAGCATTCCTAATGAAGCCAGTGTAGCTGCGGGGAGTGTGTCACTTGGGGAGAGGGCTTATTCCGTACGGTTCCGCCTTCGCTGGATAACTCAAGGTGTTCAAGGGTAGCTGTGGCTTGAAGTTGGCTCACGAGAAGTGTCTGAAAGATGAAGTATCAAACTCTCAGGTTTTGCAGATAGTCTCTAACCCATTGGCAATGTCTGGCTCTGTTAGGTTTCTGTCACGGTGAAAGAGGTCTGGTAGATAATGATTAAACGGGCTTGTGGGCCGTAGTCTAGTGGAGAATCTTCCAGACGATGGAACATGTGTCGAACATCCGCAGTGCCGTGGCCGTAACACTCATATTTTCGGCTGCAACTGATACCAAGTCTCTCTTTCTTTTAATTTAAAGGTGAAGTATGAAAGGAGTCAAGGGTGATAAGGTACCGGGATTCCGCTGATGTACCCCCGTTAGTTGCGGTATTTGAGACTGCTGGTGCCTGAGGGGCACTAGCGAATCTAGGAGAATGTGTCCGGGGGTCCAACACATGACCTAAAGGGCCCTGCGTGGATCGCCAGGATTAGATGGTAGGATAACTTTTATTGGTGAATCAGTGCACAATGTACCAGGCATTAATTTTGAGGTAAATATCTCGGAGCAATTTGATGCATTTAATATCGTGTGAGTGCAGTCGTGGTGCCTCTTAAGGGCGGCCACTCTGCAGGTACCTGGTACGTGGAGGTACAGGTGGTGCTGTGTTGTTTCGATGTATATGCTGAAATGTCAGTAAGTGCCTGAAGCTGCGTCACCAGTGGCCTTATAATTGTCTTCATTTGCGAGCGCAGTTGCATACTTCAGCGTTCTAACTAGGGCGTTCTGATGTTGATGTAAACTGTCGTAAAATTTGGTAGCCCGGCGCCTAATTTCGTCCACATATCTGAGGGATGAAGCCTCATGAAATAACCATATGGGGAACCTGCTACCTACAGAATAAATAACCCAAAGGCATTTATTCTGTACACGGTGGAGCAGTAGCAGATTAGAGCCTGCGGCCATATTCTAGACTTCACACGCATAAAGCATGATACGGAGGACTAGAGCCTGAAAGAGGCGCAACTTCAGGGGGACGGACGTCACAGACCTCCACACAGGGTATAACGATGCCGAGGCACCGCACGACTGGTGCGATGGCTCCCGGATGTGCTTCCGAGAAGTTAGGCCCCTATCCAGTTTCACTCCCAAGTAATTAATGGAATTTTCCAACCTAATCCTTTGCCTAGAGTAAGTGAATGTGGGGAAGTTGGCGGGAATGCGGCGCTTGGCAAACATGGTGGCTTGGGTTTTCTCCGCGTTGATGGACAATTGCCAAAGCTTGCACCATTCTTGGAGAAGGCAGAGGTGTCGTATGGGGTTGAAGGCTCTGCGTGGATGTCTGTGCAAAATAACAGCATGTCGTCAGCATACTGTGCTATATTAACGTGCTGTTCGTTGGGAAGGTCACCACATATACGCTATAGAGCATCGGGGATAACACAGAACCTTCGGGGATGCCGCCTCGGATGGACCTTCGTGTAGATGTCTTTCCCGCCACAGTGACTGAAGAACCTGTGTTTCAGAAACGAATGAAGTAATTGTTTAATGTGAGGAGGTAGCATCAGATAGATAAGCTTGTACAGGAGACCTGCATGCCAGGTCGCAGAGAAGGCGTTCTCGACGTTCAGAGACACTGCTGTGGTGTATGCCTTGTCCTGGAAAGCCAGGGCTGCAACCTCCACCACACGCAGCAACTCCTGGTACGTAGAGTGCCCAGGACGAAAACCAAACTGGTGAGGAGGGATGGCTTGAATGTCTTCTGCCAGAGAGGAAAAGTGGGCTAAGACTTACCTCTTGAATGCCTTTGAGAGAACAGAAAGGGGGCTGATGGAGCGGTAACTGGCAGGATCTACCGCGGGTTTCCCTGACTTCAAGCTGCATATCACCCGAGCCTCTCTCCACTTTCGTGGAATGTGGCAGAGTGAGACACATGTTGAAGACGCGTGTGAAGGAAAGCACGGCCATGAAAGGAAGGTGGTGGAGCATGATTGGCGTTATACCATCAGGCCCTGCCGCCTTTTTAGGGTTGAGACGCCAGAATATGCCCTGGAGCTCACTACGTCTAATAATTGGAAGTTGGTCCGCCTAAGCCGGGGGACGCCGAAAATATCGAAGAACCTCCTGCTTAAGGCGGTTAGAGAAGTCTAGCTCCTGGGGGTCTTCTCTAGGCCTCATGGTCCTATCGAGGTAGTCGGCCTTGGGTGCCTTGGGAGGGGAGTTTGGTGATCCTAGGCGGTTCCGAAGTGGTTTAATAACCTTCCACTTATCCCCATCCTCCAGGTTCATACGAAAGATCGTGTCCTACCACGCGCGCAACCTGTGCTCTCGTAGGAGGAGACGAACCTCTCAGCGTAATCGCCGATGATGCGCTCGAGTATTAGGCGTGCGGAGTCGCTGGTAGGGCCCTCTTGCCGCCCATGAGCGACCGATAAGGAGTAGAATGTCCAGAGGAAGGACATTAGGATGGAGAGGAATCGGGGTGTGAACAGTAAGGTTGTGGACAGTTCGCACCACAATGGAGGTGAATGATGAGACCGCGGCCTCATGGGTGGGAATATCCATGATGTTGGGGTTGGGATGAATGTAGTCATTTAGGCAGACTTTGACGCAATCCTAATCCACGTCCCGGTGTTTAAACGGTACGTCATGGTTGGCGACCCGGGTAATAACCTCAGCAAGTACTGGGTTGTGGTCTGAATGAAGGGCGTTTAGTGAGATGAATGATAAATGAAATGGAAAGTGATGATTATGGAGTCAATATGGGACGGTTGACCTCGACCTCGCGGCTAATGAGTGGGTTGCCAGGGGCCCTCAACTCTAAGATGAGGGTCTGCATCCACCATGCGGATAATATCACTGCCTCTTCTGTCCGCCCGGAGACTATTATGCCCATATAATGATGTTTAGCATTAAGGTCCCCAGCCAGAATGACGTTAGCATGTAAGGCAAAGATGTCTGCGGGGTAGTAGGCGGAGACTACTAGAACTTCGGAACCGCCAAGGTTCACACATGCAGCCGTGGCTTCAAGGGTCTGAAGTGGTGGAAGCTGGACTACTCAATGAACTGCACTTCTTACCAGGATTGCTGTGCCACCTACTTGGCCCCCCCACATGATCCGATAAGAGACAGTGACAGCCCGTGAGAGGGAAGGGCGTATTGGGGCGGAGCTGTGTTTCCGACACCAAGATGAGGTTCAGAACATAGGATCTCAGAAATTGTAGGAGCTCCTGTTGATCAGCCAATCCTACCGCGTTCCAGAATGCCAATCTGAACGCGGTATTGTACCTAGTCCGATCCGCCATTCTGAACTGGCTAGATGAAGGAGTTCAGAAGAGCACCTCCATGGCAGTCACCATTTGGGCGGCGGGGTCAGAGCATATGGTAAATCGCACCATCAATTGGCAGAGACTCTGGCCCTTGGTCTGTAACAAATGGTACAGCCACGCCAGCAAATCTGGCTCCGGTGTGTCGGAAGGTGTTGCATGGAGAATTGGGGCTGGAGTGGGGTCTTTAGGTGTGTTAGATGGAGAGGATCGTCAAGGAGCCGGCCTACGATTAGTCCTCTGGTCCCTCAGCTGACGAGCAGGCTAAGGGTTTCCAGACCCGCTCAGCCTCGGAGTCCCAGTCCGGCCTCCTGGCAGCCCTATGCCTCTCCGCTGCACGGTAAGTGGTGTTGGCTGGGACTGGAGCTGTGTGTGACTTAGTGTCACGTGGTTGGCGTGTCTTAGCCCTTGAAGATGCAGAGACACCATTTGGTTTGCAGAGACACCAGTTGGTTTGCAGAGACACCAGTTGGTTTGCTTGCCACCTCAGCAAAGGATGGAGCACTGCTGGTATTGGATGCTTGAAGCGCAGGTGCTATGGAAGAGGTTGCCCACTCCATTTGAGGCGCAGGGCGGGATTATTGGCACTGCAGCAGGTTTCCTAGAGGCATTAACGGCCTTCCTGGCAGGGCATCCGCCATAGCACGCTATGTGCTCCCCTTTGCAGTTGGCACATGTCGGAACTACCGTGATGGCACGGGGCAGTCCTCTTTAGGGTGGGTACCACCGCATCTCAAACAGCGCAAGTTAAGGTGGCAGAAGTGACTGGGGGAGCCCGCCAGAGCCCTTGACAGGTTCAATGGTGTCCCTGAGGTAGCATATAGTGCAAACACCATCTATCCTAGCCTCAGGATCGCTCGCTCCACCACTACTAGGAACCGGGATAGGGAGGATTTTGTTCCCAGGTGATCAGGAGCAGGCCGGTGAGCTGTTTCACCACCCTGGGATTGATGCCCTGGCGAATGAGGTCTGACCTTACGTCATCTACGGAAGTCTCCGTAGGTAACCCTCGAATGAAATACTCTGCGTATTGCAAAACCTTTTCCAAGTCAAAGGTGAGGTGAGGAATTTCCTGCTTCTTAAAAGTGTTGGAGTAACTTGCTATAGTCTCCCACGTTCTTGGCGTGGAAGACAAAGCGGCTGTTGCTCCGCCGCACCATGCACTTCTCCGCGAGGGTTGGCATGACTTCCTTAAGGAAGCCGACTGCCCCCGCAGAGTTGTCCACAATGATCGGCGGAATATATTGTCTTTGACTCCCTGTGTGGCCTGGCCGTAGTGATTGATGGTCGAGAAGACTGGCCAGAGGGCACGCCCTGTGCTACTAGCCAGCATAGCTAGTAGAAGGTGTGCTTGATCACCAGGCGGCCCCACCGAGGTCATACCAGTAGCTTTCCCATTTTGGAGTTGGCGCGGGTAAGTGGCATATCCACTTCCATCCCGTTTTGAGTCCACAGGACCAGATGGGGGGGCTTGTTAATCTCTAGGTCTTGCCCTATGGAAAGCACCATGGAGGCGCTGGTCGCTCTTTTGGGACAGCTCGGCAACTCCCTGGTTGAAAGAGGCCCGGGTCCTTGGTCCTACGGGTCCAGGACTAATGGGAGTAGAACCTCTGGCAATAACTCCGGTCCTGCTGCTTTCTTAGTTTTCCATGCTGTCACTTCACGGAACCCCTCGTCCCCCTTGCCGCCCGTAGAAATACCCGAGGAACTGAGCTAGGGCGATGTTGGGTGCCGAGGAGCAGGAAGAGTTGCAGGAGGACTCTGGTGTTCTCCCGCTCCTATGTGAAATTGAGGTGCGAACACCTACATGCTCGTCATTGAGTCAGACTCCGAAATTCGGACTGCACGTGAAATAGCTTCCCGAGAGACGCCCTTGTTAGATTTGCTGGTCTCTAGAAGGGCAACCCTATACGCCGTGGAGTTTTTGGCGAGGCTTTCTATTCCTGTTTTCTCCAGTGGAGGTGCCTGGGACGGCGGTTGTACCGCTTCAACAGACCTGTTTCGGGCCGAGCTGGTGGAAGGGGTTGGGGTTTTATTGGGGCATGATTCCTGTTAGAGACAGGTACACTAAAACGCCCTGCACCCGGAGATGCAGTGCAAATCAACCCGTTTACGAGTGGCTTCGCCTGTAGGTAGCAGGGGCGGAGAAGCTTGCCACTAAGAGGACCCGACACCTGTAAATACAGAATGCGCCTTACCCAGTAGCTAAGTATCGGATGGCTATGGTATTTAGTGGCAGCCTGCTACCTATATGTTTGCTTTCCGCTCTAGATGTTCTCAGGTGCAGCCGGGAAGGCTGGTTGAATGTTGACCCTGTGTGGCACGCTGGTTGTGGCGATAATTTCTCTGCGGTCCGTCGCTTGTTGAACCGGAGTTCAAGCACAATTGCCGGGAGCTAACAGGAGGTCTCTCCCGATGGCGGCAATTTGCTTGTAGCAGTGAAGGTCTTATGGGACGTCTATCCTCGTCGGCTCCTCGCTACAGATATGATGAGTCCTTAAAGCTGGATGCCGTGCTTTATTTAACCCCTTAGTTTCTTCTTTCCTGTTGAAGTTATTTTTGTGTTTATAAATATCTATGGATTCCCGACTTAAGCGAGCAAAATAATGGTCAGTTAAGTGTAGCAGATAAAGGAAACTCCACTGTGATCATGAGAGTTTGAGATGGCCAATGGAGAATCTCCGATTTAATGGATCCTGCTGCCTACAAAAAAACTTCCTCGTGACCGCACCTCACACATCTTACGGAAAATCAAGCAGCTCATCAAACGGTCTTCAATACCTGTGAAAGCGCAACGGCGACTTAAGAACACGGAAGCCTAGTCCCCTAGACTGTACGGACAACCATCTTCTCAAGCTCTTACAGCAACATGTTGGCAGCTCTAACTCCTACATCAAAAACTCTCCACACTTTGTTCTAAAGCTTAAATCATTGACTGTACAGCCCAACGACTTTCTAATAAGTTTTGATTTTGCTTCTTTGTTTACAATTGTGTCTAATTAAGAAACTATCACTCTTCTACAAGAGTTACTTTCTGAAGACATTACCAGCTTATTTCGTCCTGTGTTAGAAACCACCTACTTCAAGTGGACCCAGGAGTTCGATGAACAAAACGATTGAGTGGCTATGGGTAGCCCGGTGAGTCCAGTTATTGCCGATTTCTACATGGAGCACTTCAAGGCCAAGGTTTTAAAATTTGCTACGCTGAAGTCCATGTGCTACCTTTGCTAAGGAGGTTATCTACTGGCTATCTGGAACTACGGATGAAAAGCCATAGAAGTTCTACATCGCATTAATAGCATTCACCCGGATATACAGTTCACAATGGACATAGAGAAAAACGGACAGCTTCCACTTTTGGACGTATTCGTAACCAGGAAAGCAGATGGGACGCTCAGTCAGTCTTCCCCAAATGTACGCAAACTGACAGATATCTACACAAACTCTCGAATCGCCGCCCCGGCCGGAAGAGAGCTGTCATAAAAACTAGTGGATCGTGCCAGAGCTATTTGTCAGCCAGAACTACTCCCCCTGCAACTCTCTGATATTAACAGAGTCCTACAGACCAATGGTTATATCAGCCAAGAATTTAAGCGTGCCATACATCCCAGCGTGAAGCCCCTGTCAGCACTCGACCAAACTGACCCAAGACAAAAGGAGACTAAAGCCTTTTTGCGTTACAGCAAAGTTATCACTGACCGCATTGGGAAAATGCTCAAACAGCACGGCATCCACTTCATCTACAAACCCACACAAAAAATACGCAACATATTACGTTCATCTAAGAACCCAAAAGAACCTTTCTCCTCTGCAGGTGTTTAAGGATTCCGTGCTCGTGTGGCTCTCTCTCTCTCTCTCTCTCTCTCTCTCTCTCTCTCTCTCTCTCTCTCTCTCTCTCTCTCTCTCTCTCTCTCTCTCTCTCTCTCTCTCTCTCTCTCTCTCTCTCTCTCTCTCTATATATATATATATATATATATATATATAGGGACGACTGAGCGCATGATAAACACAGGCATTACAGAACATAAGAGGTGCTGCCATCTCAGCCGGACAGAAAAATCTGCTGTCGCGGAACACGCTTTACTAGCGCCAGGGGAACATATACAATACACTGATAACGGGCGTCTTTTCCTCCTTTGTCTATTACTTTGCTCGCTTAATTTGGGAAGTCAGAAATTTATAAACACAAAAATAACTTAAACAGGAAAGAAGAAACTAAGAGGTTAAACAAAACTTTGCATCCAGCTTTAAGGAATACACATAAGAAACCCGATCTGACAGAAACGCAGGTACGTACGCAACACACACACACGCGCACGCACGCACGCGTATGTATAATGCGAGGATATGTACATGGGCAGCCTGCAGTAGCTACAATAAACACCAACTCGGCATCAGCCAGTATTTTTTTCAAGGGAGGAAAAATGCATTTATGCACTAACCCCGGGATTGGGGTGTGGGACTCCCCTGACGGAGTGAACCGTCAGCCCTACCCACTGAAAAACCTCCACCGGTGAGTATTCGGGAGAGGAAGTACAGCAGTACCGCTATTGCACCTGCGGATTCAGGGAAAGGATATTATGGCCAGATGAGAGAATGGCGCCAAGACACAAGCATGACCGAGGTCCTACTTGTGACCTTGGATATTCAGGAGCGGGATTTGGTTGTGTATTCTTGGTATACCACCGGATGGAGGCGCCGTCTTCTATGATACACGTGACTTGTTAGACTTTGGTTTGCATGCATTAAATGTGAATATGGTTTTTTAATTATAATGTAGCTTATCTAAATAAGACTTTTTTGGATATTTGTTCAGGATTGAGTGGTAATCCCTGTCAAAAATTTGAATGTATAAGTATTTTGGCAGATAATGCCATGTCTTTGAGCTAATCTTGGTAGATTATTGTTTTGTTTATGTATGTACATTTAAGGATGGTCTTCTGATGTCCATGTGTATTGCCTTGGTCCATTTAACTAGTCCCCAGAATGACCCCTAGCAGGGACTTCCAGGGCCACTGGTCTGTCGGTAGTATTTAGCTGAGCCATGGCTTGTTATGTTTAAGGTGGTACTAAGTTATTTAGGTATTCTTGGATGTTTATTTATGGTTCCCCCAGGCCAAGATTTCTGTCAAATAATGACAGCGGTCTTTTATGAATGTCATGTTGCGTATTGTATGCGCCTAAGTCGCGAATCAGTGGGTTTTTGTGTTTTGCTTTTCTGTTATATAAGCTATAACTGAGTAGTTTAATAAATTCTTCGATTGAGTGGAGCTTTAGTTCCCCGTGCAATCGATAAGCTGGAGCCATCGGCGGAACCTTTGCAATAATTCATGTTATTCTGTTTTGCAGTGTCTGAACTCTGTTAATGTGTGTTTTGGCAGCGTATCTCCAAACAGAGGCTGCGTACGTCAGTATTGGCCTGATTAATGTTTTGTATAGTGTAAGGCCCATATTGAGTTGTAGTTGGCTATTTAAATTTACCAAAGGGTAGAGTCTGTTCAGTTAGCCATTTGCTTTGGCCCTGACGTTTTGAATGTGCTTCTTCCATGTGAGACCTTGGTTCATGGTAGGTAATTTGGTAATAGGTAGGTAATTTGGTCTCTCCATTCGATTCTTTCGCCATGATACGCGAGAGGTGGCTGTCTGCTTGGGATGCCTATGTTGGATTCTTTTTGTGAAAATTATTGATTTGGCACTTTCTGGAGTTAACTTTTATTCTCCATTTTCGGAACCAGGGTTCAAGATCATTTAGGGCATTCTGTAACCGCAGATGTATTATCCGCGGTTGTGTAGACTGAGTTACTAGTGCAGTATCATCGGCGTATATGTATTTCTCAGTGTGAGTAAGTTCTGGCATATCGTTTACGTATAAGGGCAAGTGTAGAATCAGAGAAGTACGATTTGAGTTTGTAAATTAGGCCCGCATGCCATACTTGATCAAAGGCACGTTCAATATCTAAGAAGATGGCGCCAGTCGATTTGTTGGTATTGTAACCTTTAGATATGGTTTCAGTAAGGCGTAGAAGCTGCTGTGTTGAATGTTGAGATCTAAATCCAAATTGTTCAGAAATGAGTATGTTGTGTTTTATTATGTGGGAATTTATTCTCTTTAGAATTATTTTCTCTAGTACTTTACCAAAAGCATTCAGTAGGCTAATTGGTCTGTAGCTGGAGGTGTGTGATAAGTTTTTATGTGGTTTTGGAATCATCACTATCTTCGCTTCCTTCCATTGCGGTGGAAACCTGCCGCTGTCTAGTGTGTAATTGTAAATTTTGGCTAGGAGCACCAGTGCTCTACGTGGGAGATTTTTTAAAACGATGTTGTGTATTTTATCGGGCCCCGGGGCCTTTCTGTTCTTCAGGTGTCTGATAATCCAGCCGATTTCACCTGAATTAGTTTTACGCATTTTGTTGTGTGTGATAGTGAAGTCTGTTTCGTTTATGTCCTCTGTTTTGAATCTCTTGCAGGTTCGCTAGACCCTCAGTCAGGTTTGGTGTGAAGACCTCAAGTGTGGCAGCAAATACCTCAGCTTTGGCCTGGGGAGTTTCTGCGATAGTGTTGTCATGTACGAGTGGTGGTATGTTTGTTTTTGCTCTGGTTAGGCATTTAGCTATACGCCAGCAGAGTTTGAATTTGGATTTAAGTTCGCGACTGTTTGTTTCCATTGGTTCGATATAAATTCCCTAGTTCGGGCCGTTACGGCCGCTCTGGCATCAAGGTAATCTTGTTGATGTAAAGAGTTTCGCGTTCGTTTCCATTTACGACTTAGTCTGTTCCTATTCTGATGTAAGAGTTTTATGTCTAACGGATATTGGGCATTTATTGATGGTCTAAATTTTAGGGGTACACACATTGTTGTTGCTACCTTAATTGCCAATTTGAGTTTGTATATTGCTTCGTCGTGCTGCTGTGGTGAAATAATTTCGCTTTCTGGTAGGATGATGATATATATAAGGGCGCTCAACTATGGCGGTCATCAGCGCCCTGATGCCATGTGCATTTCTATGGGATTCTTTAAATTGGGAGGTTATTAGTCTTTCTTGCAAATGGATGTGAACCGAAAGATGTTTCAAAATACTTTTAAGTGTAGAATTTCAATAATTTATATGAAATTATAGGCAATGTCTACTAGCTGAATAGTAACTCTGGCTGTTTATGTATTTTTCTTTTTATTTATTGATGCTCTTTAAGTCCTGTAGTTCTCACTGTCCCACTCCATATTGGGCATGAAACACTATCTAATTTTGCTGAGTGACATCATATTTGAGTTCTTTTACATACAGTAAATCTATGACATGGGTCTACTGGCTTTATTTCTCTTCCAAATGAATCCATGCTAAGGATGAGTATCCTTAGCTTCTGGTGTAGGCTGCGTCATCTCGGTCATACTTGCCAAAGTTTCGCTTATCATGTTGTGAGCTTCTTTGGGGCTCTTGTCCAGTATATCTAGATGTAACTCTAGAACTGCTAATAATCTGTAAATAGATTTATTTGTTTTATTATTGAACTGTAAAAATGTAATTGTAGTGTTACTTTTGACGATGCTTTGTAAAACATGTTGCAAATGGCAGAATAAAATCTGAATCTGAATGACCAAGATGACACGGCCTTCACCAGAAGCTAAGGATACTCATCAAGACATAGGCCATGGAAGCCTACGCATCCATTACATGCTAAGGATATTTACGCTTGAAAAAATCAGTCACTCTCTGCTGGGTTTGAATCCATGACCTTAGGAACCGGAGGCTAGCATGTTAACCCTAGACTACAGAGGACAAAATTCTGACTCTTTGCTACTGCTAACACAGCATCAGATTGAGTAAGTAACTGGCACATGTTAAGCTTGTGGTTAAGCTTGACGGCAACACAACTTCTCTTTGTATCATTGAACTATTAAGCTCGCAGCCTTTTAAGGTTTCAGTAGTTCATTTAGTAAGTAACAAATTTTCTGTAATTCTTTCTTTCATTGGTGCTGTTAGTAATAACAGTAATGTGAATGTCATATCTTAGGATAAAAGAATGATTGAAGACTTAGTAAAATTCTGTAAAATCATAGCAGTGCCATCATACATGGATACTTTACAGACACTATTAAGATTTTGTATGACCCCTTGTTGATAGTGTGCAAGAATTTTAAGTGTTTGTTGCATAAAATCTTTGTAATTATCACCATATTAAACATGTAAATAAATCTCCAAATTTCTATACATTCTCTGTAAGTTAGAGAATGTTTAAGCTAAAACAGAGTTGAGGTTTACTTAATTACTCCCAAAGTATTCTTTATACAAGGGCAGATTAAATATAAACAGGAATTATTTTTTAGAATTTATTTTATGAACAAACAAAACTGCTCATATACAAATTACTTTTCTATGTAGTGTCCTGCCTTTGATACACATTTTCCACTTGGCTTGGCAAGTTTTTTATGCCATCCTTATGGAAAGAAGAAGGATGCATGCAGAGCCAGTTGTGCACGAACTCCTCTACACTTGCATCATCATAAAATTGCTGTCCTCCTAGGTCTTGTTTCAACTGGCCAAACAAATGGTAGTCGAAGGCAATAAATCTGGAATCTAAGGAATATGTTCCAGAGATGTCCAGTGCATTTTCTCCAGTTTCTCCCATGTTAGAGTGGCACTATGTGGCCTCGCATTGTCATGGAGAAGAATGGCATTTCGGATTGGTTGCCAACATCGCTTATTGCAATATGCATCTTTTGCTTTATCCAAAATACGACAATAATAGGCTGCATTGATCATCCTTTGTTATTGAAGAAAATCCACTTATAAAATGCCCGCGGAGTCCCAGAAAACGGTTGCAAGCACCTTTCCAGCAGATGGGCATGTTCTGACCTTGACCAGACCTGCTTCATCTACTCGCTGCCACTCCACAGTGTGGTTCAAGAAATCATCTTCCTCCTTGTAGTGATGCAGGTGTCTCTGACAAACTTCCTGGCTTCACGTTTTTTGTTCCTGGTTGAGGAGACGAGGAACCCACCTGGCAATTTTCTGTAATGAAGTTCATCTCGGATGGTTGTTTGAACATTTCTGTAACTTATTCCTAGGGAAAAAACAATTTCAGATGATTTGCTGATCTTTAATAATGTGATGAATGGCAACAGTTTTGTCTGCAGTAATGCTTGTCTGCAGTCTCCTATTAGGTTCCTTTTCCACATCTTCTCTTCTCGCCACAAAATTTTTAGCCCACTCATACACTCGAGTCTTCGAAAGTGTTTCTTCCCCAAACTGTGCATGGAGCTGTCTCAAAATTTCCAAAGGTTTGCTGCCTTTTTTTTTTGTGTAAGAAATCTGATGATGTATTGTGCAACAGACCTATGCACCTCTTGCTCACTCATGGCATACTGATGCAGCCCCGTTCTCCACGGTGCATACATGCATAATACCCCCTCTCCAGATACCCCCACCAACATACTGACAAGGTCTCTCAGAATTATTACCAGCAGCAGTGTTACATTAAAATTCCCATTTATATTTGATATGCGCTCGTAATTGAAGAAAACTGATAGAATAAATGCCTTGTTATTCCATAAATGTATCCTTTCTTATTTTTTTTTAAGTTTTTTGTTATGTATAATTTGTTACAGCTTGAGCAAGAAATAAGTAAAGTACACTGTGCACATGAAGAACTTGTTCAGTCATCAGAGAGACGAGAGCGTTTAGAACGGGCTGCCAGAGCTCGTTTGCAGGGAGAAATCAGGAGATTGCATGAGTTAAACAAAACACTGCGCGAACAGATATCTACTCAAATTTTAAGCGGAAGGTCCCAGAATCAATGTGACATACCAGACATAGCAACTGAAAATCTCAGGAAAGAACTTGGCAAACGAGAAATTTTGATTGCTCAAAGTAAGTAGTGAAATTAAATGTTTTTGATGGCTAACTCTTTTCCTTTGAATGTGTTGAGAATGCACTGAGGAAAATAGTCCTCAGCATTGCTTATTTATTCAGCATTATTATAGAATTGGGATTTTATTTGTGTTCAAGGCTCATATTCTTATACATTTTATTTACACTGTTAAGGTAACTGATACACCTGATACACATCAGAGAATGTTCAGTATGAAAAATCATGCTTGTGTGCACCATGCATGTGAATCCAGTGGCAGAGAGTATACCACTGACTTTGGGAGAGTACTGCAGTGTAGTTGCATACAGTTGATGCTTCCATATGGAATAATTTACTTTCATTGGTGACATTGTAATTTAGCATCTTTTGCCAGTAAATCGTAGACATATGAATGTTATTTTTTTTCTCTGAAAGTCTTTATACAAGCAATTTTTCATCTAAGTAAGGTAATGGCTTTATTGTCAGTTTTCAAAAAATACTGAACTTAAATCACTGTGTACACTAATCAACATAAATGCAAATACTGCAATGCTTTTGCTTATCTTCCTTTCTTCTTCCCTCCCTCCCTCACTCCCTCCCTCCCTTCCTTTTAGCTGCCTTTCTTTGACCAATTAACTGTGAGGAATCTGTGATGCCACATATAGTCAACTACTCACTACAGGATATTGAAGTGTTTTAAGATAATGTGTCCTGCTCATTCTCCCTGTGAGTTTTTATCTCTGGGGTGCATTAAAAGAGAATCTGTGAAACGTAGTGACAAGATTGTTGGTTCAGGGATTTCAGCACCTCATGTGCACAAACAAGATGTATCAGAAACCATCTGAAGAATGTATATTTGAACTGTGCAATACAATATGCAAACGATACCACATTGAATGGTGCATAAAAAGATTGAAATCAGTATTTGACTATGCAAAACAAAGAACTAACTAGTTTGTAACTAACAATGCACAATTTGTGCACTTTTCAGATCATCATCAGTATCATCATTAGTATCATCAATATCATCAACCCACAAAGTAACAACATGGTGTCTTTGTTTCTTTGAAGACTGGATTGTTGTATATAACTGCTTTTGTGCTTTCTTTTATATTAACTACATTGAAACATTAGACAACTTGGCTCTGAATACATTTTGCATAACTATTCATGATTTCAATACTGCAGGACAAGCATGATAGCCCTTTGTACTTGCGTACAGCATGACAAATTTCTTAGGTATTGCAAATGGCACAGCTGTATACTGGCATCTTGAATCACACTATTACCTCTCATATAATATTGTTGTAGATTTGTATGTTACTGGGGCACTTCATAAATGGTTGCTATAATAAGTAATTTACTGTAATGATTTACTATTTGAAACACAAAATTCTGATATTGAAATTATTAATTATATTTGGTTAGGTATTTTGCCATTGAAGTACTAAATCACCACTCAATTAGGAAACACGTTTTATTTTTTACAGAATTTGTTTACACCTACAGCTTGCAATTCTGGAGTTACAATAACATTTATTTATTTATTATCCAATTTTTTGATTCCTATTTTACCCAAAGGTATATTAGGAATATTTACAATAACATTGTATAATGTTTTAAACAGTAAAAGATGTTAAAACTTTTGATTCCTCAGGGATCAGGGGATGTTGTTAGTCTTTGGATGAGTGAAAAATCTGACATCCTTTATGTAGCCAAATAAATGATATAAATAAGAAATATTTCTGTAAAACTACCTTGATATAATCTGTTATTTTCAAAAGGCATGGATGAAAGCTTTACATCAAGGAAACATGTTAATTAGGAATTGATGGCTTTCTTGTCAATTTTGTACATCAGTGTAAAGTTGTGAATTTTTCCTTCAATATTCATTATTAAAAGTGCTGATTGTAAATGTGAGCTCTTGAACCTCATTATCTAAGTGTTCAGTTCCTTCACCACTTCTATTTGATTGAACTGTTTCACTGTATGTTTTATTCAAAACCTAATTCTATATCTGTATAACTAACTTTCACACTTCTTTTCTTTCTGGATACATTAATTCCATAAAGTCTCTCTTCCTCCATTCCTCCCCTTCCCACTGAATGTATGTTAGCAGCTGTAAATTAAGCATGTATAAGTAATTTTAGCAGGCTATTGTTTCCCACACTGAAAATATGTAATTGTGATACTGCTTGTGATGGTCCATGCTTGTTGATAATACAAGAAAGAACATTTCTGTTGCTATAAAGTGCACACAGTATGCCTTATATAGGGTCATCTACATATTCACAAAAAATTAAGACAAGTGAAGTCATTGAAACACCTAGCGATTACATCAACATAATAAAAAATGCTAAGAAGCCTTCCTTCATTGTTCTTAAGTGAATTGTGTTAGATTATGATACAGCACTAATGCAGAGAAATCAGTTGAAACTACAGAGTAAAGGACTTAACCTTTCCAAGGCTCAAATGATATCCTACAAGCCAATGGTACTTTAGTTGTTCAAGAAAATTATTCTAACATTGGATTATTAAAAACATACAAGGTATGTTCTAATAAGAAGAAGCTTCAAGCTATACAGTTTGTGACAGCTCCAAATATTGGTGTTAAGAAGGCCAAATTAGATGACATCAAATCCCTATCCTGTTACTTATCATAAAAAGGCATAATGTTTATGAGAAAATTTATTGAACAAGCAACCAAACCTCAATCACAACAAGCTGACAGCAGTTCAAGTGAGAGTGACTAGTGAGACATGCTTATGTGACTAGTAAACATATAAGATCAACAGGTGATTGAATTATAATATTCTTTATGCCTATAATTAAGTTTCTAGCTTTGAATTGGTGGTGAAAGTCAAAGTGTATCTAAAAGTGCAGAGAAATTAATGTTTTATTTCATTATTTTGAATAAAGTTAAATTTTTCCGAACATTCATGCAATAATGGGGTAAGTTATTTTTCACTATTATTGTTATATATCTTACAATTCAGTTCAGGTACAATCAATTAACCAACATTCCCAAATGTTGCCAGATAAAGACCTGTGAGGTCTTGAAATATTGTAGACATCTGTTATTGAAATATCTGCTGAAATGTTTATTTGACTGTAGCTCAATTAGATGTTTTAAGATTTACCCCATTATTGCATGCAGGTGCTCATTATTGGAGACTTTAATGGACACTCAAAATTATGGGGATACTCTAAAACAGCTGTGGCAAATGCATTGAAGATTGTTTAAATACAAATGAAGTAGAATTAATATTTAATAATAATGATATGTTGACATATCTTCATTATACAGGAACCACCACAAATCCTGATTTGGCGATTGTGTCCTCTGATATTGCTAAAAAAACAAATAGACAAGTTAGTGATGATTTTGGTGCAAGTCATAGAGCTGTAATTTTAAATATAAATATTTCATCATATCGTGCTAAGCCCCAAACTGAAAAAAACTACTTGGAACGTTAAACTAGGAAATTGGAAAGAATATACAGAAGAATTAGAAAGTACACTACCAGGAAAAATATCTGCAATAGATTCATCAAATCACTTAAATAGAAGACTTTGCAAAATATTAGTAAAAACAGCTCAGAAATTCATCCCTAAAGGCAAAATTAAGATATATAAACCTTTATGAACTAAAGACTTAGATATATTAAAGAAAGATCGCAATGAAGTCAGGAAAAAAGCAGAAATTTTCCAAGGTAAAGAAAGCATTATAAACTCTGTGCAATTTTTAAAAAACAAATTTTCAAAGCAAAAGGAAAATCATATAATAATTTTGCAGAACACCTTGACTACAGAAGAGATGGAGCTAAAGCATATATGTATATTTCAGGACTACAGAATGAGGATTGTAATAAACAACCTATTATCCACAACAATAAAGAACTCAAAATAGCATCAAAGATGAATACAATAGAATAGCATCATAATCAAAATATTACAAAATAGCACCTGTTTTTAATACCGCAAGGGTTAATACAGCATCAAAAGTTCCTGGAATGTATATAAAACTACAAAAAACAATTAAATCAGATATAAAAGTTAAAAATCAAACTGAAAAAGTTTTAAATATTAAAAGCAGAAGCATTATTAACAGTGAAGTATTCTTCATATTTGAGTTTGATTTATGAGTTACTATGTTTACACTCAAAGTTCACTTACTTGTTGTATAATTGAAACATTTTCAAGATCATTCGATCTCATCCTCATAACATTAAATTGTTAAAATCTTTAAGTACACCCATAGAATTGGATATTTGGGAAAAAATATTTATAACCAAAAACCGTGATAAAGTTATAAATGTTGAAATCCCGGCATTAAATGAAGTATTAAAACTGTCACCGACTGTCCAATAACCAACAAATAACTGCAGCTTCTAACACCTTGCGGGATATTTATATCCCCAGCCATTGTTTCTAGAATGCTGCAGACCTTCTGAGAAATTTCTCGGCAACAACAGACAGAGCACTCTGGAGCCTCTCTCTGTCTCTTTCTCTCCTGCCCACGCATCCGGCTCTGGCTTGTCACAATAGCACAACAATGCCATCAGTGACAATATAGAACATCTGGAATCACACCAAGCTTTGAAGATGTGCTCTGGCATTGTCACCAAATACTGGGAGGCTAGAAGGAGATTGACTTGGTTGTCAATTCCTGAGCATTAGACACACAGGCAGGCAGGCAGGCAGGCAGGCAGGCAGGCAGGCAGGCAGGCAGGCAGGCAGGCAGGCAGGCAGGCAGGCAGGCAGGCAGGCAGGCAGGCAGGCAGGCAGGCAGGCAGGCAGGCAGGCAGGCAGGCAGGCAGGCAGGCAGGCAGGCAGGCAGGCAGGCAGGCAGGCAGGCAGGCAGGCAGGCAGGCAGGCAGGCAGGCAGGCAGGCAGGCAGGCAGGCAGGCAGGCAGGCAGGCAGGCAGGCAGGCAGGCAGGCAGGCAGGCAGGCAGGCAGGCAGGCAGGCAGGCAGGCAGGCAGGCAGGCAGGCAGGCAGGCAGGCAGGCAGGCAGGCAGGCAGGCAGGCAGGCAGGCAGGCAGGCAGGCAGGCAGGCAGGCAGGCAGGCAGGCAGGCAGGCAGGCAGGCAGGCAGGCAGGCAGGCAGGCAGGCAGGCAGGCAGGCAGGCAGGCAGGCAGGCAGGCAGGCAGGCAGGCAGGCAGGCAGGCAGGCAGGCAGGCAGGCAGGCAGGCAGGCAGGCAGGCAGGCAGGCAGGCAGGCAGGCAGGCAGGCAGGCAGGCAGGCAGGCAGGCAGGCAGGCAGGCAGGCAGGCAGGCAGGCAGGCAGGCAGGCAGGCAGGCAGGCAGGCAGGCAGGCAGGCAGGCAGGCAGGCAGGCAGGCAGGCAGGCAGGCAGGCAGGCAGGCAGGCAGGCAGGCAGGCAGGCAGGCAGGCAGGCAGGCAGGCAGGCAGGCAGGCAGGCAGGCAGGCAGGCAGGCAGGCAGGCAGGCAGGCAGGCAGGCAGGCAGGCAGGCAGGCAGGCAGGCAGGCAGGCAGGCAGGCAGGCAGGCAGGCACACGAACTCTGTTGAGCATTACTGGTATGAGGCAAGTCTCAGTATTGGCTGCAAAAGTGTGGGAAATATACCCTTTTCATAGATTTTTATAAGCTGTTAGTTGAGCTTGAACTTGTGCATTTAAGAATGTATTGAATTTTGAGCACACACTCGCTCTTTAGGTCATAAAAGTGTAAATGATAGTTCAAAGAATTTGTGCAGGTTTTCTCCAGGATCTCCGGTTTTCCCAGCCATCTCATTCCACCGGTGCTCCATTTTCATTTCATGTATCATCAATGTCACTGCCTGTGGTGCTGCATGTAGTAAAAGCCGGCATTAAACACTACACATTCATATGCTCTAGCAATTTTAAGACCTAAGTCTCTAATTGTATTCTTAGAACCTAGATTTCCTATCTCAAAATGGTTGCCTATTAACCCTCTAATACCAGTGAAATTCATGCAGTGTGTCATCTTGTAGTTTAAAATACAACCATAGTGCCACCCTGGTGGTAGACTCGCGAAGCCGAAGCCAAAGCCGAAGCCGGTGGAGATTCGGAAAACTTCGGAACCAATCGTTACCGGTAGCGACAGACAGTTGAATGCAGAGTTGAAAAAATAAACAGTTTTAAGGTTCTAGCAATTTTGTAATGGTGAACAGTGTATTTCGAGGAGAATAAAGTGTAGTTTTTGTGTTTTGTAACCTCGTTTTATCATTTCACGAACCCACAAAGTCACAATACTTAAATAATTTGGTTCAAATTTGAAGAGAGGTCTGCATTTTAATGTTAGTGCATATACAATAAATTTATAATATACAACATATTTTGAAATAAAGTTATTAACTTTTAATATATTCTATATATAAAATGTTCTGCACTGTGGACCAGTCAGCTAGAGCATGAAGGTCAGGTTTCCAGCCTCAGAAAGTGCCTGGGTTCAAATCCACTTACGGATTTGGAGAGTTTAAGTCCCAGATATAGAACTAGTAACCAGTCAACATCCTGAGGGAAGTGAGATACTGTGGTAGTAAGTAGTGGTCCTGGCATAGTAAATCAACATTTCAGCAAAGGGAGGCATGATACTTGTGACATCACCTCCTCGTATTGGTTGGATGATTGTTGCAGTAAGCACGCTTGAGGCTGAGAGGGGCAGCCCCAGGTTAAGGGCTTTAATGGCACAGGAATGCAAGGTCTGATGAAATGGTGCATATTCATACTGTGTAACTGTGCAACCATGTTGTGTAATATGCACGCTTGAGGCTGAGAGGGGCAGCCCCAGGTTAAGGGCTTTAATGGCACAGGAATGCAAGGTCTGATGAAATGGTGCATATTCATACTGTGTAACTGTGCAACCATGTTGTGTAATATGCACGCTTGAGGCTGAGAGGGGCAGCCCCAGGTTAAGGGCTTTAACCGCTTCGCCGATGGCCATTTAAACCCTTCAGCGGCCGGAAACGGATACCCAATAAACAGAACAGGACATTTAAATTGTTAAATGCTGTAAAAATGCATCATAAATACAATTCCGTATCTTCCGTATTTATTAAGTTATTTAAACGAAACAAAAACTGGTTTAAAACTCATTAAAGGCAGTATAAATCTACAGTAACAATAAAGTAGAGACTACATTAATAAATTGTTGAAATTTCACTACTTTGTTTCACTGTAGCAAAAGCCATTCTTTGTGCCGAACGCGCCTAATATGTGAATCATTTTGTTTTGTGTGTATACGACCCATAGTATGTATGTATAGCTACGCAAGCGACTTCTCAGGTTCAAGTTTAGTTTATTTATGTTATGCCAAGCGATAATATGACGAGAATATGTTGCGTCACACACTCACACACTGGAATGAAAACTCTGTCAGCATCTGTTATTACAGTGTTTCTCAACCAAGGTTTCTAGTAGCCTTATGCAGCAGTTTTCGCTCTGTATTTCAGTTATTTATACTCTCTCTGTGTTCAGAGTGATTTCTTGTAGCTATCAAGAGCTAAATGTATGGCACATTTGAAATTGTTAAATTTCAATGTTAACCATGGCTTATCCCGGTAATGTAGCAAATAAATTAGCTTGGGTATGATGTGTACAGGCTTCTGATATTACTGTAGAAAATCTGGAAGATTTTTTGTACGATTATGAAGGAGATCTTTAGGACATACGTAGCAGTGACGTGTACTGGTCTACAGCTGGCATGTTAGCTACTCCATTGTTTGGGGAAATGGCGGGTCAAATATGGGTGATACGGATCAGCTATTACCAGCTATCCCTCTTTACGGAAAACAGTTAAATGGTAAAAAAAAGTATTTTTATACCACTGGATGTAACGATGCACAGTTGTTTAGTAATTTTCAGAGCTGTAAAAGACATTCATCTACCTGTACTTGCGCGTATAAAGAGCTCGTAACCTAATTGAGTATTATAATACTCAGAGGCCTCTTTATACTAGGGGGTAGCAAAATTCACCACATCATCCCTCATACTTGAGAGAAAACACTTTCCTAAAAGTATACCACCCACACCCAAACAACTTGTAACCATTTCGAAAATGTGTAGTGTGTTGCGAAAAAGAAGTTCGCAAGGAAACCAATATTATTTGGTGTGAATCTGCAGATGTGCCCTTGGGTGTTTATCCAGGTTTGGAGGTGTACAATTCAAAAAGGAACCTTTAAGGATACATTTACATTCCTTATAGAACTAATTTAAATTTATTGTAAAACAGCAAGATTAAAATAATTGGCGTTAAATGAGCATTAAATGCATGTATGCGCAGGACGTCTATACACGTCCATATCGGTTTGGGGCATTTTAACTTGGACGTCATATGACGTCCATATCGGTGAAAGGGTTAATGGCACAGGAATGCAAGGTCTGATGAAATGGTGCATATTCATACTGTGTAACTGTGCAACCATGTTGTGTAATATGTTGGGATTAAGCTACACTGTATTATAATAAACTTACATTTAAAAATGTATATCCTGAATTTTGAGAAATAATTAAATATTTGCAATGAATGGGAAGAATTAAGTTTCTACCACTGCCATCACCAGTTGTTTTGTAGTCTGTTCACATAAAAAGCATTGGCATATCATATTCAAGCATATAATTTGTAGTTTGTGCATTTTTTATTTAAATTTACCTAGTGCTAGTGTTTTGCCATAAGTAAAACTTTAATTTACAGTTACCTAAAACATAACTACCACCACCTTGTGGTTTGTCTTGTGTTGTATAACACTAATTCTGAGACTGTTCTGTTTACTAGCTAGGAAGCTGTATGCTAAATTTCTGTGTTCTAGTTAAGGAGCTTGCAGCTGCCAAAGAGCGACAAGAAATTGAATTAGCAGCACAGCGAGCTACATTACAGGAACAAAGAACTCACATTGACATTCTCGATACAGCTCTGACAAATGCACAAAGTAATGTGGTTCGCCTGGAGGAAGAGGTGAGTTAATTATAATTAGTACAAGCTTAGTTAATTAGTAGATCATAAGGGTTAGCGCGAATTTTTACTCACTTTCTTTGGCTTGTAATATGAAAATTGTGAAGCTTACATTATTGAAACATATACCATTAAAAAGAGAAGCTCAACAAGTTGCATTTAAAATTTTGCAGGTGTATGTTGGTAAACCTGTTTACCAGTAGGCAGTGAGAGAAATAGCCATTACAAGAGCAGAACGTGCATATTGTGTTCTTGAATTTCATACAAGGTCAGTAAGTGTTGTACAAAGGCATTTCCGTACATGATACTGTAAGGAACCATCAAATAAAAAGACAATTAGTGGGTGATATTCAAGATTTTCAACTACAGAAGATCTTTGTGCAAAGAAATGCACAGCACGCTTGTCTGTCTCAACAAAAATGTGGAGCGCATAAGAGAGGCTTATGTGCAAGTCTGAAGAAATTGATGGTGCAAGCAGGCAGACAGACAGCTAGGTTGACCACAGCGGACTGTATGGAAAGTGCTGCGTAAATGTCTAAGAACAAAACCATATCGTTTACAACTACATAAGCCTCCACAACATTAGAATGGACAAGGCTCCAACAACAATCAGTGTCTTCTCCAACAGCCTACTCGGTCTCTTGATCTTATACCACCCGACATTTTTCTTTGGGGACTTATAAAAGATCAAGTTTATATACCACTCATACCAGTGAGTCTTTACAAACTGAGGAATTGTATCTGTGAGGCAGTGGCTAGTGCTGACTGCGATATGCTCTAGCGGGTATGGATGGAGTTGGACTATCTAGTGCAGTGGTCTTCACGATACACTAGAACGGATATTGGGTAAGCAGTGCACCACCAAATGCACCATAGTGCAGGACGGGTGGGAGGGAAGAGGCAACCTGTTAGCTTGTGGGTTGATCAGTATAGGCTCGTTAGTTAACTGTGTATGGAAGTTGTGTACAAGATGGCTACATGCTCAAGAAGGACTTCTACCCCTGCGCTATTTAACCCTTCATAGAAGCAGGCATATTTATTTTAGTTGTAAGTATTGTGAAAACTGCTACATAAATAAAACTAAAAGAAACCTAAAAACTAGAGTCAGAGAGCACTTTAGAAACATCAAAATGAAACAAAAGATAAGTCAGCAGTAGTATTTCATTTTTGGAACGAAAATAATGACATAGATCCAAATCCAAAATTACAAAAAGGAGTGATAAACCAAAATAAACTGACAACATGGGAGAATATATTCATATGGTAAAATAGAACTGTGTAATGAACTTTGAAGTCCCCCCAGTAGATAATTGGAAAAAGAAGTTTGTAGTTCCACTGCCAGAGAGAAGAGAGCAGACGACAACAGACAGTTGTAAAGAGGTTGATAATAGAGGCGATGGCTTCCGACACTAGTCCCTGAAAAATATAAAAATGTAAGTGACAAAGTGTCAAAAAACAGACTAGAAATAGTTTTTTTCAAGTGACAGTAAAATTAATTGAAAAACTGTTTGTAGTCAGTTTTCTTGACAATTTGTCACTTACATTTTTATATTTTTGAGGGACTAGTTTCGGAAGCTGTTGCATCCATCTTCAAGCTCTTTTCAACTAACATCTGTATCATCTGCTCTCTTCTCTCTGGCGGTGGAACAATTAACTTCTTTGTCAAGTTATCTAGGGTCATTACTCAGTTCTTATTTTTCCGTATGAATGTTTTCTCACATGTCAGTTTATTTTCATTTATCACAGCTTTTAGTAATTTTGGATTTGGATCAATGTCATGATTTTTGTTCCAAAAATGAAATGCTACTGCTGACTTATCTTCTTGTTTCATTTTGATGTTTCTAAAGTGCTCTTTGACTCTGGTTTTTAGGTTTCTTTTAGCTTTACCTATGTATCTTATTTCACAATTCTTACAACTTATTTGGTGTATTCCAGATCTGTTAATTGATGGGATTTAATCTTTTGTTTTTGAATTTAGCAATTTTGAAACTGAGTATCTATTAGTAGATGCCAAGATGATATGTTGTTCCTTAAAGATCTTTTTGAATTTATTAAATGTTTTCGGGTGGCATGTGAACGTATTGACTATGTTCTTGCTTTCTTTTTCTTTAGTGGGTGTGGTTTCTTCCTTAATGGTTTTCTTTAGTTTAGTCTTTTTAATTTTCTTAAACACCAGACTTTTGTTATATCCTTTTTCTTCTGCTACTTAGAGTATGGCTATTTGCTCTTTTAAGTGTTCTGCTTTATCATGGGTATGTTGTCTAGTCTTTTTGTAAGACTGTTGTTTATTGCATGTTTATGTATAATTGGGTTGTAGCTGTGATTTTTTATGTAATTTTCTGAAGGGAGTTGGTTTCTTATAAATTCCAAATTTTAATTTTGTATCATTCCTGATTATATTTAGGTCTAAGAAAGAGAGTTTTCCATTGAATTCCATTTATGTTTTGAATTTGATAGTCCTTTCTTGCAGATTTAGTAATTTTAGTGCATTATCTTAAAGTATATGTGGAACTATTGCAAATATGTCATCAATATAGCTATACCAAATCTTGAAGATCCATGGGAAGGCCTTTTTAAATTTTGTTTTAAATGCTCTCATAAATAAGTTTGCCAAAAAGGGTGAAACTGGGCTGCCCATTGATAACCCTACAAGCAGATTGTAGTGTTTCCCATTGAAATTTAATGGGTTAGTTTTTTTTATTTTTGGTAATTACTGTCTTCAAACAGGCCTTCCTTCCTCTTTGTGTATTCTGTTTTTTCTAAAATTACTGTTATTCCCCTTGTCTGCTTTAGTGTAAATAACTAGTTTCTTTTTAAGGGCTTTCATGAAGTGGTTGTTAACTTTAATTTTATTTTCATTTTTAATTAGTTCTACTATTTAGGAACATTTGGTTTTTTTATCATGTTTCTTTTTTCTTCATATAATGTTTGTGAAGCAATTTAAATAAAATTTGTGCAGAAAAACAAATACTTTTGAAAAGCCAAACAGCCTAAAATATCAATAAAACAATGTACTGTTCGGCCGTTCTATCTCCGGCTCTGACATTTCTCGAGAGGGGGAAGCAGGCTGTTGCCAGTTCTTTAGCGGGTATTTCAAGCAGAGGAATAATGCGTATTTTAAATATTTCAGTACTTGCATATTACACGAACCAGGAGCCATATTATTATAATAGCAATAATAATAGGACTTACGAACATTAAAAATCGGAATTCACACACGCAAAATATAAGCAAAGAAAGTTTACCAGCGCAAGCAGCTAAAACCACGTGGCTCAAACAAATTTAACCTGGCAACATGGTGTTGGGTTCGGGAGTCACGCATAGCAGCGACAATGCTGATTGGCGCTAGCAGACAGTTTTAACTTCCTGACCACAACACCGGATGTAGAGATTCCCAGTACTACCAACAGCTGCTGTTAGTGTGTGTGAAAGGTGTGAACGAAATATTCGAATAGAGTGGTGAGGTAATAAATATCTTGCATGATAATGAAATTGTAAGTTGTATTTCAGTGTTTTAAAGCTAATATAGTCCTATATTTTCGTTCTAAAGATAATTTTGAGGATATGTTTTCAATTGCTCATTACTGTATGTTGGTACTATTAACCTCGCCCCTCCACCTCTTGCAATCGCAAAACGTCAGAGCCGGAGATACAACGGCCGGACTATAGTTGGCTTATCCAACCAAACCTTCACAAAGCCAGTGTTGAATATACTCAATCAAGGTTTAAGAACATGTGTAGACTATTGTAACCAAGTTGAAGACTATGTTGCTGACATCCAAATTGCTTCACAGACATTAAATTAATAAAATTAAAAAGACTAAGTTAAAGAAAAACATTAAGGAAGAAACCACATTCACTAAAGAAAAAGAAAGCAACAGGATATTCAGTGCATTCACACCCAAAAATATTTAATAAATTCAAAAAGATTTTTATGGAACAAAGTATCATCTTGGCACCTACTAATGGATACTCAGTTTTAAAATTGCTGAATTCAAAAACAGAGTTGAAGTTTTGTTGAGTCACACTTGTTTACACTCACCTTCACTTATTATTTTTAAAAAACGCTGGAACATTTTCCAGGACATTCGCCCTCTTCCTCAGCAGTATAGTGACTATACTGTAAGTGTGACTCAACAAAACTTCAACATGAAGAAAACTTCACTGTTAATAATGCTTCTATTTGTAATATTCAAAAACAGAGGATGAAATCCCATCAATTAACAGATCCGGAATCACCAAATAGGTTGTAAGAATTGTGAAAAATGATACATAATTCAAACTAAAAGAAACCTAAAAACCAGAGCCAAAGAGCACTTTAGAAACATCAAAATGTAAAACAAGATAAGTCAGCAGTAGCATTTCATTTTTGGAACGAAAATCATGATATTGATCCAAATCCAAAATTACTAAAAGGAGTTATAAACCAAAATAAACTTAACAACATGGGCGAGCATATTCATATGGTAAAACAATTACCGAGTAATGAACTTTGAAATTCCACCAGTAGATAAGTTGACAAAGAAATTCATAGTTCCACTGCCAGAGAGAAGAGAGTAGATGACACATATGTTAGTTGGAAAGAGGTTGAAGATGGAGGCAATGAATTCCAAAACTATTCACTCAGTAATGTAGAAATGTAAGTGACAAAGTGACAAAAAATTGACCTCTAATAGTTTTATCAATTATCTTGTGAATATTTGTCACATGATGTGAGGGGATCACATCGAGCAATTGTAACAGTTGGAGATTCAAAACTTGAGTTTCTCTTTTTAATGGTATAGTTTCAGTAATGTAAGCCTCATACTTTTCATAATATAGGGTTATTATAAATGATTGTTGGGGTTACAAAAATTCATAACTCGCATTGCAATTGATGTAGGAATATGAGTCTTGTTGTATTGTGTGCTGTAACATAATATTGTGTTATATATTATTGTGTGTTTTTTTATATTATTGTGTGTGTTTTTTTTATTCATTACAAATGCTTGTTATGTGCACATTTGTCACTCTACAAACATCTCAAAAACATTTGATAAATTCAAAAAAGATCTATTACTCAGTTTTAAAATTGCTAAATTAAAAATAAAAGTTGAAAAAACTCTCACCAATTAACAGATCCGGAATATACCAAATAAGTTGTAAGAATTGTGAAAAATTTTACATAGGTCAAACTTAAAAAAAGAATATATATAATATATATATAAACCAGAGACAAAGAGCACTTTAGAAACATCAAAATGAAACAAGAAGATAAGCAGCTTTAGCATTTCATTTTTGGAACGAAAGCAATGACATTGATTCAAATCCAAAATTACTAAAAGGAGTGATAAACCAAAGTAAACTGACAACATGGGGGAATGCCCGCCTTGGTAGCGTGGTGGTAGCATGTCTGCCTCACGTTCAAGAGGTCCTGAGTTCGAATCTCGGTCAGGGTGAGTTATCTGGATAAGGTTTTTTCCAGGTTTTCCCTTATCCTATAAGACGAATGTCGGGTAACTCTAAGCTCCATGGGCCCCGGACTCTTTTGAGCATCATTTCACCCATTCCATTCATCGTCCGATATGACTTAACATTGGAGGACGTAAATTAAAAAAAAAAAAAAAAAAAAAGGAGAACATATTCATATGCAAAAATAAGGATCGAGTTATGAACTTTGAAATCCCACCAGTAGATAAGTTGACAAAGAAGTTCATAGGTCCACTGCCAGAAAGAAGAGAGCAGATGACAACAGACGCTAGTTGGAAAGAGGTTGGTAATGGAGGCAATGGCTTCCGAAACTACTCCTTCAAAAATATAAAAATATAAGTGATGAAATGTCAAAAAATCTACTGTAAATAGTTCTTTCAATTAATTTTGACATCAATGTTATTAAATTCCTCCAATCACGCATAAACAATTAACAAAATTGTTTTCTCCAAGTCAAAGAAAGATGCACAAATAAGATAAATCTGGATAGGAAAACTGTGAACATTACTGTATTTTATCACATGAGCCCCCACTTGCATATTTCCCTCCCCTATGATTTTTTATCACCAAAAATTATTTACCTACTAAACCTCACATAATTCCTTCTCCTGGTTCGTTCTTATTGGAGCGGTCTTCAGATGACTTGATAATGGACAAAAGTCGATGCAGCAGTGCTTGTCACAGACAATAATCAATACTTGTCATGGACAACAATGGACACAGTGCTTGCCTCAGAAATACTCGTATTGCCATTGTCACAACATATCGTAAAATTGAAATGTGAAGTTGCAGACGTGTTTCTAAGTCAGTTTGTTACAAGTCATCATAATGTTGAAATATTCAAACTACACAGCAAAACTTAAATGTATTATCTTAGGCCAATGCGGACGGGGTGAAAGCTGCAGGAAGACATTTCTCCATTGATCCTAATTCAGTACAATATTGGTGGAGACAAAAAGGTAAACTCAAGGTTGCAAAGACAAGCTCCAAGTCTTTCTGTGGGCCCAAATCAGGAAAATATCCTGAAATTTACAATGGTGGTTGGGTGATTCATTTTGAGATGGCAAAATCTCAGTACATCTTTCTGCCAGCATTTACTTTGAGACTGCACAGATAAGGTACTTGAGTTCCATCTTTACGTAATACAAGTGCGACAGCAATATGACTATTTGCTCTCGCAGATTGATAACGCTGACCAGATGCCATTGTTTTTTGATATGCCGCATAACACTAACATTGCTCCAGTTGGCTCAAAAAGTGTGCTTGTGAAGACAACTGGAACAGAGAAACTAAGATGCACAGTGAAGTTTTGCATTACAGCATACAGCAATAAACTTCTACCTTACACCATCTTTAAAAGGAAGACCTTACCAAAGGAAACTACCCCACATGGAATTATCTTGCGAGTTCAAGAAAAGGGCTGGATGACAGCAGATTTGATGTTGGATTGGTTGGAGAAAGTCTGGGGAAGACAACCAGGGGCATTGTTACAAAAGAAGTCCCTTCTTGTCACAGACAGTTTCCGATGTCACCTGGTAGAGGCTGGAAAGGAGAAAATGAAATGGATGAAGTCCCATCCTGTCATCATCCCTGGAGGCTTAACGTCCATTCTTCAACTTTTACATGTCAGCGTCAATAAACTCTTCAAAGAATATCTTCAACGCCTGTATTCAGAATGGATGGTGGTGGGATCTCATCAGCTGACTCCAGGAGGCAAGATAAGGAAGCCATCAATACCGATATGTACGAATGGATAAACTGTGCGTGGGAGAAAATTAGTGTTGATATTGTTAAGAAGAGTTTTAAAGAAACTGGAATTTCTTGTGCCATTAATGGTTCTGAGGATGACATGTTGTAGAAAGTGAAAACAAAGATGATGTGTTACCTGAGCCAGATATAAATGAAAATAGTGATGATAGTGACAACAGTGATGCTGCAGAATAGTCAGAGAAAAGAAACAATGAAACAATACATTGCAGGCCCAATAAAACATAGTATGTATCCAGTACATTCACAAATTACTGTATACCTATATAACTTTTACATAATACTACATGGCAGTGGTGGCTCATGCCGAAAAATAATAGCGTGCTACAAGAAAAAGTGCATACAACTCACATAGTTTCGAAAAATAAAGTCCTGCTTCATCTGAGCTTCATCTCTATAGATAGCATAGCCAGAGATATGAGCCAATTCCGAGTCATAGTGGAACAATAGCGGAAGGACACCTTCTATCTTTCTGAATTCCAAATGTTAATACAAAATGCTGGGTTCGGTTTGAGTTTGCTTTTGTCAAGTTCTTAATAACAATCACTGACAATTCTCAGTTTTGTTACAGGAAACACTCGAGAAAATAGTTCCGTTTTCGGCATTCAGTAGTTTTGCATCCAGATGTTCTGTAGATGCAAAGCTGCTATGTACTTCTGATATTATTCGCTGGCATACTTCTTTGAAATCTGCTGCTTAACTCGTTTCCCTACGACATCTTTTTGCATCTTAAAAATTACATGATTCAATCTCAGCTATATCACCTGTTCCACTATGCGGCTGATAGATTGTTTGGACAATAGATTGAATCGCATTTTTCCCTTCACTGCATCAACCTGTTAGGCCTGAAGCTGATTATACAACATGTCAATATGGGGCATAATTTTTGAAAAACAGAAAAGTGAGCCAGAGATTAAATTTTCCATCCTCCAAATTGTGAGGCAGATCACGGTCTTCTTGCACTGTCTTTTCCGATAAAGCTTTTACCAGCTCATCAAAACAGTCCATCAAAGATTCTCTGTGCTTATTTAAGCTGTTCACAGGTCTTGATTTGAAATTGCACCTCGTTGCGGAGCCTTGATGCACTCTGCGAGCAACAGTTGCTTCCAAAGCTATCAAATATTGGGAAGATTTTGAAGATCTTCCTGAAGAAACTGATAAACTGCAGATGAATATCCTAGCAGAATTATTTTGTGAAGCTGTTTTCTCTATTATAAGTTGTAACTGATGTGAGTAAGAACGTGTCTTCTGCGCAGGAGTGTAGTGTTCTTTAACTTTGGTCTGTATGCCTCCTGTGTTGCCACTCATTACAGGTGCACCATCGTAAGTCTGGGCAATTACTTTAAGGCAATCACCCTTAAAAATGGTGTCAGCTTCTTTCAAAATACCTACAACCTGCGATAGAATTGGCGGTGTGATCAGTAAGATTAAAAAAGCCCCAAAACCGTTCATGTATAAAACCATTTCTTTCATATCTATAAACTAAATCTAGCTGAATTTTTCAGACATCAGTAGTTTTATCTTATGATAGCAACATAAGCCACCTCTTCTATCCTTTTTCAATTTTTTCATGGCACACGTCCAACATGCAGTCGAGTAATTCATTTAGAATGGTCTGAGAAAACCCTTTGAATACTTTGTTGCTTTCATTGTGTTCTTTTACCGCTTATCCAGACTTTCATTGAGATTTAAAAGACCTAATAACATGTCGGAATTATCTGATGTTTCGGTCTCGTTGCCGCACAAAGCAAGCTCAAGTGCCCCACATAATTTGATGCAATCTATGATCCTTGATATTACATATTTTTTTCGACTGGCTCATTATGTTTTTACATTGCTTCCTGATAAGCTCTACTTAGTTGTGTTGCGTTATTTATAGCTCCAAGCATTGAGACCTCAAAGGAGTTTTCCACGTGCTTCTTGCTATTTGAATGCTTTTTATGTACTCATTAATGTCACCAAAATCTTGAACATCTGTCATAGACCACGAATTCATACTTTTGAACAGGAGACAAGGGAAGCAAAATAGCATCCCATGTAAGTCCAGGTGATGTAAAATAATGGACAAGATCAACTTTGTGCATTTTCAGGGTCTGGTCTCTGAATGTCTCAAACAAATCAGCTAGTAGAAGAACATCCAAAGTGTTCTGATGTTGAAGTGGCTCCATATGTTTTTTCCATGCTCATACTCTCCATCACTAATTTCTTCTTTGTTTAACTTATTGTAGAATGCCTCCCTTGGAGAAAGTTCTGTTTCACTCAAAACATCCCACGATGTGACATAATCATAGGGGAACACTCCCTTACGGCTCATCAATTCGATCTCCTCTGCTCCAAATTACTTCTGGGTTTCAGGATATGATGTTAGATTTTTTGCTAGTTTATCCAAGCTGGTACTAAGGAAGCGATAGGTATCCACAAAGCGGAGTTTAATGTCACCAACATACTTTGAAAATGATATGTAACTTTCCTCTGAGCTAGGAATAACTTCTACTCTCTCGCTAGTGCAACCTAACTCTTTAACAATGAAATGGGAGTCATATCCACTCAAGTTATGCATGAAGACAGGAATATAATTGGGCGTTTTACAAGTGGGATTACACTGATTATGTAGACTTCCTCGGTATTCACCGGTTATATGATTATGATCTCGTACTTTCCAGTTCTCTCCAGTAAATTCTTTACCACATAAGTAACATTCTGTAGAGCATTCAAAAGATTTTTGCTGCTCATCTGTTAGTGTTAATGGAGCATCAGTTTTGTATACACTATTAATCTTCTTTGCAGGAGATGTTACACACTCCATAAACTTCGCCGCTGCATCATAACCACGATATATGTAGGGTTCAGTAGGATGATCGGTCTGCAGGCCTTCACTCGAGCTGAGGGTTTGACATATACACAGAAACTCATAGGGATATGATTCTGATACGGAACTGTATAAGACATTTCAGGATTAGAACAGCCGTGGTAAGGGGTAAGAATGCTTTCGAAGTCGACATAGGTGATGCAATTTCAGCATCCTTTCAATGTTCTTGAAACTAACGATTGATTTCTCCGCTGTTGGCATAACAATCCTGGCAACTCTATGCTGATTACATATTTTTCTATGGGCATTCAACTTCTCAGCTGCACTTCGCCCACGCTGATCATCAAAGTGCGTAAAACAGTGTGTACAGATGTAGATCTTTCCCTGACGTTTAGTTTGTTGTTGATGCTTAAGTTTCTCAAAATGCTTTATATAGACGTAATGTTTGCATCCAGCAGCATCACTTAATAGAAGCAGGTCCCGATGTTCAGCCTGTTCTTCATTGACAACTTTCATAGGAAACACTTGATTCGTTTCATCCAAATCGAAAACATTTATAGAGATGTTATTTCTTCGTTCAAATTTAGGGATATCACTCAAGCTTGTAGGAAATGAGATGCAGGTAAAGTCATATGTTTCTTGAAGATCCTTATACTTGCTAATCTGTTGAGGGTCCTTTTGAATGAACTTAGCAAGTACGGCATACATAGAGGGGCAGAGGGGTGTAACTGCTTCCTCTTAGTCCATTATTCTTGTTGATTCTAACACGCACACCATCAACAGCTAATAAAGCCCAGCTGCTTCTTTTAAGTTCATTTTCCTCCATTTCAGTACAAAGTTTCTTGAATTTACTTTCCGAGATGGTGTCCAAGTCACTTTCTAAAAATATTGCTTGATTTTGCATTTTAAAGGCTTTATCAGTAGTGTCACCAATGGCATTCACAAACTGACATTCAGCCGTGATGTTAATTTTCACACTTTTATGGATTCTTAGTTGCTTCTGAATGGCTCGAATTACCCGCTGTTTTGATTCTTGGAGATATGTATTCAGGTCTTGGCATGTAGAGCACTGGATGAAATATGATTTCAGTCGATCATGGAAAGCTGTTTCATCTTCTACGATATCATCTTCATCAGGAACCATTAGCAGCACTTTATGTTTATTAGGCTCGATCTTGATTTTCTTGGTGGTTATTCTCTTACCACAATGTTCTTGATGGATGTCTCTGTGATTTTCAGTATCATAAACATTACCACAATATTTACATTCATAATACTGGCCACATACCAGCTTGTGTCTCATTTTATTGTAGTTTTTCAGGAAACTCTTATCATATTTACCACACGAAACTCTTATCATATTTACCACACTTATATTCTGGTATAGCAGTATCTAACAGCTTTCATCGCTTTAGAATTCCGCATCTTAGCACTATGCAGACTAATTCTCAGGGAATATATCGCTCAGTAAGTGCTTGATACACCTTTTCTCCTCTTCACCTTGATAACTTATCAATGCTACTGAAGATGAATTTCACTGCAGGAGTTGATCCGCTAAGCTATAAACACACTAGCGTAGTTACAATCTAAGCTCAATCAAGCTCTATTTATACAGTTAGCGCAGACCTAATAATAAACTTCATCATCTTGCCATCATTAGGGTTCAAAGATGGCGCTACTATCGGAGGAAACCTAAAAGAAAACTATTATCTCACCACATTTTTTTTTCGAGTGGAGGAAAAATCTATTTATGGATTTCCACTGTGTTGGAGGGCACAGTGGGGTATGTGGGCTTCACCTCAAGGGTACTACTACACTAAAAAACCTCCACCGGATTGGGAAGGAGAAATGTGCTGTGGTACCACCTAAAGCACCCGCCCATTCCAGGAGATGATCTTAGCTGTCTCGCAGTGTGATTCAGGTGAGTGGGTTTCTGATGCAGGGATACAGGCTTGACATGAAGCCCAGCCTGATCCACTGCCTATTTTGGATGGTATTTGATAGGATTCCAGGTGTTATTTGTTAAGAAGTTTAGGGTAATTTATCATGCCGCAGCGCTGTGTCTTAAGTTTAGGTATTTTATTGTCACTGCAAGTAATAGTTGCAAGCATGTCAGTGATAGTCTATTATACCTTACTGCTATCTTGCTAAACCTAAATTCCTAAATCTAGTTTGCATTATTGGCATTTGCCTTTAATGGTCAGTTGTAATTATCTGCCGTCAGCATCGTTAAAGTGTGTGAAAGCCTTCTCATAGTCCATCTATCTGCTTGGTCGATATTTTAGAGTATGCACTCGGCAGGCGGCCTACCTATTCAATTGTAGGTGCGAGCCTGTGCCACTCACGGGGGATCCTCTTTCCCCGGGACCACCTTGGCCAATGATTGGCACAAGGACTTGAGACCTGTGTGAGGTGCGTGCATGCGTGCGTGTGTGCTTGCGTGCATGTGTGTTTAACTCCAATCAGCGATGTAAAGCATCTGGAAAGTTAACTAGGTTTTCCAGATATTGTTGTAGGTCTACCTCTGGCTCCCCGAGATTAATTGTTCTTTCAAAAAGAGACAGTGGCCTTGTGTGTTTATTATGTGTTGTGTCATATTTCCCTAGTGCCCATATTAGTCATTCCATGTCAAATCGTACAAATTTCAGGGAAAATTTACCTTCTCTGATTTCATTGATATTGAGTTTATATGTTCTATGAAGGAAAAAATGATACATGTATTTTTTTGTTAGTCTCTGGTTTAATTATTTTGGCCAATAAAAAGCATTAAACATTTGGGTATTTTGAGTGCATCGTTCTACATTAATGTGAATATATCTGGTTATTTTTGGCATAAAAATATAATTTTTGGCTCATTTACTAAATTGAAATGTATACTTCATTTACACATTAAAAAAAATATTTTGTGTAATATTTACATTTTCAGAAAGGCATTAAGATTACATATATCATTATCAATGTTAGCACATTGGTAAAGAAATTCCGAAAAAAATTTAAAACTAACGTCATGATGTCATATAACCTCAGGAAAAGATTCAGATTGGGATTCCAAATAATAAGAGAGAAATTAAGTAACTTACCAAGTTGTGCAGCGCTGCGTACAAGGTCAAGATACACACACACCATGTGGCAGCTGATGGCGCATCTTGCGTTGCACTGCCATCATCACCTACAAGGTGAATTATGATTTCTGTTTCCAGAAGCTTGGTGATGATACTATTATAAGAGTTCTCTTTGATCACATTCATCACACAACATTCCATAGTTTTAAATTCCAGTCACAAATTTACACTTGCAGTCACCACATATTTTATTGCATTGATTTAAAATTAATCTTAGATTGGTTAAAGAGTTTTAATATCCACCACTCTCCCTTCGCTTTGCAACGAATAGTTTTTTATTACTGCCTGAGATACAGATATTGGCACAAAAGAATGCAATTGTTAAGTGCCTTGCACCACTTTTGCTTGTTGGTATCTTGATTGAAATACTTTATTGTGCTCCTTATGTTGACTATCGGAGAAAAAGTTGTAAACTACATTGCAAATGTTCTTCTCGGCCCAGGTGAACAGTTTTCTTGGACTTGTAGTAGGGTCTATTCCAGGCTGAAGGCTAGCTTTCATTGCAAGTATTTTAACAGTACCACCGATACCATCACATGGTCCTTTTCCGTGGGATGTGGCGAAAAAGTGCCACTCTGCTTGAATTTGAGTCATTTTCGTTTAAACAGATGTTTGAAAAATTTATTTTATTTTTATACTGAGCACTTGACCCATCTGAAAAATATATTACTTTATGCAGTACTCTCAGTTTCTGTTTCAGAAACAGTAACAGTTTTGTTTGGAAAAGGTGGACAGCTCTGGTGTCGTGTTTTAAGCATTCAGAAATAGCAACAAAGTTAAAATTTTTTATGTCACTTTTGTCTTTATAGTAGACCACAAAAGGATGAATTGTGGCCTGACTATTGTTCCAGTGTACCCCCTGAACGGAATCCTGAATAACAAAAGCATAATTTTCTGAGAAATCAGCTATCACTATGAATTCGCCTAGTACCAGATTTTCTTTACACTCCCACAAAAATAAATTCTGCTGCTGAGCTATGAATGTATGTGAAATTAAATTGCTGAGTTTTGTTGATAATTTGCCTAGAAAATCCTCTACGGGCGATATCAAGGTTTCTAAATTTGTGCGATCCACAGTCACCCACTGTCTGTAGGTGATCTCACGAGTATCTTGTTCATCAAGCAGTTGCTGTAAATGATTTGTTATATTTTCAGTTCCTGGACAAGCTTTACATGTCTTTAAAAAACAGTTAGATGATGGGGGGTTGCAGACGATGTGTGTCAAGCAGTCCTTATAATTGGTTAAAATGGGATTTGAATTTGCAGTGAGATGATAAATACTGATACCATCAAGCATTAATTTGACATTTTCGTGATGAGCACAAACACAAACTGAATGGGTTCCACTAGTTCCAAGAAGTACATATTCCTTAGGCCTTAATTCCACAAATTTTGAAAACCCTATTCTGACATCCAGATGCATATCTTTAAAGCTTTGGTAAGTTTCCTTAAGATTGCAAAGTGTCAATCTTTTCTGTTTATGGATTCTCTTACCATTTTCTTTAACAGAAACTACATTTTTTCTGCCAGGCATAACCCTACTCACATCATCAGAATTACAAAATTCAGACACCTCTTTAAATGTAGATGGGTCAAGGTTTTTTCCTGATTTGGTGTCTGGAGTTCCTAAAATTCCTTTTTCTTTAGCCACCTGTTTAGATATTCGTATCATGTGAGTTGACACACCAAAATGTTGTTTTATTTTCTTGTAAGACCAGCTGTCAAAAATCGTCAGTATTTGTATTTTGAGAGTTTTGTCATCAGTTTCATGGAAAAAAAATTATTGTATTATTTCAGAATGATGTGAATTTTCATTTGAAATGGAGTCTGCAATATGAAATACTTTATCCTTCATTGCCTGCGATATTTTCTGAAACATATCCCGAGGATAACGTTTTTGCGACAATTTTCTCTTTTTATAGGCGATTCTCCTATTGCCACTAAACTCTCATTCAGTTTTCTTGCTGCGTCTTTTGTGTCCATACTTACTGCATCACTGGAGGTTGAGGAAAAACTATCACTATCTGTATTTTCACATTCTTCTAGTACTGCACTTTCACTTGCAATTGGTACACATAACTCACTTGTACTTTGTTGCTTTGGAAGTTTAGAAATTTTCTTGCGACAATTGTCACACACTTTTCGCCTTCCAGTTTGAGTTTAATGAGCATTGCTGAGGTTACTGGCCTTAACTTTTTATGTCCTACTTTGTGGTTAACTAGTTTGAATGGATTAAAACAGCAACAATAACTCCTTTGAACCAAATCTGACATGATGAAAATAAACTTCCACACTTCAGAACTTACACGAAATGTCAGTTGACAACATACTGAGGTTTCAACTTACTATGCATAGATACAGATCTGAACGGTAAACACCGGAAGTAAAATGATAGCTCGCCCATGTGTTCACAGCGCTCTCAGTCCGGACATGAATCACCTCACACGCCACCAGTAAAGTATTTATAACACCGCGTTTTACTTCAATCCCATTCTGAAACCAATGAAATTCCATGCACAATATTTCAAAGATTATAATGATATTTTTTTCGTTTTTATAAAGTAATAAGTTGTTAATTAAAACACATTTTGAAAAACTTACCCCATTAAATGGCGCCCATTTTTTGTTTTCACCGAACCTAAAATAATAGCATATTAAACTGCAATATGTGTACTTCATAATGTCTCAAACACTAACATTTCATTATTCATATAATCTTTGTTATAACGATTTTCATAGAATACAGCAGGCAAATATATGGAAAATATAATATTCAATAAACCTCTAAATAATCGTGCCACACCAAAAACAAAATAGACAGGTTATTTAATATCTTCTAGGTGTTACGTAAAAAAAATTTGGAGAAAATACAAAAGGGTCATGTCTCAGACGTGTTCGTTTTGACATGGAATGACTCATTAGTTGATTGTGGTTTATGTTCTTCTCGAGTAGACTGAAACTGAGCCTTTTAATGAATTGCTCGATGGAATGCATTTTTAACTCCCCGTGGAGTTGGTATGCCAGTGCGAGTGGTGGTAGCCGGGTAATAATACAAAGTATTCTATTTTGCATTGTTTGCAATCTCTTAATGTGCATTTTAGCTGCATGTCCCTATATGGGGGCAACGTAAGTTAGGATGGTTCTAATAAGTGTTTCATATAGTGTTTTTTTCCCCATCTTTAGTTTTAGTGAGCTGTTTGTATTAATAATTGGGTACAGTTTATTTAATTGGGCATTTGCTTTTGCTGTTACTGTGTTAATGTGTTGTTTCTACGTAAGGCCCAGATCCATTGTTACACCTAAGTAGGTAATTGTGTCCTTCCATTTGATTTCCTCGTTCCGGAATATTAGTGGCATTAGCGCATGTTTGTTGTGGTGCTTGATTCGTTTAGTAAATATTATTGCTTGACTTTTTCGCGCGTTAACTTTTATGTACCATTTAGTGAGCCATGGCTCTAGGTTGGTCAATGCATTACATAACCTTTTGGCTATTATTATGGGTGCGATCGATTGTGTGGCTAGTGCTGTGTTGTCGGTGTATAAGTACCTATCTACTCTCACTGTTTCCGGTATGTCATTGATGTATAAACTAAATAGGACTGGTCCCAGTAGACTACCTTGGGGGACTCGTGCTCTAATGGGCCTTAATGAGGAGGTTTCGTTTTCTATGCTTGTGCGGAAGGTTCTATTAGAGATAATTCTTGATGATAGTTACTAAGGAGTCCGCAAACCCTAATGTTATAAGTTTTCGGAGTAGTCCAGCATGCCAAACTTGGTCGAAGGCCCTTTTGATGTCTAGTAAAATGACACCTGTTGATCAATTAGTGTTGAAGCCTTTCGTAATTGATTCGGTTAGTTGGAGCAGTTGCAGTGTTGTCGAGTGTTGGCTTCTAAAACCAAATTGCTCGTTAATTAGTATGTTCTTTATTATGTGTGTATTAATGCGTTTTAGTGGTATCTTTTCCAGAACCTTGCTCATTGTATTTAGAAGGCTAATTGGCCTATAGTTTTCTGGTAGCGATTGGCTCTTTCACAGCTTGGGAAATAATAGTATTTTGGCTTCCTTCCATTGAGGAGGGAATCTGCCTTTTTCAATGGTGTGATTGAATATGTTCGCTAGTAGCTTCAATTCATTCGTTGGCAGATGTTTAAGTGTAATATTTGGGATTTCGTCTGGCCCCAGGGCCTTTCTTGTGGGTAAGTGCTTAATTATCCATTTGATTTCTCCCGCGCTAGTTCTGCATGCTTTATTGTGTGTATGGGTGTGGTCCAGGTTGTCTATTATTGTTTCCGTTTCGGCTATGAACCACCATTGAGGTTCGAAGATGGTGCTACTATCCGGAAAACCTAAAAGAAAGCTATTATCATGCCACTATTTTTTTTTATTTTACCATGGAGGGCAAAAACCCAGTTACAGGCGACGGCCCATGTGCAATGGCCGACAGTGTGAGGGTCCCTGTGCTCTGAGGGGGCCAGGCATACTCACTAACAGACCCCTCCACATGTTAGTTTCGTGCATCTTATATTTGTTTACGTGCATTTATGATCATGCTTCTTAGTCGGGTCCCGCATAGCACCCCGGTTAGTATGTGGAAGCTACTAAGTTGGCATGCCGTGCATGCGAGCGTGTCAATGTTGTTTCTTGGTGATGACCATGAAACCTGGGCACCACCAAGTGTTAATCATGCATAAGTAAATTGTGAATCTATAGCTCAGGCCAGGTTGACCTGTTAGTCAGGTATTAAAAATATTAAGTTTTCTACACAAATAAAAATATGTAGTACTAGTCAGCCAAGATATGAATGCACTTGAAGGAGGACAGCACTGTTTTGTTTACTATATGAAGCTTAGGGAACCGCGTGGAGCGAGAGGTAGCGAGGGGAAAGGCGATACTGGGAATGTACAGTCACACAATTAAAACAGTACACGTCTGCTGATGTCTTCTCGTTAGTTCTCGGAAGTAGCAAGCCTGGGAACGTTTGTTTCAGGTCCTTCATCTGCTATATCCATGTCACTGCATCCTTTTGCTTCAATATTCATATTCTGAAAATAACATTCATCACGATTGCAGTCTTTATCGTCATCATCGCTGCTCTCTAGACCCACGTTTATATCTTCAATTGTTTCCTCCATTAACCCATCTCGGCGCTTAAAATCTTGCTCAGTTCATTTCACTTGTCTGCATGCTGCTATCCATTTAGTTTGTGTAATCTGAGCTATGCAGCTTGTTGTCATAGCTTTCAGATTACTCAAAGTAATCGAAGTACTTCTTTGCTGCAATCTTTGTTTAGTTCCAGATAGCTCTATAGGGTTAAGGTCACATAGTGCTATGGAGGAAGGCGTAAGACTGTAAAATGCCTTTGTTCCATTATTAAATCAAGTCAATAAACAGGCTTTTTAAATTAATTTTCACTATCTCTAAAAGCTCATTTTTTGTCAGTTGCGGATCATGTTTAATTTTCTTTTGTGTTAGCCAATGAATGACCTGTGACTTTCGAGATGAAGTGTTACGGGCTTTATTTTCCTGTATGGTATGGCAAAACAATGCTTTCAGGTAGAATATTTGATATTAATTTCTCTTCTACCCACTTTAATTTCATCATGGTTATCTGCTGATTTGGATTTTGAATCATAAATCAGTTCAGTTCCCTCAATAAATCCCATGGATCCCCCTTCATGTGCAATTGCTCTTTGACCAGCGCTAGTATTAGTCAAAACACCTGGTACTTCGTCATATTGCTAGCAGTTTTTGACGGTTTAGTGAGTATAGACCCAAGCTTCGTCTGTATAAACTACTGGTTTACGTGGCCCTTTTTCATGTTTAATAATACCCGTTAAGTACTCTGCAGGTTTTGCAAATATTTGTGGTTTCTCCATTAGCACAGATCGTTCGTTTTTGCATTTCTTGAATTGAAATACAATTTCTTTAAATATTTTTCTAAATGTTTCTTTGTCACCCTGAAAGTTTATTTATCATTTAGCGAAGTTCAGGAGTTTCCTCAAAGTAGGAATTTCCTTTTTCTGTTCATAGTACTCCAAAAATTTTCTACGCACAACGCACTTATCAAATTCATCAAGAGATATGGTTTTGCGTGATTTTTTATTGTTCCTCGAAGTAGTAACCTTAACCCGAGTTGGTGAAGCATTTTATATTCATGATGGTTCTCCCAGACCTTCCCATTATTTTTGCTATCTGCAACGAGCACTGCAACTGCCACTATACTATTCGAATTTTAACTGCATAAGAAAAGGTTCAAAGAAGCACCGTGTTGAACTGCACTACATTTGCACGTCACATTGGAAGTATCTCGGTATTGTTGATGTTTGCATTATCCGCACTGTACCTGTGTTACTCCACCCACTTGTGACGTATCTGTTTAGTAACGCTTTTCGCCGAGTGCATTCATATCGTGGCCGACTAGTAAATATTCTCCACTAAACTTAAGAAGCCAATGACAATACTTCTGTTATGTTTTTGCAAAATTAATTTCATGGACATTTGCCCACATCTTCAGTCAAACACAATTCGTTGTCAAAACGTTGTCAAAGGTTTTGACAGCGAATTGTGTTTGACTGAAGATGTGGGCAAATGTCCACGAAATTAATTTCGCAAAAACGTAATAGAAGTATTGTCATCGGCTTCTTAAGTTAAGTGGAGAATATTTACTAAATATTTTTATTTGTGTAGTGTTTGTTACTCCTCTATAAATAGCTTCATTTTCTGTGTAATTAAGTTTACTATTCGTTCTACTTATATGTGCTATTTATGCATAACTGTATTGTAATATAGAGCTCAGGCTTGGGTGGTCTGTTAGTCAGGTATTAGAAATGCTATGGTTACTATCTATCCTACTTATATGTCCTAGTTTCCTAGGTTGTCAATTGTTAATATGTAGTATGCTACTGTAAACATTGTGTTTGGTTGTTCTCTGTTCCGGCATGGCCGTTCGTCATTGTCATGATCCTTGCGCTATGTCGTCAGAGTGTCCTACTCCTTATGCAGTCGCCCGCTGTCACTGCACTTTTAGGACACTGGTGGGAGGCCCTTGGACTTCCGGACTGTTGCTAAGGGCTTGGCTTGGAGGGCTCTGTGCAGGCAGTATTCTGAAAAAGTCAGTACAAGAAAAAGATTAGTGATGGGACTGTTGGGAGTAACAGCCTACCTGTCTGTGTCAGTCATCTCTGATTAGGTTTTCTAGGAAGTTCTGTACATTGTTGTCATGTTGTGTGAGTGTTCTCTCGAATAGAGATAGTGGTCGTGCATGTATGTTTATTGCTGTTGTGTAGTTTCCTAAGTGTGTTATTAGAGGGTTGTAGTGTTTCTCTAGGTTTTTATGAGTGTCATAAATTATTTCTTAATGAATTCTTCTACTATGTGCATTTTTAGTTTGTTATGTAGTAAGTCAGCTGGTGCTGTGTGAAGTACTTTCACTATCATTCGTAATATTTTGTTTTTGAATGTTTGTAATTTTAGTATATTTGTTTTGGCAGCATAGCCCCACACCGGAGTTGTGTAGGTGAATATGGGTCTTATAAGTGTTTTATATAGGGTGAGTCCTAAGTTCATGTTTATTTGCGAGTTTTATGTTTATGAGCGGGTAGAGCTTGTCTAATTGGGCATTTGCTTTTCCCCTGATTTGGAGGACGTGCTTTTTCCACGTCAGTCGTTGGTCCATCTTTAGTCCTAGCCAGGTGACTGTGTCCATCCACTAAATATTTTCTCAGAATATAGAGAGATGGGGGAACGGATGTCTTCCTAATCTGTGTTTGAGCTTTTTGGTGAATATTACGGCTTGCGTTTTTCTTTGGTTTACTTTAATACGCCATTTTGTGAACCATTCTTCTAGGTTATTCAGAGCACTTTGTAGCCTCCGGTAAATGAAATCCAGTTTGGCTGATTGTGTCACGATTGCTGTGTCATCTGCATAAATGTGCAGATCTGTGTAATTTGTTTTGGGGGTGTTGCTTGTGGTAATGTTAATGTTAAAGTTAACGCCTCCATTTTTTTGGGGGGGGGGATGTTTATTTATTTCAAAGGTGTTGATAGGGTACTTACTTTTTATTAGCGGCTTTATCTTAGCCTGTTGGGGTTCCACTAAGAACACCCCCATTAGTCTAGGTGCTGTTGTGGTGCGAGCTGCCCATAGCAGCTGCGGGTGGAGGAACGCAGGCCAGGCGACGGCCATGACCCGAAGGTCCTGACCATGGCGTGTGGATAGTAGGTTGCTTTGGCGGCTACTAGAGCCGGGGGGTTTGTAAGTCAGAAGGGGCTTTTAATTGTCAGATCTAGGGGGTGGTCTCCAGGCTCTCGAAAAATAACTGGCGTCTAGTCCTTTGTATTTTGGTGCAGTTACTGTAGGGTTTGTTTTAAGTCCGTCAAGTCGTAAGAAGAGTTTAGTCTGGTTGGAGATGATTTCGCGGAGCTGTGAGTGAAGGCTGTGATCCATGTTGATGATCTGTGTATGGAGTTTGTCCAGTCTGTCGTCTAAGTTGGGTAGGTCCATCAGCCTATAACAAATTCCAAAAAAATCTTCTCAAAACACAACATAACTCTTGCACCTCAAAATAGGTTTAATATCAGAAATTTGTTAAAAGGCCCTCCCAAAAATTCAATCACTATCAAAGAAACACCAGGAATCTATGAGATCAAATGTGAAACTTGCCCTAAAATTTATATATGAAAAACAAAAAGAAATATTAACATCAGAACTAAAGAACATATAAGAAACATTAAAAATGGTGAAACAGAAAAATCAGCAGTGGCTTTTCATTTTTTGAATACTAGACATGACATCAATTTGGAAACATCTCTAATAAAATATGTTAATCACCCCATAGACCTTTCCGTATGGGAAAAAATCTTCATTAGCAAAAATCGTCATAGAGTCATGAATTTTGAAACTCCACCACCGGACATCTTTGACAAGTACATCATGCCATCTATTGACAATACGGAGAAAGAAGAAACCACTACAACTTACACTAATCGAGTATTAGCTGAGGATAGGAGCAAGAGCTCTTGAAACATGTCCTGTGAATAAACAGTGTGAGTGAAGCAATGTGTCAATATATTCTCAATTCACTTTTGTACTAATTTGTGCTTCACTGTCCCTATGCTTCTTTCAAGTTTATACTTTAAAGAAAAGGATCCTAAACATCTACTGGCCAGACGTAATCTTCAACCAAGAACTTTGGAGAAGGATGGGTGAAACTGAGATTGCCATACAAATAAAGTAGCGGAAATGGAAATGGATTGGGCATACCCTGAGGAAGGAAAAGGAAGCCATTGAGAGAGAGGCACTTGATTGGAACCTGCAGGGTACGAGGAGGAGAGGAAGACCCATGGTTCAGATCTGTACATCTGGAGGCAATGGAGGAGGTCAAGACCTGGAGTGAGGTGAAGAGGTTGTCTGCAAACAGGACCAAATGGAGATGCTTCATTGATGCCCTATTTTCCATGAGGGACAACAGGAACTAATCATCATCATCATTATTATCATCATCATCATTATTATTATCATCATCATCATCATCAATCATCATCATCTTCATCAAACTAAAGAAAATCCTTAAGGAAGCAACCACATTCACCAAAGAAAAAGAAAGCAACAGCATATTCAGTGGATTCACATACCACCCAAAGACATTTAATAAATTTGAAAAGGTCTAAAAGGAACAAAATATCATCTTGGCACCTACACATATATACTCAGTATTGAAATTGTTAAATTCAAAAACAGAAGATGAAATTCCAGAATATACTAAGATATATACAGAATATACAGATCCAGAATATACTAAATAAATTCTAAGGATTGTGAAAAATGCTAAATATTTCAAACTAAAACAAAAAAAAAAAAAAAAAAAAAAAAAAAAACTAAATACCAGAGTCATAGAGCACTTTAGAAACATCAAAGTGAAACAAGAAGATAAGTCAGCAGTAGCATTTCATTTTTGGAACAAAAACCATGACATTGGCCCCAATCCAAAATTACTTAAGGGGGTGATAAACCAAAATATCCTGATAGTGTGGGAGAACATATTCATAAGGAAAAATAAGGACAGAGTAATGAACTTTGAAATCTCACCAGTAGATAACTTGACAAAGAGTTCATAGTTACACCACTAGAGAGAAGAGAGCAGATGATAACAACAGGCGATAGTGAGACCAAGGTTGAAAATGGATGCAACTGCTTCCAAAACTAGTCCCTCAATAACGTAAAAATGTAAGTGATGAGGTGCTAAAAACAGACTACAAATAGTTTTTTCCAGTAATTTTTACAACACTGTTACTACATTCCTCCAGTCATGCATAATACAAAAAGTTCATTTAGTTAATTTGGACAGCACTGTTACTAAATTCCTCTAGTCACACATAGATCTTTGGATTATGTATAACATCCCTAAGTGGAGTAGCAATCATAGAACTAGGAAGAGTAAGTAATAAAAGTATGATTAGTAGAAAGGCTACTGAAATAATGGTACAGAATAAGAGCATTGGAGGCACATAATATTCTAAGGCAATGTCTAATAATAATGCAAGAAAAAACAGGAACTGAGAGGAACTTGGCATAACATCTGAAGAAAATTCTGCAGTAAATAGGAATGGTTGCATATGGGAAGAGAAAGAGAGACAGACAAGTCAGAGAGTTTTGGAAAGAAGTAAGAAATAAGAGTGGATGATATAAGGAATCAAGAAATATTTCAGTCTTAGAGACAAGAAAAGTTTATTACTAAATAACCAAATGAAGATGGACTGCAATAGAGAGAAATATGCAGATACAACAGGCTGGGGAGATAATGGCGAGTATGGACTAAATTGAGTGTACATAAAATAAATGGGGACAGGAAACAGGAAAGGAATGAGTCTTGATAAATGTGCTTTCCCTAAGGGAGAAGTTATGGAATTACATTATACATTAGAATGTGCGGAAAAAAAAAGGAAAGAAAAAAGTTGAGAGAGCAATATATACATTCAGGAGGTCCCGAGTTCGAGTCTCGGTTAGGGTGAGTTACATGGATAAGGTTTTTCCGGGGTTTTCCCTTATCCTGAAAGACCGAATGTCGGGTAACTCTAAGCTCCATGGTTGCTTGATATTATGGGGGAAAGTAAATGCCATTAGTCCTCTTTTATTTGTAGGACGTTGTGGTGGTCATTTTAGGGTAATTTCAATTTTTTTTAAATGGGAACCTACCTTTTCTATGTCATTTTCTCACTGCTCATAAAAAACTAAACAACTTTTGTACAAAGCACTTTACAATTGTTCTTACAGCAACGTAAATAACATTGAAAATTCTGAATGGTTGTCCTATTTTTCCCCATTGGAATCTACTTAATTGATGACACCTTAACAGGTGCAAAGTACAGAAAATTTTTGACAGATTAGTTGCCTTTTTGTTAAAACATGTCTCATTACAACCAAGGTCACAAGTGTGGTGCAAGCATGATGAATGCCCTGCACACTATGCACGTGCTACTATGGAGGTTTTATGTAACAATTACCATGATTGTTGGATAGGACGCACAGGTCCCATTAATTGGTCAGCTCTAACTGCCAATGGTACATCACCAGACTTTTTCTTATGGGGATACCTCAAGCAAAAAGTGTGTTGTGATACACCAACTACACCTGACAGCATGAAGGTGTGCATACGAAATACTTGTGCCAGTATTGAAGAAAATGTACTTTTACGGACACATGAATCTGTCCTTCACAGAATTGGAAAATGTATTTCGGTAGAAGGGCATCATTTTAAACATTTATTACCCTAAGGTACATGTTGATACTCTGTGTAGCTACCTCTCACAATATTTAATTGTCTAGTGAAAGATCTTTGTACTATGAAGAAAATGGTTTATAAAAACTGTTTATTTTGTAACGAGGAATAAGAAAACCAAATAAATATGTTGGTTCCCAATTATGATAGTAACTTGAACCTCAAATGTCCATCCACTAATGGCCCAGGTGCTTTAATACAAAAGTTATTTCATTTTTATAAGGAGTGAGAAAACAAAATAAAAAAGGTAGGTTCCCATTTAAAAAATTGAATTGACCCTAAAATGACCATCACAACATCCTCCAAATAAAAAAATGACTAATGGAATTTACTTTCCCCCATAATATTAAGCCACTTTTATTCAAGACATTTCTTTCCACAGCGCTTAGTTTTGTATATATTGTACTGTCTCTAGTTAAATGGTCCACCCTGTATATCATCCACTTCCTGATCACCTATCCTGGTTCTCTACTGGAACCTAAAGCTTCGGTTCCTCTGGCCTGACCTTAAAGGATAGAGGAACAAAAATCCCCTAACAGTATGACAGTGGTACAACTAGGGAACGATTAAGAAAGAAAAAAGAAAGAAAGAAAAAATAGAAATAATTTATGGGAAAAGGCAAGGCGATATGACGCTGAGAAATAAATAAAAAGGATTATGATTTTAGTTAAGTCCACCATACATAGATTTCTGTGGAGTTAAAATGTATGATGGATATAAAGATAAAATAGCAACTCAAAAGAAATGTATAGGTGAACTGTAAAAATGTAAAAATATTATAGAGAAATAAATACTTCTGTCTGTCTGTGTAATACTCAACAAGTTTTTTATTAGTTAATTGATGGAATTTAATCATTTCTCCACACTAGCCGTATATAGGCTATCTCCTGGTTGATCTATGGTTCAAATCTCGGCCATGGCATTGAATTTTTCATGTTGACTCTATCTATCAAGGGTTTTTTTTTTTTTTAATCAGTTATGTACATATTGTGACTTTGTGGGTTCGTGAAATAACAAGAGGAGGTTAGAAAACACAAAAGCTACACTTCATTTTCGTAGCAAATACATTCTTCCCATTACAATTTGCTAGCAACTTCAAAACTGTTTTTTTCTCAAAACACTACTCTCAACTGTCTCTTCCGGTTCTGATAGGCCCCGAAGTTTCCCGAATCTCCACCGGCCATCATTTGTTCATCGGCTTCGCGAGTCTACCGCCAGGGTGACAATATGAAACAAATTTTTGCAGTTGAGAAGAGGTTGAATACTTGTACTGCATTTATACCGTAACCTTCCCCATTCAAATCCTCATGTAAAGGAATGAAATGCAGTAATCCAGTTGTGATATGCGATTAGTGAAAATTAGGATGAATGGTTTGCACAGTATTATTTCCCTAAACTATGGCTATTTGTGTTTCAGCTGAAACAAGCAGCTTTCTCTGCTGTGGGATGTCTTAAAATTTTGAATGGTGAATATTTGCATTCCTAATAGCCACTGAATAGCATCTTTATTTGCTAAAGCCATCCTGTTCTGTGTGTTTAGTTGTTGCCTACCGTGGATAAGTTAGGCTGTACACAGCATTCACAGTTTGCTGTATCAGCTCAATTCGTAAGTGGAACAACTTAACTGGCAAGAGTTAACGCCAGAGGTATGCTCTAACCCGAAAAGAGCACTCATTTTATGTGTTCCATTTACCACATCAAAACACCTTAAGAAGACAGTGAATGCCTAAAGTCGTCATTCTCCATAATGATAGGTGCTACTACATTATACAGAATGTGAACATGAAAATGGTTCAGAGGAATTAGAATGTTATAAATATCCATTCTTTATAAGTCCAATAATTTAAATAGTATCTCATTTTCAGTCTTTTTGTGTATGAAATCTAATTATTTGAAAATTGTGTGGTTTATCACCTGGTGATTTTCATTTCACATATGATACTTATAACTTGTAAGTAGTTAAGTGTTAATAGATTATATTTAAAGTAAATACTTCAACTGAAACCAGTTTTGCTGTATTGTTTTAGTGTCGTAAAAAGCAGATATACGTAGAAAGAGTAGCACAGCTGCAGAGAGCACTCTCATCACTTCAGCTAGCAAGTGATCGCCGAGAGCAAACAGAAAGAAAGTTACGTCTACAGTTGGAAAGAGAGCTTCGTAATGAACGATCTCGAGCTGGAATTGGTGGTACAGGAAGTGGTGGAGGAGATGCAGATGGAGACACTACTGGAATTACAAATGGTTCACAAACTACCTCACAAGGTGGAGAAACAACTGCTGAATTGAAACGAAAACTGCGAGAGCGAGATGAAAAAATTATGAGACTTGAAGGAGAAGTGGCTAAATGGGAACAGCGATACTTGGAAGAAAGTGCATTGAGACAAGCAGCCATTGATGCTGCCAGCATCCCAAAGTTAGTATTTGTTATTTTCCTGTCATTAAAATATAAAAGGGTGAAGCAGCTTATATTCTGTAACTATGTTGTATGTGACATGCATGTATTTTGTTTTATCTTATGTTTGTCTCTATGCAAAGATTTATCTTTTTGGTATGCCTTTGTTTCAGATTTCTAATAGCACTATCAGTGAACCCTTGGGATAATAATGCATCATTTCCATCTTATTGATGGCCACTATAGAAAGTAATAGCACTAGAGCAGTCCTTTAAAAGTTAGCTTTAGCAGTCTTCCTGATTCCTCACAGTTTGCCCTTAGGTATCCAAAATTTCTGTAACTCCAGCAAGTTGAAGTTAAGCCCTCATTTCTATGTTGCTGAAACTCCTGCTGTTGGTGCTGGTTTCTCTCATTCATTTCCTGCAGCAGGATGGCTTTTTAGCCTGCCTGTTTCAATACAGGAGACCTTCTACCAAGGTTTTATGGATGTTACACTGTTCTGCCAAAGGAAACTGTTGATTCACCTGCAAGTCCCTTACTGCCCTGCAGAATGCATGATCTGTTTTTCCAGAAATAGTTGATGATAAATCTTTCAGGTCCTGGTGTGCTCCCATTCCACCTCTATAGCAAAATCCTGTAAAGTCTCATTCAGTTATACTCTTACATTAAGCTGAGATTTGTAAGTGGCGGCCAGGAGCGCTCTTCCGATAGTTCAATATAATTGTTGGCTGAGCTTCCAGCAGGAAAGGTGTTTTGCCCCTGCTGGACAGCCTAAAGCTGTGTCATCTTCTCCTTAGGTGACCTATTGTGTCCTTAAACTGCCACTTAAACTCCACTCACGACAAAGTGCCATCAAATTTCAGAACCTCAATCATTTTAGTAGTTTATTTCCTATTTCTTATTAAAATATCTAGCATGTACAACTTCATACATATATAACATATATCAAGATTTTGTGGTAACAATTATTTATAAAATTTGCATTAATAATTTTAATTGGTTGTGTTTTGTTGTTTTTTTCCCATTAATTTTGCGCAAATTTTTGGGAAGAATTAATGAGTAATGACGTGGCTGAAATGAAAATTAACAGGTAACTAGAGTAGCACAACTGTTAGAACTCCTTTTTTTCCAAATTAAGATATTATATTTGAAATCAGCAGATAGTAGGTAACATGAATAAAATCAAATATCGCACATCAGACATCGCCAAACTGAAGCATAAAACAAGTAGTGATATTTTCGCTTTTCATACTTGTTCTTTTGTCTGTCACAACTAAGTTATATGTAGAGAAAAATCTGTCACTGTCAGCGTTTGACATCGGCAGCCAAAGACATTGAAAGGACTTTTCACAGAAATTGCAGTAAGAATCAGCTTTTGCCTTCAATGCCAAGAGTGCTGTTACTACATCTAATCTGTTATTGTTACCACCATGGATTTGCTGTTCAACAATGTCACAAAGCTCTTTGTTCTTTGTAACAAAGAAGCAAATCAGAATCACAAGTAATACCACTGGTTTTAAATTCATTTAGTTGTTTAAATCCTGTCATATGATTTAAATCACCTATACTTGAACTAGCCTAGAATATTCGAACAAATTATCTAGCTTTTAAGGTTATTACATCATCAGTTTCTTCTGCCATAATGGAGTTTAGACAAAGTCATGTGGTAACAAACTTTTACATTCGCTTCTACTGCTTCTCTAACACTGGGGTCCATGATATGATCTACAAGTGTACTTACTGTGTTTACAAAGTGACCACTCTCTAATATTTCACATTTGGTTCTCAGCGAGTTAATTCGGGGTAAAACAAGATGAGCCACACCTTTTTTTTTTGTAGTTGAAATTCTAATATTGGATCTGTTATCAATCTGCAATTTTCAGAAACATATTATTATCATCATCATCATCATCATCATCATCATCATCATCATCATCATCATCATCATCATCATCATCATCATCATCATCATCATCATCATCATCATCATCATCATCATCATCATCATCATCATCATTATCATCATCATTATTATTATCATTATCATCATCATCATCGTCGTCATCGTCGTCATCGTCGTTGTTGTTGTTGTTGTTGTTGTTGTTGTTGTTGTACCTTTACAATATTTCAGCACTTGGCATCACAAAAATGATTATTTAGCACATTTTGCGCGGGAACTGAAAGCTTTTCTTTTAGAAAAGAAATCAGCAATTGAATCAAATAGCTGGCAATGTAAACTACTGAAGAATTAAACCAGCTAGACCAGTGCGTCAGTACAGGCAATAAGAACAGTTTAGCTTCTAAATCTGGGTGGTTTTCAGTAATGTATTGTTTGTATTTGTTTTTTAACTTTCTGGCATTTTGGAACACATTCTTATGCCCTGATGGACAATATTTTCATTTTAATGTAATGCCTGAGAGTAGCTTCCAAGAAGCTGAGTACCTTCTCAGTACCTTTAGTAAGCATAATAGGACATTTTTGTTGTGCACGGTGTGCTATCCAATAAATAACATTTCCAATTAGCATACGACAAACAGTTCTCAGTATCACAGAGCAGCCATATGCTGTAGTGTCAGTTTATTGTTGCACCGCTTAGCTGCTATTTTAGTGCACATGATGATGTCACTATATTGGCTTTGTTAAGTGTTAAATTTTATCTTGCTCTCATTAAATTTGTAAACATTTTTTTTCACGACTTCTAGCTTCATGCTATGAAGACATGAATGTTAAATTAAAGTTATATTTATGCAATTGGTAGTAAAAGTAACTTTTTCTATGCAGACTAAAAATAATAGAAATTTTCTTATTTATCACTAAAAAAATATTTTTCTCAAAAAAAAAAAAAAAAAAAAAATGCGAAAATTCACGAAAAAGTCATTAAATCATAAAAACTCTTGCCTCTGTATATAATGAATACAAAATCTTACATACTCCTCATTTTGGAGTTGCATTTTCCCATGCCCCATTATAGTTAACCCAGGTTGTGTATATAATGGAGCATTTTAAAACTTGGAATCTAGATTTTTGTTTACCTTTATACATTATACTATTTTTCCTAATTGTTCTTATTAGTCTTCCCTGTTATCCAAAGCCATTTTTGTCTTACCTTGCCAATAAATTTTCCCACTTTTATTATGTTTTCTTCTGATCTTAGCTTCAAGAGTATTTTGCCTCTTATTTCATTTGGTATGTTTTCCCACTTATGCAAAGAAATTTATCTCTCCAATATTTTGTTTTTTGACAATCAAAAATATAATGTCAAGTACTATGTTCTTTTTCACACACTGGACATCTTCCCTTAATACATCCATTCCTTATACCCTTTAAGTATATTACTCCTGTTCTAAACCATGCCAGCCCTTCTCTTCCTACTTTATCACAGATGTTAATATATTTTTCTCAGCCCCAACCATTTTTCAGTGTTTTATATAATTTCAGAGATCTTTTGTTATTAAGATTAGCCTATAATTCTTGTTTTTACAAACAATTCTTGTTTCTTCAATTCTTGTTTGTACTTCTCTCTAGAATCCCTTTTCTGTTCTTACACTGTGAAGCTGATATTGCATACATGGACATATTAGGTAAACATGGCCATCTGTAATTCAACTTAAGTTAATAACCAAGCAGGCCATATAGATGATGCAACAAATGCTTAGGTTTATTGTGACGTAGGACCAATCAGAATTAAGTATTGCGGTGGCTTAGCAACAAAAACAGAAAAAAAGAACCAATGATTTTATTCTTAAATTTTTTCTTCTGGCTTTAACTCTCCAAGAGGGTCGACATGTTTTCGGTAAAAGACTCCTTGTAACTACGAGAAGTTATTGGAGTTCATCATTTATGAACGTTTAATACATGTTTAAAATATTGTAACGAGAGCGCTGGAACACCCTGTGAAGCAGCTGAAAGCGGGAGACAGGGAAGGTTCGGTTAGCCACGCCCTCGCCTCGTTTGTCTTATAGTGGTGACAGGGACGACTGGGGAAAGAAACATAATTGTGCGGTCTGTTTCTCCTTCACCTGTGTTCCAGAAATTACGGGATCGTTCATCATCTGGAAACGTCGAGAAAACGGCGAGATGCCTATAAAAAGGGCTGCAGCTAGTCAGTCAGTCAGTTGGTTAGTGAGTGTGAGCGAGGAGACAGTCGCAGTTCTTGGTGTAAGAGTTAGGCAGTGACGTGTAAATGAACGAAAGGGTTGTGCAACGGAAGACTGTACGTAACTGGTATGTGCATCGGAGTTTATGTAATCGCGAGTACAAGTGAAGTTGTAACGGACGAACTGGCAAATTGTAATTGTGTGCAGCAAGTAATTCTGTGTAATTGGCAAGTGTTAAACTGTAAGTCGGTGGAAATAAAGAACATTTTTGAGTGGTGAAATTGGGCTTTTTATTCCACGAACCCACAAAGTCACACTGGTGTCAGGAAGCGGGAAAGCAACATAACATCACCGAACATTACAACCATGGAGGCAGCATTAGAAAAGATTTTAGCGGAACTGAAAAAAATGAAGACGGCCAACGACAACATCGCCGCCGAGTTGAAACAAATGAAGACGGCCAACGACAACATCACCGAGAAGATGGAAGAAATGAAGGCCGAGTTAACCACAGAAATGAGAGCAGCGAACGACCGTCTGGCCACGGAAATGAAGGTGGCGAACGAGGCTCTCGCCGCCAAATTTGAGGAACGATTGGCCGGCGTGAGGGATGACGTCACGAATCTTGGCAAGCGGATAGGTCAAGTAGATGACCGCCTTAATGATTTAGAGGAAAACCGGCCTTATGTGTGGACGGAGGACGCCGAAGACGCTTTCCAGCACCCGAAGGAGACCCTGTGCAGTGCTCCAATTTTGGGTTTCCCACAACTGGGTGGCGCCTTCATTGTGGACACCGACGCTGGCGACCATTACATTGGAGGTGTCCTACCGCAGATCCAGGACGGCCATGAGCACACAAGAGTGGAAGAGAAGGAGCGTACCGCAGCAGTCCGAGTAGTTGTGGCAGTGCCTGCTGAAGGCTGGGATAGCGCAGGCCTGAGGAGGGAGCAGCTGGCGGACGCAGACTTGAGGCCACTCTTGAAGGAAGTGGAGGCAGGGACGAGGCCAACCTGGGAGGACATCGCACCGAGGAGCGCCACCTACAAGTCGTACTGGGCCCAATGGGACTCGTTGAAGACCAGAGTGGGCGTGCTGTTCCGGGTATGGGAGTCACCCGATGGGAAGGCGCAGAGAGGACAGTTGGTACTTCCCCGGAGTAAGGTCCTGGAAGTCTTGGAGGAAGTGCACGCCGGTACTTCAGGAGGACACCTGGGAGCGAACCGTATGATTCACAAACTACGGCAGCGCTACTTCTGGCTGAGACTCCGAGCAGATGCTGGTGGTACACCTGGACCGCCTCGCACGCTGCGATGGGGCTGTTCGGGGCGAACAGCTTTGAGAAGGGAGCAGTGTAACGAGAGCGCTGGAACACCCTGTGAAGCAGCTGAAAGCGGGAGACAGGGAAGGTTCGGTTAGCCACGCCCTCGCCTCGTTTGTCTTATAGTGGTGACAGGGACGACTGGGGAAAGAAACATAATTGTGCGGTCTGTTTCTCCTTCACCTGTGTTCCAGAAATTACGGGATCGTTCATCATCTGGAAACGTCGAGAAAACGGCGAGATGCCTATAAAAAGGGCTGCAGCTAGTCAGTCAGTCAGTTGGTTAGTGAGTGTGAGCGAGGAGACAGTCGCAGTTCTTGGTGTAAGAGTTAGGCAGTGACGTGTAAATGAACGAAAGGGTTGTGCAACGGAAGACTGTACGTAACTGGTATGTGCATCGGAGTTTATGTAATCGCGAGTACAAGTGAAGTTGTAACGGACGAACTGGCAAATTGTAATTGTGTGCAGCAAGTAATTCTGTGTAATTGGCAAGTGTTAAACTGTAAGTCGGTGGAAATAAAGAACATTTTTGAGTGGTGAAATTGGGCTTTTTATTCCACGAACCCACAAAGTCACACTGGTGTCAGGAAGCGGGAAAACAACATAACATCACCGAACATTACAACCATGGAGGCAGCATTAGAAAAGATTTTAGCAGAACTGAAAAAAATGAAGACGGCCAACGACAACATCGCCGCCGAGTTGAAACAAATGAAGACGGCCAACGACAACATCACCGAGAAGATGGAAGAAATGAAGGCCGAGTTAACCACAGAAATGAGAGCAGCGAACGACCGTCTGGCCACGGAAATGAAGGTGGCGAACGAGGCTCTCGCCGCCAAATTTGAGGAACGATTAGCCGGCGTGAGGGATGACGTCATGAATCTTGGCAAGCGGATAGGTCAAGTAGATGACCGCCTTAATGATTTAGAGGAAAACCGGCCTTATGTGTGGACGGAGGACGCCGAAGACGCTTTCCAGCACCCGAAGGAGACCCTGTGCAGTGCTCCAATTTTGGGTTTCCCACAACTGGGTGGCGCCTTCATTGTGGACACCGACGCTGGCGACCATTACATTGGAGGTGTCCTACCGCAGATCCAGGACGGCCATGAGCACACAAGAGTGGAAGAGAAGGAGCGTACCGCAGCAGTCCGAGTAGTTGTGGCAGTGCCTGCTGAAGGCTGGGATAGCGCAGGCCTGAGGAGGGAGCAGCTGGCGGATGCAGACTTGAGGCCACTCTTGAAGGAAGTGGAGGCAGGGACGAGGCCAACCTGGGAGGACATCGCACCGAGGAGCGCCACCTACAAGTCGTACTGGGCCCAATGGGACTCGTTGAAGACCAGAGTGGGCGTGCTGTTCCGGGTATGGGAGTCACCCGATGGGAAGGCGCAGAGAGGACAGTTGGTACTTCCCCGGAGTAAGGTCCTGGAAGTCTTGGAGGAAGTGCACGCCGGTACTTCAGGAGGACACCTGGGAGCGAACCGTATGATTCACAAACTACGGCAGCGCTACTTCTGGCTGAGACTCCGAGCAGATGCTGGTGGTACACCTGGACCGCCTCGCACGCTGCGATGGGGCTGTTCGGGGCGAACAGCTTTGAGAAGGGAGCAGTGTAACGAGAGCGCTGAAACACCCTGTGAAGCAGCTGAAAGCGGGAGACAGGGAAGGTTCGGTTAGCCACGCCCTCGCCTCGTTTGTCTTATAGTGGTGACAGGGACGACTGGGGAAAGAAACATAATTGTGCGGTCTGTTTCTCCTTCACCTGTGTTCCAGAAATTACGGGATCGTTCATCATCTGGAAACGTCGAGAAAACGGCGAGATGCCTATAAAAAGGGCTGCAGCTAGTCAGTCAGTCAGTTGGTTAGTGAGTGTGAGCGAGGAGACAGTCGCAGTTCTTGGTGTAAGAGTTAGGCAGTGACGTGTAAATGAACGAAAGGGTTGTGCAACGGAAGACTGTACGTAACTGGTATGTGCATCGGAGTTTATGTAATCGCGAGTACAAGTGAAGTTGTAACGGACGAACTGGCAAATTGTAATTGTGTGCAGCAAGTAATTCTGTGTAATTGGCAAGTGTTAAACTGTAAGTCGGTGGAAATAAAGAACATTTTTGAGTGGTGAAATTGGGCTTTTTATTCCACGAACCCACAAAGTCACAATATACATTGAAGACGTGACGCTACGATAAATAATTTAAGTAAAATTTGGTTGCATCATTTATAAATAAAAGGAGAAAATTAATATATAGTAAAGGGCTATATACATCAGTGGAAAAAGTCGCATATAAAGAAGAAAATGATGTCGAGAAATATAATTCAAAGTAAATTGAAACGGTGTAAATTATTTTATTCCATAGTTGCCCAAAAGTAAAATCCCTTTTGTATCGATACGATGCCTGAGAAGTTTCACATATCATCGCTCGCTGCAGCTGCCGGAGAGAGGATTTATAGAAATCTTCGAGAACATCTTCATAGCTTTTAGACGAAAGGTTCATCGCTTCTACATCAAGGTAAGGTTTTGCTTCTACATGCGTCGCCACACCGAGGGAGCGCGAAACTTTTGCGCGTGTGGGGTGTAGACCTCACGAAGGGGCAAATCCAACTTCAGATATGTCACCGCATCGTGTGATATAAATCCAACCCACAAGGAGGGGAACCGCTCCAACTGTATAGCCATAATGATCCCATATCTACTTCCTGTAAAATGTTTTGAATTTTATATATCCAAGTCTCTCTCCCCTTTATTCTTGTTTGTGCTAGCAAACACTGTTTAACAGTACTTTCCTCATCTAAATTCTATATTCTGAGCCAATATTTCAGTATTCTTTCCATCACCTTGCTTTTGTAACCTTAATGTCCCTAATCTCATCAAAGCCGCCTCATTTGGTGAAGATCTAGGTAAGCCTAAAACAAGTCAACAAAATAGTCTATTTATAACATCTGTCACTCTATCCTTCATCTGGCCCCTATATTTCTATTCCATATTGCATTCTGCTTTCTGCAATTGAATCAAACACTCTTTGTAACCATTTTACTTGCATATTTGGTATTTTGTTAATACATGATCTAATAACACTCATAGCCATTTTTCCTTCTGCCAGAGCTTTCCTTTTTTGGTCACTCCATTCACCATTAGTAGATAATCTTACTCTTAGGTAATCAATATTCTTAATCATCTCAATTTCTGAACCTTCCCACCAGCATTTTTCTTCTCGTTTTAGTTTGAAACTTTTTTTTTTTTCAACCATGATCTTAGATTTAGTTTTATTTATCTTAAGACCCCATTCTTTACAAAACTAGCTTATTGCTTCCAGGGATTATTTTAAGCCTATGCTTGTTATGGAACCTGTTGCTAAATCACCTGCAAAGAGCAGACCTGGTATCTCTCCGTTATTTAAAATTGGTAAATGTTTAACATTTTTACTTATTACTTCTGGAATATCATCAATAAATTAAATAGCCTGGACTTAATTTGCAACCTAGTGTAAGTCCTACATTGTTTGGTATTTTCTCTGTTATCATTCCCCGATCATATTTTGTATTAAATTCATTTTCTTTGTAAATATTTTGGATTACTCTTATAAAGTTCTCGCTTACTACTTTTTTCCTCAATTTAATCCAAAGTGCTTCCCTAGAAATTGTATCAAAGGCTTTTTCTAAATCTAGGAACAGTAAGTGTAATCTCCCTCTTTTGATGCTGAGATATTTATTTACTAATGTTCTAATTATAAAAGTGTTGTCTGTTGTTCTTTTACCTTTTCTGAACCCTAGTTGAAATTGTGAGAATTTCTCTTCTTTCTCTGCCCAGTTTTGTAATCCTTTTGCTAACGCTCCAGTGATGACTTTCCCATGTATTGAAAGTAAACTTATTCCTCTATAGTTTGCCAGATTTTGCATGTCTCCTTTACCTTTGTATAATGGAATTACTATTCCCATTTTCCAATTTTTGGTTACTCTACCCTCCTCTAAGATTAAGTTCAATACCTTCACTAGTATTTTGGATCTATTTAGGTCCTCTGCCCAAGCTCTCCAAATTTCCCCTGGTATTCCGTCTAATCCGCATGCCTTATTAGCTTTTAAATTCTTAATTTGTTGTAAAATTTCATTCACCGTGAATTTACTATCCAACATATCTTATTTCAATGGATTTGTACTTATGCGTGATTGGAGGAATTTAGTAACATTGACGTCAAAATTAATTGAAAAACTATTGGTAGTAGGTTTATTGACATTTCGCCACTTACGTTTTTTTATTATCGAGGGACTATTTCAGAAGCCTTTGCCTCCATTTTCAACCTCTCTCCAATTAATATAAAAATGTAAGTGACGAAGTGTCAATAAACCTACTCAAACAGTTTTTCCGATGGATTTATACTTATCAAGTTGTCCTGTATAATCAAGGTTTTAGCTCCCAGAAGTCCTTGAAAGAAATTGTTTTATTTAGTTACCATTGCCCAAGTGGTTTTGTTATCATTCCTTTTTGCTGCCTCATTTAACTTTTGACTCAGCTTTTCCTCCCGCTCATTTCTTTTTACTTCTAATAATGATCGATATCCCATTCTTTCTACTAGATAATTTTTCCTATTTTATCCCCTGTTTGCCTCCAACGCTTTAATTCACTCTGTACACTTCTTTTAGCTTCTAAACATTCATTGTCAAACCAACTATAATTGGTTGTATGCCTTCTCTCTGTCACTTTCATTTCATTTCCAGCTTTTATAACTGCTTCCTCTAGACTAAAAATATTTCCTTCTGTATTTTTATCCTCCAACAAACTCTTAAGCTTATTTTCCTCTAACCATTCCATTTCTTGATTCAATTTAGTATAAAATTGTTCAGCACGATCATTTTTCCATTTGTAAAGATCTGATTTTATACCTAAACTAAAATGTTATTTTCCCTAATGTTATCTTTTAATATTCTGAACTCTATTTTTAATGAGAAATGATTGCTTGTGCATATCACATTCATAGTTTCAAAAATCTGCTATATATCTATCTAATCCTATTGAATATAATATACAGTCAATGACACTTTGGCCATTTTTGTGTACAAAGGTAAATTCCCCCCGTTCATCTTTCCCTTTTTACACCATTACACATCAAGAGATATCTCTTCACAAAGCTTAATTAGTTTTTTACCCTCATTATTTAAGTACTTTATCATTGCTGCAATGGCTTTCCAGGTTTACTTTAAATCAAAACCATTAAAATCTACCCTAATTTGCTCCTCTCCTACACTTGCATTGAAGTGTCTTATTAAAATTATTTCTACCCCTACATGTTTGTCGTGTAATTCTTCTATGTTCTGCCTCAATTTAATAAACAAGTTTGAGTCATAATAACTGGAAGTAGTAGGTAGATTATAAACAATGCCTACACAAGTTTTTACACTTCTTTTGAATAAATCACTAAAAGTACACAAGAACACTTTGTCACTTCGTACATCATTTTCAACCTTGATTTCCAATCTCTTACTTCACTTTCACCCATTTTCTTCCAAAATAATCATAGCCTGTGAGATCAATGTCTCAGTCTTAATAACCATGTTTCCACCACAGCTGTCACGTCCGCCCACTTTGCTATTTGATGAATTTCACCACTTTGTAATTTAGCATATAGTCCCTCCACATTCCACCCTACTATAGAAAGAGAAATTAACCGCTATACAGAGCCCTTTCTGTCAAATCTAAACTTATCCAATTTCGCTTTGCTTCTTGTGTGACTCACATCTTTTCTCTTCCACTTGCATAATACTTCCTGGTGTAGACACTACACTCAAGCCTGACTCTTTCCACATGTCTATACCAGCTGTCGCTCCCAAGGCCAGCCTGTTGATGTCTTCTCTCAGCTGTTGTGGTGACGTAATGATGTGACGTGTCAAAGTTGTCGGCAGTTCTTCTGTCCTTTTCACACCTTCCACTGCTGCTTCCCTACTCGTGCTGGTGTTTCAGATTTCTTGCATCTTCGCCGCCTCGGTCAGTCTTCAAATTTTTGTCCACTCATATCCTGTTTCCTTCCATCTATGAATAAGTTCAAACTTCTGACATAAGCAGTTTTTCCTTTTTCTTTGGCTTTCTTCATATCTTTCAATAAAATGACCCTAAATTCTCATTCTGTTTTTCCGTAATCTTGCTCAATAAAAATGTTTGTTCCTTTCAATTTTTTTGCATTTGTCAACACCATCCATTTAACTTTCATAGTTGTACATTATCCTCGACCTGAGTCCTCTTCTGCCAATCCTGAATGCGTCCGTTATTTCCCAACCTTGTATCTCCCTATGTTGTTGTGCTCCAAAAATTATAATATTATATTTCCTACGATTTGTCATTCTTTTTAAGCCTCGTTATCCTTTTCCCTCGATTCTGGATATCTACCACATCTAAAGAGTATTTTAAATTTTCACTTTCAAATTTTGGGAAGCTATTGAATTTATTTAGTAACCATTTGGACAAATTATATGTGGGGGCAATTAGGCTACTAGAGATAGGTCTCATGCCTTTTCCTGTTTTGTGAAAGTTTGGTAGCCCATATACTCTTGGTAATGTTGGATTATCTACTTTAATTTTTTGAAATTTTTTGTTGTTGACTATTTTGCCGTGACTTGTGAGAATTTGTCATACTGGCACATTAGCCATAGTAGCTCTATGGTTACGAGCAGCCAGACGGATACCGAAAGATCTGTGGTCCAAGTCCTGGCTATGGTATTTAATTTTTCAGTCTCACTCTACCTTTCCATACTTTGTCCTACACACGGCTAGTGTTAAAGAACAGTTAATGTCCTGAGAAAGTTAACAATTCAAATATTGCACAGTTATTCACCATTTCATTAAAGTTGCTGTGGCCTGAAGACATTCAATAAGACAACAACTTAGATTTCATCTGTGATGCTGCACCATATATGAGAAAGGCTGGAATAGTATTAAAAGTATTATTTCCAAACATGCTACATGTGATCGCAGTGCATGGCTTTCACAGGGTGTCAGAAGAGACATGATGTTTGTTTCTGGATGTTGACAAATTGATCTCCAGTATTAAGAAGATCTTTGTGAAAGCCCCATCAAGAATCCTGACATTTAAATCCATTGTAACAGATATACCTCTGCCCCCCCCCCCCCCCAACCTATCATAACATGATGGGGGACATGGATCTAGCACACCTGACTACGTTTCAAATTTCCAGAGTATATATGAGGTAGTGAATGCTATGGAGGATGAAACATGTTCAGTTGTATCAGCCAAGAAATTTCTCAACTCTTTGGAAGTGAAAAATGACAACTTTCATTGTGGCCGAGTTTGGGTACCTGCCAAAACTGATCTGCCAGCTTCAAGAAAGAGGACAACCTTTAATGAAGTGATTGAAAACTATTAATGATGCAATGCGACTGGATAGTGTACCAGGGAAATGGTTTCATTAGTTAGCGAAAAGTGTGAAACAAGTATTATCAGAAAATTGTGATCTGGCTAAACTTAGAAACATTTCAGAAATTCTACAAGGTGACAATTCTGTTGCAGTTGAAATGGATTCTACAACGATGCTATGTTTTATATTTTCTCCAATAACCTCTGTCGATGTTGAGAGGTCATTTTCTCATATGAAAAATGTGTTATATGACAGGAAACTGAACATGACCCCAGGGAATTTAAAAAAAAACAATTTGGTTGTCAGGTGCAATGAAAAAGGCATTGCAGTATGCAGGCCTTTTTTTTTTTAATTTTTTTAAATATTTCATTTTTGTATCAATTACAACATTAGCATTTTGTAATTCTTTAAAATATGACAATCGAGTTATTGAATAATGTAATATGTTAAATAAATGTGTCTTTCTGATTGTCTTTCACTGCCTGTTTTAGTATTAGTAATGCCTATTTTCCTGCCTATTTTAATGATTTATAATGCTTAAACATTTGGTCTCTGGTAATAAGAATCTATTATATAAGTGGTTACAAAGGCATATAATAATATCGTCAAGTAATGAAGCACTGTATTTAATGTATTAAGAAATTCTCTCCCTCTTTTCCTCTCACTAAGTTTCTCTCAGTCGTATAATTGGTTGAAATAGTTATGAATAAAAGCGTTATTATCTAAAGGTGAAGCTATATTATATTAAAAGACTTACTGAGTCATACTACATGAGTGAAGTTTTAATAAAGTATGACTCAATAAGTCTTAATAGCATAATTGATATTAAGAGTAATTTAACAGAAAAAAGTATTTTTAAAGTGCTGTGTTATTTAGCTTAAAATTACCAATTTAGTGTTATAACATTACTTTACCATTAGTACTATGATGTATTTCCCCCCCCCCCCCTCTCTCTCCAGTTTGAGGCAAAACATGTCATTTCATATATAATTTTGTCAGATTATCAAATCAATAAACTGATATTATGATACTGTAATCTTTTCCTTTATTTAATATAACTTATAACTTTTAAGGGATGCAAAAATTGCTGCTCTTGAAAAAACAAGCCAGGAAACAGAAAAGCTGATAGCAGAAGCCCGATCTGAAAAGATAAGACATATGGATGAGGTTCACGCAGCACAGAAGAAAGTAGCAGATCTAGAATCAAAGTAAGTAATCTTTGGTAATTTCATCTTCAATTGCTAATTCATTTGCTCTTTCCTTTACTGCAGAGATATCTCATATGATCTAATTCAGCAGCAACAACTCGACAAGCATTTATGTGTGTTTGGAGGAATTCACTTACAATGATGTCCAAATTAATTTAAAAGCTATTTGTAGTTGGTTTTTAACACTCCATCATTTTATATTTTTACTTTTTGGGGAACTAGTTTCAAAAGGTATTGCTTCCATTCTTAACTTCGAAGGTGAGACTATCATCTGTTGTTGTCTGCTCCCTTCTCTCTGATGGTGGAACTGTGAACTCCTTTATCAAATAATTGATTGGTGGGATTTCAAATTTCATTACTCTGTCATTATTTTTCCATATTAAGTTATTCTCCCACATAAGTTTGTTTTCAATTCAATTTCATTTCAGTTTCTTAATTGCTCATATAACTTGTGATGCAAGCCTGGAACATTGTCAAAAGTTAATACATGTTAAATACAAAATATTAACAATTAAACAATTTATAAAATAATTGGTGCCACCTTCTAGTCTATATACAAGTATATTTAGTCTATGTACAATTTATTTTAGTGTAATAGCTCTTCTTGTCTCTATGGATAATTTTCAATTAAATACTTTTCTAGCTATATATGTTTGGAGGAATTTAGTGACAGTGACGTCAAAATTAATTTCAGAAACTATTTGTAGTTGGTTTATTAATAATCGTCACTTATTTATATTTATGAAAGACTAGTTTCAAAGACATTAATAAACCAACTACAAATAGTTTCTGAAATTACTTTTTCTAGCTGTTTAGTAAAAGGTTTTTTTCCCAAACTATCCTTCATACTTTTTGGTAGGGCATTATATAGTATCATTCTCATTATGCTTGGATCCTTAATTATTGTTGAGGCCTTACTTATATGTGTTCTATGATACTTTAGATTTCCCCTACTATTGTACGAGTAAATATCATTATTTTAGTAAGCAGTTTGTTTTGGGTCAATATAATTACTTGATACACATAAATTGCAATGATTGTCAGAATTTTATTGTTTTAAAAGTTGGCTTACATGTATCTGTAGTTTTTAGTTGATAAAGATGATGTATGCATCTTTTCTCTAGTAATAATAACCTATTTAATTTTGTCACACCACACTCTCTGCAAATTTCAATGCCATATTCAATGTGCACATATATTATTCCATAATATATAGATCTAAGTTGTTCTTCATTAAGGTTAGTTTGCAAAGTATTTTAGTACATATATGTTTTTCATGATGTTTTTACCAACTTCATTTATATGAGTGTCATATGTTAGGTGTTTATCAAGGTATATTCCTAAGAAGTTATGCACTACACTACACTACACTACACTACACTAGTATTATCTAGTCTTATATTTATGTCACCCATTTCTTCACTTCTCTTTTGCTGATGCAGAAAATTAATCAGTTTGGTGTTTTTAATATTTAAGGGAGTTGTTACTAATGTAATTTGAAATTTGTGATAAGTTTTGAGTAATTTTATTTTCTAGTTGCAGTAAGCTTTTTCCTTTGCAAATAAGTGAAGTATCATCTCCATATGACATAAGTTTACTCTCAGTTGATTCCCCCAAATGATTTACATATATAATAAATTTATTTATTTTTATTTATTTAGTGCCAAGCTATAACATAGATTGCATCTACTGGAAATGATGCAAGTCACTTATCCAGTAGACGTCTAAATGCTACCAATCCTTCACAACCCTTTTATCTCTACATCCTAAGATCTAAAATTTACATTGTCAACTCTCACTCATAATATCTGTCGGGGAGTTCTAAGCAAGCTGTTGAAGAGGAAGGTTGTGTTACAGTGAGCTCCAGAAGAGTGGCACAAGAAGCAACAATGGGAGATGAGCTTACAGTGTACAGAGCAAGGATAGGACTGTTTAGGCAAAGGAAAATCAAGAAAAAGGAAATAGGAAGATCTATGGAGGTTAGCGGCATAATACTGGGATGTATAATTCTAATGTTATTAATAATAGGAGGAGTCGAACAGAATCCTGGACCAGAGGAAATACAAACTATTCTGGAGAATCTGGTGGAAAAAATAAATAAAATGGATGGGATGGAGCAAAGAATAGGCAACAGTCTGGAGAAAATAGCTAAGGAAATAAAAGAAGAAGTAGGAAAAGAAATCCAGGGTATAAGAGGGGAAGTAGATGAACTGAAAGTGAAATTGGAAAGAGCAAATGAGCGGAGAAGAAGACTAAACTTAGTATTTATAGGAGTGAAAGAGAGAAGAGGTATTTGGCCATGGCAGGAAGTGTCCCAAATATTGACAGAAAAACTACAAATAGAACTACACGGTTGGGAGATAGTGGAGGCTTACCGCGTAGGAAGACATATGGGGGAAAGGCCAATTATTGTACATTTCTCTACAACTCAATTATTCTGCGAAATACTGGGAAGGGCTAAAATGTTGAAAGGCACAAAAATATTCATAAATAAGGATTTAACACCAGCCCAAAGACACGTGAAGCAAAATCTAATCCGAAGGATGATGGAAGCGAGAGCTGCAGGTAAACGAGCATATATCAGAAATTTGCAACTCTGGATAGAAGGAGCGAACACAACGTATGCAAGCAAGAGGGATGTATGGGGCAGGGAGCCTACACGGGAGGAAATAACTCAGCAAAAATCCAGCCAAGTTTCACATATACAGGAAGGGACGAGGGAGACAAAGTCCGGCACCGACACACAACAGAGAGATGATGTAACAGCACGTGGTAACAACCAACGCGTCAGAGGATACGTCATTGAGTGAATCAAACAAGACGAAAGGAAATGAAATCTCCGTCGGACTGAAGGGAGGTGAGGAAAGCAGGGAGATGACGTCAACACCTGTAACAACAGATGGGAGAAAGTGGCTGTCACCAAGGAGGGAGGAGACTATGGCAGCACGTAGACTGGTGGAGAGAGGGGAAAGAAGCTGGACGCACACCATTGGTAGTAGTGAAGAAGAAGAGGAGGGGACGGGAGGTGGTGAAGGCAGGAGGAGAGGTAAAGCAGAGGCGGGAGATATTATAACTTCGCCGCATGGAAGTATAATGGTGATAAACAAAGACAAACGATCCTCAGGTGTTGGAGGAATTCAGCTGAGAAGCAAAAAGACATTGGAAAAGTATGTATGGTCTAGGGGCAGAATGGGTTCACAATAGCAGTCAGTCAGGAAAATAGGATTTTGGAACTGTGAAGGAATAAAAAGTAAAATTAATACGGGAATCTTACAGCACTTTTTGGGGACGCTGGATTGTTTAGCAGTGGTTGAAACATGGTTGAAAGATGAGGTCATTGACATAAGGGGTTTTAGTTACGTAGGAAGAAAGGGAGAAGCATATGCAAAGAAAGGGAGACTATATGGAGGCCTAGGTTTCTTTATTAGGAAGTCTCTGTGTAAAACAATGAAAGAATCATGGTCCAGGCATAAAGAAGTGCTTTGGATTGTAATAGAAGATAAGGAGCTAGATGACAGCATGATATGTTTAGGTATAGTGTATAACCCGCCAGCCTCCTCACAGTTTCATAATCCCGAAATATTTTATCTGTTAGACAAAGACATTGAGAGGTTAAGGGATAAATACATTAGCATTTATATTATAATAATGGGAGATCTAAATATAAGAATTGGGGAAAGTGACGTAAATCTAACAGATGATTGGGAAAATAATAACATAACAGGGAAAAATGATGATATTAGACGTAGCAAGGACAAGATCGTCGAGAGAGGAAGTGAAAAACTCATTGAATTTTGTGAAATAAATGCACTTGACATTCTTAATGGGAAATACGGTGAAGATGAGCAGGGGGAATACACCTTCATAAATGCAAATGGCCAGAGTGTAATTGACTTTGTTTTCTGGTCCAATAATATTAGACATATAGTGAGTAATTTCAAAGTGTCAAACATAAGTACCAATAGTGGTCATTTCCCATTAGTAACGTGTATTAAAACCAAATCACAAAGTGTGGAAGCTGACAAAATAAGGGAGAGAATAGCAGCTAAAAGAGAACATGTTAGATATAGGTGGAAGGAAGAGCACAAGGCAAACTTTGAAAATCTTTTAAATTCTGAGCAAGGGAAAATATGTCAGTATGGGGTACTATATAATTTGGAAACCTTTGAAATTGAAAAGGCGATGAATATCTTAAATTTCATATTGCAATGGGCAGGGGAACAGATGAAAGTTAGAAACAGGCAAATTATTGAAAGTGACACATGGTTTGATGAGGAGTGTAAAATAAATAAAGGTATTTTAAAAGCGGAGTTGGTAAAATGGAGAGAATCAGGGAATATCAAACTGAAAGAACAATATCTGCTAAGCAAATATTATTATAATAAGTTGCTGGAAAATAAAAAATCTCAATGGAGGAAAAGAAATGCCAGCAAACTAATCAGTACTATTACTGAAAATAATGTAGTAAAATATGGAAAGGTATTAAGACATTATACAAAAAATATATTGTTAAATCTAACATAACTCAAGAAGAATGGTTAGGGTATTTTGCAACTTTATATACATTTGAAAGCTTTAGTGTAGGGAGGGTAATCCCTGAAATAGAAAATAATTTCAATGAAATCTTGGACAGTGTCATAACAGATGAAGAATTAATGAATCAAATTAAAAAAAATTAAAAGGAACAAAGCACCAGGTATAGATGGTATACCCAGAGAGTTCATTAGGGAATGGAGCAAAGACGTGAACCGAGTTAAAGTTATAACATCATTGTTCAACTCAATGAAAACCAAAGGGTATATACCTAAGAGTTGGAAAAAGGCTATTATTCAGCCAATTTATAAAGGTAAAGGGGATATGGATGTACCCAATAATTACCGAGGCATAGCACTGTTATCGAATGTGGGAAAAATTTATACGGGTATCTTGGCAGAAAGGCTGCAAGTGTGGGTAGAGGAGCATAATATTCTTTCAGAATTCCAAATGGGCTTCAGAAAGGGGAGGCGGGCAGTTGATAATGTATTCATCAAAAAAGCACTAGTAGATAAATACTTAAAAAATAAGAAAGGTAAATTATATATGGCTTTTATCGATTTGGAAAAAGCTTTCGACCGGGTAGAGCTGAAACTGTTAAAATTAAGCGAAGTCCTGATATATGTAAAATTATAGATAAAAATCTCAAGAATGTAGAACAGTTCTTAGATAAAGTGAAAAATAAATGGAAGCGGACTGTGAAAAAAGGAAATGAACAATAGTGTGTAAGCAATAGTAGTAATGGTAGTAATGTTAGTAGTAATAGAAATGTAAGTAGTGTATTACACATTTTGTAATTCAACGGGCTGCCCACCAATTAATGGCCTGGGCCAAATACTGGCGAGCAGCTCAACAATTGTAATAGCTTAGTACACAAATAAAATATATATAAAAATAATATCTGTCAATTGACCATTTCCATTTGGATCTCACCTTCCATAGAAATCCTTCTAATTGTATAATCAGACTCTGATCAGAAAACATTTTCTTTATGGTTACAATACTTTTATTTCTCAGCCACTTCTCCCTAATCAATTTTTTCCTCCATTCATCTGTACCTCTCCATTCCCATATGATATGCTCTCCATCCTCTTTGTCCGCACATATCGGACTGTGACCTTGCAGTACACTATCCCTTAGACCTCTCAGTTTCCAAACCCCTAATCTGTATCATGCTATCGCTTCTCTTTCCCTTTTATTACACATTTCTAAATACTTTTCTGACCTTGATTCTGTTCCAAAAATTCTTAAAATAACCAGTGACCATTTGTCTTCCATCTCAGCCCACACAGTTGGACAATCCATATCCTCAAATCTAGATCTAACTACCTTCCATACTCCCCATGCTAAAATTATGTCTGTGCAGCCATATATCACCTAATCTACCCTTTCCCAACTGTTCTTTTACTCTTTTCAACCAGGTTCTCTGATTGGAATGCTTTTCTTGAAAACTGAGGCAGCACTTAATTAAGCTATCCTCTGGCAACTGCAGTATCCTGTACCAGTACTTAATCACTCTTTCCATCACCATTCCTTTTGCACTACTTAGCATAGCCACTCTTGTACTAACTGCCGCCGCCAAGTCCTTCGGCACATCGTTCGGCATTCTCAGAATTTGCCAACTCATTTCCTCCTCTCTCACTTGATTGTTCCTTATTCCACTTTCCCTAACACACTCTGATCTTCCGTCTATCCAAAGCTGAAAGTTTTGTATATACGTTTGCCTACCCTCTGCTCTGGCCCTTTTCATTTGCTGCATTAGCTGGAACTGGAGTCTTTGTTGCTCCTCAGACAAATCCCTGTTGATAAAAATCTTTGTCCCTTTTAATAATTTAGTTCGGCTCAACACTTCGTAGACCATTTGCATTATAGTAAATCTGGCGACAATTAATCTTTGTCTTTACTGTCTCCCAACGCGATATGCGTTCACGATTTCCCATCCATACAGTTTCATTCCTAATTTTAAAACTTTTGTTACTTCTTGAACTGGCCATATCCCTCTTTTTTCCTTTATTCCCGAGAACATAAGGTATATTTTCCTAGATGCCACCTCCAGCTTGTTTATTCTGGTTCTGAAAGATCCCATTTCTGTATTCATTCCGTAGATTTCCTGTTTGATTTCCTTCGTAGCTGCGTTTATTTTGTTCCCTAAATGTTCTTCCATTCTTTCTATCATTCCAATTAGCTTTTCCAGCACAAATTGCCCCTCCATAGGTCCTGAGTTCAATTAAATTCCGCTATTACCAATAGTTTCAGGATGACACTTATCATTAAGCTTTGAATCACCTCCAGATTTCCAAACAATTTCTTTTCCCTTAATTTCCTGCTCCCAAACAGGCCTATTCTGGCTCTGTATGTTCTTATATCCACTCCCATTGGTACCTATGTCCTTGTTTCTCTAAGCTGCCGGAGCTCTGTTAAACACAACCTTCTTCTTCTGTTGCTGGCTGAGCACTCATATATAATAAAGAGTAATGGTCCTAAAATAGATCCTTGGGGAACTCCAACATTAACACACACTATCTGTTTCAAATGGGATGATGTTTGTCCTTGAGTGCTTCTAGATGAGCAGCCAATTGGAGTCCTGCAGTGTTGTCGTATTGCATTCCCTCTAAGTGGTGTATGGCGAGTGCCAACCTAATCAATCTCTATTAAATACTATTTATGCTGAGAGACAAAACTTCAGATTTTGCCACAACTGATGCATGTGGAAGGTAGAAAGTAATGTATCTAACATAACCTTGAAAACCCCATATTTTTAGCTCAGATACAAATAATTAAAGCACTATTGTATTATAACAATGCATTGTGACGTAAGCACTGTAATGGATAGCATTATTGGTTGGCATATATGCATGTACATATATCTGTAATTACTCAGAACTGAAATTTAAACGTTTGACATTACGTGATAAAAGACTTACTTTGAATAAGCCAAGGTGTTTGTTAAATTCGAGCGAGAGGAAACCGTGCACTTCCTCCTGGCCTGGCAGCACGTGTCTGGTCACATTATATCTTTGTTTATGAATGGTTCGTAATCTCTATTTACTCTAGTGTTCAAAGCAGTATTATTCAGTTGTTCTTCCATTTAAAAACCATGTAAAAGTGTGTCAGCTCAAATAGTTTTCGTAATATAAACAAATAAATGTCAATATATTTACCAATGCATTGTGAGGTAAAGCACTGTCATTATTGGTTGATTTGTGTGTACGTATACTTGTAATTACTCAGAATTGAAATTTATACTATTGCTATGGCGTAATAAAAGAACTACTTTGAATAAGCCAAGGTATTAAATTCGAGAAATAGCAAACGCTTCATATCCTGTTAGTCTGCGGAATGTTGTATTGTTATATTTATGAATGAATGCTGGATAAGCAGTGTTTATTTATTTCAGAGAGTTCAAATTAATATTATTCAGTTCTATTATTATATTATTTCAATATTATTCTTCAGAACTTCTTGAACTATCCAGTTCAATATTATTCTTTAGACAACAAGAGTAAGAGTTAAATAGTGGAATGGCTTCTTACGGTGAATTTAGTGGCGAGCCAAAGAGGCAGAAATTGTGAAGTCTGGTTGATGAAGTATTATTTATAAGGTTTACAGTTCTCCAAAAAATTGGGCAATGAGGAATATAGGAATCATCTCGATTTCAAAAATGCTCAACAGCTTACTGCTGAAACGTGTGGTGTAGGTAAAGCAAGTGTGTTCCTTATTTGTGGAGGGGCAAGAAAATCTGATCATGCCTAAATGTTTTTGTTGCCCAGATAACATGTTGGTCTTCCGAAGAGAGTTACAAATTTAAGTGACTTTGACAAGGATGTTGTAGGTACGTATTCAAGCTTTATGACCAAGGTAAATTTCTAACTACACAGAAAATAACTTGCCCTCTTACTGTGTGAGACATGCAGAAAACCTACAAGACGATTTCAAGAAAGAAATAGTAAGTGACAGTATTTTGGAACTATGATCATACATTTGCAAGACTCAGATGATGAAGACAGAGGCAATGACAAATTGTCTCTTGACGTAAGTGACATTGATAGCGATATGGATGAGTCACTGGCAGTTCCATTGGATTAATTTTGATTTTGGCAACTGCATCATTACAAAAGTTTGGAAAATTTAATTTGGTTACCCTTAGGTCTAGCGCCAAGCAGACCTGCACATTGTGTGAGTGTGCGAGAGAGAGGAAAATATAAAAAGAATAGGGGTAACAAGTTGGCAACGCTGAATGCTCTAATGCATCTGATTAGCGGGACTCCAGAACTCTTTGCATTTGAAACACATAATAGAATATCTTATTGCACTAATTTTAAGTTATTTCCATACTGTCAATAAAGTTCACAATGTTGATTACAATTTATTAAATAGGAGTGTAGTATCTTGTTTATTTTACCCCTTAGCCCATAAGTTGCTAATTTTGTGAATAATATTTCAAGTGACACCAGCCAAAGGGCATAGATAAGTCTAGAAACAATCCTGTAGTAATTGTTACACAGGTATAAATATTTGTTACTAAATCTCCACTTATCTTAAGAAATTGATGTTAATACTTCTTTCTTCTTTCTAATGGAAATCTATTTCGAAGGCAAATCACATTCGTCCAACAAACTCTGTTGTCAAGGAAATTTCGGTTACCATGATTTTTCTTTTGTTATGTTATGTTTTCAGCATTACCAACATCTGAAGATGAAACAAACCTAAAAACAGAATCAACTGCCAGTATGCCAAAATTCATTACACAATGTTTATTTTTTAAAATAAATATATTTTCCCAAACTATTAAATCTATGGGACCATTTAATTGTTTTAATAATTTAACTTTGGGATTTAGTTCATGATTAAATGACCAAAAAATGATCTGCTACGGCCGATTTATCATTTTGTTTATATTTAATGTTATGAATATGTTCTTTCTGGTTTCCAAACTACGTTTTGTCTTTCCAATATATTTGTTTAGATTGTGATCAGCCGTATATTCGAATGGAGGTTGGCTCACCTCATAGCTAAATGCTTGTTTAGGGTTTAGTTTACTGTCTTATAGATTTTTTAGATATGGGGCATACACTGTTAGGTTGTAGCTGAAAATACTAAAGAACTGGTTCCATTTTTCTTCAAATTTATCTGCACTATATGCATTATTTCAATCTTCTTGTAACATCATCTGATCTAGTTCATTTATTTTATTCTCACTTGTGCCCCTTATAAAAGTAAAGTATTTCCCATAAGTTTTAGGTTGACAATTAAAAAAAAAAAATAACCAATTATTTGTGAGGTGTGATCTGAAATATGAGAATCATTATTATTGGTCATACAACTACTTTCTTTTAAATTAGTTATAGTGTAGTACAATGTGGTACGTAAGTGACTTGTAACTCTTGTTGGATCCAGAAATAATGCATAGTTTAAATGAGGGCTTTTTAAAAGGTCAGTAAAAACATAGTTACTTACTACCATATTAAAATACCCTACAGGAATAATATTTTGTTTATTTAGTAACAATTCTAGCTGTCTTACGAATGTTTCTGTTTTTGATTTGGGTGATCTATAAATTCCCATTATAATTATATACCCAATTTCAGTAATTAATTTTGTACTTGCTATTTCAAAGTCCATTTCTATGCAGAAGTTTGATGGATTATTCATTGGACTACATTTAATCTCAGTACCAGAATAAATTGCAATGTCTCCACCTTTATGCAGATTTTCACAGGAGGCAACCAGTTTATAATTACTAAAAGTATGTATTTTTAGTTCATCTGTATTTAAACCATGTTCTGAGAACACCATAATACCAAGGATTAAGTTGCTAGAATATACTTTCTATTATATCTATTTTATTACTTATATATTGTATGTTCTGATGTAGTATTGTAAATGCTGGAGAATTTATTGTATGCTCGACCGATCAAACTTTAGTATTTATCCAACTGGTAGCAGTACTATAATGAGCCTCATTAAAGTACACCTGTCCTAATTAAAGTATTGGTTTTAGTTAATTGATGTAAATGAATCATTTCTTCACACTAGCCGTATATAGGCTAAGATCTTTGATAGATAGAGTCAACATGAAAAATTCAATGCCATGGCTGTGATTTGAACCAGGAGATCCGTAGTTCGAATCCCAGCCGTGGCATTGAATTTTTCATGTTGACTCTATCTATTAAAGTATTGGTATTTGACTAATCAGAAATGGCCTCGTAACATAGTGAAATTGCAAGTATCGATTTTCGATCAACAACGGTACTAGCACCAGTTTAGAAAGAAGTCAAAATGTCTAACACTGGTAACAGTGACATTGAACTTACACCCCAGAAGTTATGGGAAAAGCATTCAATGTTACCAGTAACTTGTCGCCACAAAAGTCAAGAAAGATGTACGAGAAAATCTATTCACAATTCATGGATTGGAGAATATCAAAAGGTATAAATTCATTCTCAGAAAATTTATTCCTAGTGTGTTTCGAAGAATTGCCTCAAGATATGAAATCATTGACCTTGTTGATACGCTATTCTCTTTTGAAATAAACACTCAACATTAGGCACCTAATTGACTTATCTAAATACTAAAAATCAGTAGAAAAAGAAAGCACACAAATTAACATTGATTCACCTTCAACTATTCAACAAAGTTCATTCCCGTAAATTCATTTCACTAATTGTACAATAACCTATATTTGAAATAAAGTCAGTTCTATTTATATTATCATTAGCATTAATTGCAAATGATATTTCAATAAATTCAATTTGTTCTAGTTCGTCTATACTTTTTTTTAGGTTAAACTATGTCACACGTTAACAACTGTTTATATGGAAGTAATCAATAATTCTGCGCCTGCGTACTACGTACTAAATCTCACTGTAGATAAAGGAATAACAATTGTAACATATCACTCAAATCAGAAATAAATACTTTGAAATGAAACCTTCAATTTAAATTCATTATTGAGCATAAACAGTCGTATGAAACTTGACTATAATGATGGTAATTAAAATGCTCCTATCATAATTATTAACATCGCTTCGCTTGCTTGGTTAATAATAATACTTGCAATTTTAATTATTGCCATTATAGTCTCATTGCATAATATACTATTATCATTATTGTTGAAGAAATTAAGTGTTTCTTGTGAGCAGACAGTTATGTCCACAATGGTTTTACCCCATACAGTCTAGAATTACAGGATTATTTATCAGAACCTTTTACAAATCCATTTCTTTTATTTAATCACTGAAAACTTTTTACTTTGTCATTCAATTGGGATCCATGTTTTGTGTAAAATTCTCTGTTTAACTTACATCTATTAAGACTACATTCTGATTTCTTTAGCATAGAAGTTTCATTTTCCATTTGTTTTCCTAATTTCTCTATTTATGAAAGAGTTGTAGGATTCATCATATCTAAGTGGAATGTTAACAATGAATAACTGCTGGTTACTAAATTCAGTAATTGTTTCAATGAACACGTTTAAAAGTCCCACTGCTTCATTACAACATACGTCATTTTTACCAGCTATTATAACCTTAAATTTTGTATTTATATTTTGTGTAACCTCCCTAATCGTGGCATTTGGTTTAACATACCCAACAATATCAAAATCACACATATTACACATTTTCATTGCTATCCACATAGCACAAATATCACCATGAACACTTATTTTAAATTTTGGTTTTCTGTAATCACAAAATTGGATAATAAATAAATAAGCTGAGGAAAGCTGATACTGATTTCCATTTGGTACATCATTGCAAGTGGTGATGTGTTCATTACTTAAATATATAATATAGGAAGTCTATTCTAATCGATAATAACATAAAAAATAAAGTTTTAACCCTCTTCCACTTAAATTTGCTGTTTTTAACAGTTTGATTTATATATTAATAAATATACCGCTGAATAAAGAGGAATTTAATAAAGAATTTGTACAAAGGATGATTGAACAATTTAAATATCAAAAAACTGTTAATGATATTTCTGCCCTTGAAAAAGTGAAAGATGATTATAATTTTTAAAAAATTACTTACCATCCTTCAAAAACTTTTTAAAGAGTTTGGTATAACTTTGGTTCCTCAAAACAAATATAGTATTAAAAATTAAATTTCTCTAAAAAAGATGAAATTTCTAATAATAAAAAATCTGGTATTTATCAATTTAATGTTTAGATTGTGAAATGGTTTGCATTGGTAAGACGAAACGTAATTTGGAAACCAGAGCGAAAGAACATTTTCGTAACATTAAGTATAAGCAAACTGATAAATGGGCCGTAGCAGATCATTTTTGGTCATTTAACCATAATATAAGTTCTGAAGTTAAATTATTAAAACAGTGAAATGCCCTGATAGATTTAATGGTTTGGGAAAAGTTATTTATTTTAAAAAATAAACATTGCGCAATGAATTTTGAAATACCAGCAGTTGATTCTGTTCTTAAGTTTGTTTTCAGATTTTGGTAATACTGAAAACACATAATAACATAGTAACTTCCTTAATGACGAATGTGTTTTCTCTGACTGACGACGCGAACAAGGGTTCTTGAAATCGATTTCAACTTCAGCTAATTCAACTAATAAGAAAAATCGACATCATTTTTCTTAAGATAAGTGAAGCTTATGTTACAAATAGTTATATTTGTATAATACTTATTGCTTCACTGTAACTAGCTTTATTTTCTACATAATACCTGGGTGTCTTTGTCCAAGTGTTTCCCTACATGATGAATCATTGAATCCTCTATCAACTTACAATACATTTTCTCACATACCATTTAGTTTTTTCACTTACTGAGTTTTCCAAACAACTGCTGGAACTTCTTTCTTCTCCTTCTGGGATAGGTTTTCTTGTATTTCTTTGCGAAAGATTAAAATGCATATTTAATCTGTGGTTAGGTTGGTTGTTTGAAGTCGAGCTAATTGCTCCAGTACTTGGAATCTATTCTTGAGAGGGATATAACTGTCTTCTAAAATTTCAGTCTTCTCTTTAATTATGTTGCTGATCGTTATTTTTCTGCACAGTAGTCCAACATCCATTGCAACATTTCTTTATACCCACTCCGGCGTATCCCTCAGCATCTATTAAACTTTCCACTTGAGCACTTATTTCGTCATTTTCTGACCTTAATAATGTTATCTCTTCCTGTGCATGCTGCAAATCTTAGCATAGTGTATCAATGATCGTTTGCAGTGATGCTATCATCTTAAGCTCATGCATCCCTTGATTCTTGGCATGTGATGCAACCCCAACTACCTGCTTTTGTGATCACTGCTTTTCCCAACTTGTCAATATTGTGACTTTATGGGTTTGTAGAATTAAAAGTCCAATTTGCAGAAATTTCAAATGTTCTTTATTTGCACAGAAATACACTTCATAGCAGCAGAATTACTTCACATACACACAGTCTACCAAGGGCGATGATCACAACAAACGTTCTGATTACCTCTGTTTACAACACTCGTGTTACACAACATCTGTTCACGACTGACTCTTGGCGATTCGTCGCCTTCTTAAATACCTCATTGATAAATTCGAGACTTCCAGAACACTAAAGAAACCGAATATTCTGTCACCTTCCAGAAGCGTAAGTTAATCTGTGCCAGCAAGTCCTTTATCTCAGCTATCTTTATTTGCCGGGTCTTTGTGTACACATGCCATGCTATCATAGATAACGGCTTCGCGACACTGCTCTCTCCTCAAGGCTGGTCGTCCCGAACAGCACCATCGTAGCGGGCCTGACGATCCAGGTGTAACACCAACATCTTCACTAAGGGCACCTTCTGGATGCGATAGACCACGTCATTAATCCTCTTCACCACCCGGTACGGTCCCTGCCACGGCTGTTGAAGTTTCGGGCAGCATGTTGGTTTGCCTGTCGTATCGGGTCTTCATGCGATCGCTCGCCTTCTGGATGTTCTGACGAGCCATCTCATGCATGTTGTGGAGATAGTCCACCAGGTTCTCCACATACTCGGTTGCTGGCTGTTCTGCATCCGGGGGGCTTCCAAAAGCCATATCACAGGGGAGGCGTAACTTTCGGCCGAACATTAAGCTGGCTGGCGTCATCCCCGTGGTGTCGTGTTTTGACGAGCGGTAGGCCAGCAAGAACAGTGGCACCTTGACGTCCCAGTCTCGCTGATGGCTGGCCACGACCTTCCTCAAGTGCTCTTCTAAGGTCTTGATGTATCTCTGCGCCATGCCGTCCGACTGCGGGTGTAGGGGTGTTGTGCGGGTCTTGTTAACCCCAAGTCTTTCTAGTGCCTCCTTCATCAGGTTGGATTCAAAATTGGTACCCTGGTCGCTGTGGAGCTCTAACGGTACCCCAAATCGGCAGAACACTTGCTCCACAAGGCAGTCTGTGATTGTCTTTACCTCCTGGTTCGAGATGGCATACACCTCCGGCCACTTGGTGAAGTATTCCACGACTACCATCAGGTACTAGTTGCCTCTGTCGGATACTGGGAATGGTCCAGCTATGTCGACGGCGATCCTTTCGAATGGCGCTCCGACGTTGTACTGCTGCATGCGAACCCGGCATGCTACTCGCCGTGCACGCGTGACATTGACGGCACCATCTCGCAGCATCTGCTCGGAGCCTCAGCCAGTAGTAGCGCTGCCGTAGTTTGTCAATCGTTCGGCTCGCTCCCAGGTGTCCTCCTGAAGTCCCGGCGTGCATTTCCTCCAAGACTTCTGGGACCTTACTTCGGGGAAGTACCAACTGTTCTCTTTGCGTCTTCCCATCAGGTGATGCCCATACCTGGAACAGCACACCCTCTCTGATCTTCAGCGAGTCCCATTGGGCCCAGTACGACTTCTATGTGGCGCTCCTTGGTGCGATGTCTTCCCAGGTTGGCCTTGTCCCTGCCTCCACTTCTCTCAAGAGTGACCCCAAGTCTGCGTCCGCCAGCTGCTCCCTCCTCAGGCCTGCACTATCCCAGCCATCCGCAGGCACTGCTCTAACCACTCTGACAGCTGCGGCACGCTCCTTCTCTTCCACTCTTGTGCATTGGCCGCACTCCTCTGGGCAGAGTCTTCGGGACATTGCGTCTGCGTTACCGTGGCTCTTCCCTCTGTGATGTTCAGATATGAAGTCGTACTCCTGTAGCCTCTGTACCCAGCGTGCTGTTTGGCCTTCCAGGTTTCTAAAGCTCAGTATCCAGGTTAGGGCGGAGTGGTCAGTCCTCAGGTGGAATGGCTGACCATACAGGTACTTGTGGAAGTGCTCCAATGTCTTTACTACCGTCAGTAACTCTCCCCGGGTGACGCAGTAGTTCTTTTCTGCCTTGGATAGCGTCTTGCTGTAGTAGGCTATCACCCGCTCATGGCCGTCCTGGATTTGCGATAGGACGCCTCCAATGCAATGGTCGCTGGCGTCGGTGTCCACAGTGTAGGTGCCGCCTGGTTGTGGAAATCCCAAAATAGGAGCACTGCACAGGGTCTAAGTGCTGGAAGGCGCCTTCGGCGTCATCCGTCCACATATAAGGTCAGTGTTCCTCTGTCAGGCGGGTGAGGGATTTGGCGATGTTGGAGAACCCCTTTATGAAGGGGCGGTTATAACTGCACAGCCCCAGGAAACTGCGCAACTCTCGCTTATCCTTTGGGTGAGGCCAATCTCTCACAGCCTGTGTCTTCTCCGGGTCTGTGGCCACTACGGTTGGTGAGACTATGTGGCCCAAGTAGTTAACTTCCTTGTGGAAGAACTGGCACTTCTTCGCGTTGAGCTTCAAGTTGGTTGCCTGCCGTCTCTGTAGCACCTTGCTCAGGTTGTCGAGATGGTCTGCGAACGTCTTGCCGACTATGATGATGTCCAAGTATAGCAGGCATGTGTCATATGTCAATCTTCTCATTACTGATTCCATGAGGCGTTGAAATGTGGCTGGTGCGTTGCAGAGGCCAAAGGGCATAACTGTGAACTGCCAAAGCTCTTGGCCTGTCGAGAATACAGTCTTCTCCTTGTCTCTCGAGTCTAGAGCCACCTGCCAGTAACCCGACTTCAGGTTCAGGGTCGAGAACCACTGTGCACCAGTTAGCGTGTCCAGGGTATCGTCAATCCGGGGTAAGGGGAAACAGTCCTTCCGGGTGACAGCGTTCAACTTCCTGTAGTCCACGCAGAAGCGTAGCTCGCCGGTCTTCTTCGTCACCAGGAATACGGGCGAGCACCAAGGGCTGTCAGACTCTTCAATCACTACCCTGGATTTCATGTCATCTAGCATATCACGTACCGGCTCTTGTTTTGCCAGCGGAACGCATCTAGGTGGTTGCCGAATAGGCCGAGCGTCTCCTGTGTCGATGCGGTGAAGCACTTTATCCGTGTGGCCGTAGTCACTGATGCCTTGGCTGAGGACGTGCTGGTATCGCCTCAGCAGTTGTCGAACTTTCTCCAGCTGTTCTGCGGTCAGGTGGTCGGCCGCTCTCCAATAAGCCTTCCAACCGGGGCCCCAGTTGTTGCGTTGGCACCGGCTCCTGTGTCTTGTCGATGGCTGTCACACTGACCACGAGCTCGCACGTCCCCAACTCCGTCCCTGGATGTCGTTATCGGTTTCTGTCAGGTTGAGCAGCCTCACTGGTACCTTCTCTCTGCACGGTAACAATGTTCTGGTTACACACAGTCCGTGCACAGGCGTCTTCTGGTCCAGCATCATGTTCTTCGCCCGCTGGCCTTGCAGTCGTGCCGTCACCACCACCTCGCTTCTCGCGGGGACAACCACGTCTTCCTTCAGGATGACTGCAGATGCCATGGCGCTCTTCGGGCTGCCGTAGTATGACCTCTTTTTCATTCAGCCGCAGGACCTTCCTGCCGACGTCGATCGTCGCCTCGTGGCTTTGAGGGCATCCATTCCCAGTATCACCTCCTCAGCCACCTTCGCGACGAACACCCACAGACACACGGCACTCCGTCCCAAGGTAATATTCAGTATTGCCTCCTTCTCCACAGGCAAGGTGTCGTCCGATGCCGTCACAAGCTGGTACGGCCATGTCAGCTCTGATGATGGTCACGGCCACCCCATGGCTTCCCTCTCACCCAACCGTTCGCGATGAGGGTGTCATTCATACGCTGGCTGACGGCGGGCAGTGTCACCCGAGGGGATGGTGGTGATGGCGCCGACGTGCCCCTCTCCACGACGGCCCTTACTCGTTTTCCGTCTGCTCTTCCTGGTGTGGGCAGTCTCTCTCCAGGTGTCCCGACTGTCCACACCCCCAACACCGGCCACTAGGTCTTCGCCGGCGTCCCTCGTCTGGTCTTTGGTCTCCATTATAGCGGATACTACTTGTTCTGGAAGTCGGGGTAGCTGTCACCTTGGCCGCCTCCATCCTCAATGCTGCCGTTAGCGCCTTTCTGAATGGTTTTGTATTCGCCGAGCATTAGGCGCTGACGAATCTCCGTGTCTCGTGCCCCGTCAACGAATGTGTAGGCGGCTTCTCGGGATACGAACTCTGGTGGGAGGTCGACTTAAGGCTTTGCTAGCCAGTTGCTTAATTGCCAGGGCGAACTCCTGCAGTGTCTCCCCTGGCTGCTGTGACCTTGCCTTTAGCTGGCTGCGGTACGCTGCGGTTAAGCGGTGGTTGCCAAAGCGATTCTCCAGGGCCTCCCAGATGTCCTTGGGCGCTGCCGTTGTCTGTACCGCGTTCAGGACTTCAACCGCCCGTCCCTGGAGGCTGGCTAGTAACTGTGCGACCTCTTCCTCTGGTGACCATTTGTTGTTTGGCCACCGTGTCGAACTGACAACTTCGAAAGTTGTCGCGCCGTCGTATTTTCGAGGTTTGACGCGCGCAAATGTTGTATCACGTCCCACCGCGTCGACCTTTAAATCCTTTAACCTCCTGCCGACGACGTCCTCCACCATGGCGTTCAGGGACTTTGCATTGCTCTCGGCCTTTCCCTCCAGCTCGTTAACGCGGCTCGCCAGGTCTTTGACACGCTCATTCACTAGACCCACCCGCTTGCCCAGCTCCTTAACGTCATCCCTCACACCGGTCAACTGCTCTTCGAACTTTGCGGCGAGGGCCTCGTTTGCCGCTTTCATCCCCGTGGACAATTCGGTCATCATGAATCGACTTTTGCAAAATCTAACTTCACAGAACAATGCAGAAGGTGAAAATTATGCTGATACTATATATAACTCATTTTTGCAAAATTTTGCATCTATCGAGTTTTTGAAAAAACACTCCTCAATTGGCATATGCGATCTTGAATCGTTTATTCCTGTTCTAATTCACTGTTGCAATGCTCATAACTAATTGCTTTGCTGTGTATGTGGTCACTATGCTGCAGTGTTTCTGATCAGGAAAACATTTTATATCAAGCCAAAAAATGTTCAACGTATTTTAAGGCAGTGTCAAAGCATAAAAGAATGTGACAGCATGTACTAACTAATATGTTAAAATGAAAAGAAATTAGTCATTATTAACCACTTGCTTTTGCATATTAATAATTGTAGTAATATCAGAAGTATGACATAGGACAATAATACATTATTTTCATTGTCAAATTCACATTAACAGGGCTTTACATATAACTGTGCTGTATTTTATATGATATGGTGTACTTGGAAATCAATAGTATGTCAACATTATAAATTTGAATTTGCTTTCGAATTTATAACAGTTATTCATTCGTTATAGTTACATATCTCGTAATGTACATTCCTTTCTCCCACAATTTAGTAATTTAAATATAGATGACGTATTGAAATAATTGTTTGGGGACAGTCCGATAGCCTTGGGATGTAAACAGGTCCATTACGTGTAAACAGTATATTTTATCTATACAGTAAACATGTCCCGCCATATCTGTTCAATGTTTATTTATCAAACCGTTCACTTCGGCCCCCTTTGCTGCCTGACCTTTAAGATGTGAATCAGTGGGCACTAGTCAGAATCTGTGAAAACCGAATCAAGATCTGAAACAATATGAGAACTTTGCATGTGTATTTGAATACACATTCAGATTTGGAGAACATCTTGAGAACTACCAAGAATCGAATGAATCAATTTTTTGTATACAAATTCGCCCATCACTACCGTAGACATACCGAAAACAGTTGCAGGGGCAAGAGAAAGACAGAAAATTCCGGAGCCTCTTTGTCTCTTTCTTTCCCTTGGCAAGCGTCCAGCTCTCCTACCCACGCACCTGGGTCCCTTTTGCCACGGCAGCTTAACGATGCCATTGGTGACAATATCTTGTAAAGACAATTTTAACCCATTAATGGTAATAGAACCTACTAATAAGTTTTCTGCAAAAAGTAGACCAGGGATTCGTAAATAATTTTTTATTGGTAACAGATTGTTGTTCTTACATGTATCTTTTAGTATGTCATCAATAAACAAATTGAATGAGATTGGGCTTAACTTACAACCTTACCTTAACCCTTTGTCTCCCTGGTGTACCTGTAATATAGGATTTAGTAGCAAATGCTTGTGATATGTCACTGCTTAGTTTGATTCTTGCATATTTGGAATACTTCCCCCTTGATACAAGATGGCTGCCGCTAAAGCTCAGCTATGCTCTCACTCCATAAAAAAATATGTTAAAAGTAACGATAACCTAAGAAATACTCGTGAAATGAGTGAAAAAGGTAGTGCAAGTGAAAGTGATTGTGTGAATCAATTAAAAAGCTTAAAAACCCCGGCATACAGCGAAATATTGAAGAACAACAACTGCACGCCCACTGGAGCAAAGTGTATGATGCGGGAAAAGGACCACATAGTCTCGTTACAGAAGATTATCGAGACAATACATAGTGAATTGAAATTAGCTTACAGAGAAATCGATAGATTACGAAAAGAAAACCAAGATCTAAAAATAAACTATAAAGAAGATCAAGAGGGAGTACAATATAATGATGTATATGATTCTATTGTGACTCACAATGAGGACATAAGTTTTGAATTTAGAAATGTCTCAGATGAGAATGTAGGTAAATTTAATAGCATACTAGAAATGGAACTTGGTCTAAAGTGTATGTAGAGCAAAGTAGCAATAAAAAATGGGAAATATTCATGACAACATTAATCGCTTACGTTAACAGTATCTGCCCTATTAAAAGAAAGACCACCAAAAAGAGATCTGTACAGAAAATTAAATTACCTGATGAAATTTACATCCTGCGAAATAAAATGAAAGATGCTTATGAATTACACAAGATGACAAAAATTGAACGGCAAGGGACACAATTAAAAAAGGAGTATCATAGGACATTAATTGATTTAAAATCGCAACATTGTAAACAAAAGATAAATAACTCCAGCAATATAAACAAAGCAGTATGGAATTTAGTCAAAGATGGAAACACCACACACAGCAATGTCAGTGAAAATATTAAATTGCTTAATGAAGGTAAACATGTAGATGATCCACACAAAATAAGCAACTTATTTAACAACTATATTGCAACCTTGGGAAGTAAGGAGAAGGATATATCACACAATAACACAGAAATACAGAATATTATCGTTAATACCATCTTCATGAATAACAAACGTAGATGAAATCACAAAAATAATATGCAGTTTTAAAGAACAGTCATCTTCAGGGTGGGATGGTATGTCTACTAGAATATTGAAAAAGTGTCAAAATGGGCTCGCGGCTATTTTAGCCCACCTAATAAACTGCTCAATAAATGAAGAAATATTTCCAAATTGCTTAAATTTGGGAATCATAAAACCTATCTATAAAAAGGGTAATAGAAATAGTGTTGATAATTATAGGCCAATAACCTTAACTTCTGTGATTGGAAAAGTTTTTGAAAAGATTTTATTAGTTAGACTGGTTGACTTTCTTAGTAGATACAATGTATTGAATTGCCACCAGCATGGTTTTCGAAAGGGTATGTCAACAATCACAGCAGTTGCTGATTTTATGCAGAAAGTTTCGGAAAATCTAGGCAAAGTTTTGAGTACTGCGGGAGTATTCATTGATCTTTCAAAGGCGTTTGGCTGTGTCTCACATCAAATACTGCTTAATAAACTAGAAATTTATGGCATAAGAGGCAAAATACTAAATATAATTAAGTCTTATCTAAGTAATAGAAAGTGTTCAACAGAAATCAACCATAAAGTAGGTTTAAAAAATGTAAAGTATGTATCAGAAAAAAAAAAGTAGTAACAACTGGAGTACCTCAAGGGTCTGTTCTGGGTCCAATTTTGTATCTAATATATGTAAATAATTCACCAAATATAACTACCAATGCTCTAGTATCGTATGCAGATGACACCACAATGATTTTCAGTGAAAAATCTCATACTCAGTTGATTACAGAAATTTTGCACTCTGTAAAACAGCTAGCAACCTACCTAAGTAGCATAAATTTAGAAGTTAATTCTAAGAAAAGCAAAATGATCATATTTGAATACCGTAAAGCAAATTTAGTAACTGATGATGTATACTTTAACAACACTAGAATCGAAAAAGTTGATAACCATAACTTCCTAGGGATTCACATAGACAATAGGTTAACTTGGGAAGCTCCTATTGACTATGTATGTAAAAAAAATTAGCTCAAATATATATGCTTTAAGACAATTATCATTGTATTTAGACAAAAACATGTTACAAACTTTATATTTTGGGCTCATCTATCCTCATATTTCCTATGGCATAGAATTATGGGGAAGCACCTGTAATGCACACATGAATAGAGTATAAGTGTTACAAAAGATGTCTATGATGTATCTATAGATTAGCAAGTATTGATTCGTGTAGAAATGTATTTAGAGATAATAAGATTCTTACTGTAGTTGGACTATATGTATATAAGGTAGTTGTAATTACAACTGAGAAGGAAAATAATGGCACAAGTAACAGCACACTTTATGATTATTATACCAGAGGAAGGGATAACTGTCACAGGAAGCATGTAAATCTCAAATCAACTTGCAAGGATCCATTAATAAAAGGACAGATATTATACAACAAACTGCCAACAACTGTTAAACAACACAAAGGAAAAAAATTTAAAAAGGAATTGAAAACATATCTAATTCAGAAATGTATATATAGGTTAGATGAATTATAATGAATAATTATATAACAAATGTATGTATATATTCAATTTAGTTTAATCTTGTAATATTAATGTAACCTATGAACAAATTTATGTATACCCATTGTATTGTAGAATCTGACAATATCTGAAACTTGTATAAAGTTTATAGACAATAAACATTATTCTATTGCAGTACATTTTGGCATACAGACAGTGATATAAAATATAGCAAGTGAATATAATAGTTTTGCTAAATATGTCTTAATTTGAGGACAAAACACATGGTAACATCAAGTTGAAGTGCATATACATTGAAGTAGTATTGTGACGACCTGATCTTAGTTTGTGAATATTAAGGAACACATGGTCAGGTCGAACACGGGAGCAAACACTCAAAGCAGAACTACATGCTTTAGCGAGAGGTTGGGATTTCTTTATAAAGGTTTCATTTCTACAAAGGTAGGGTAAGGCTAATTAAATGTGGAATTCATTTAATAAGAATATTTACTACAACAAGCAGATTACAAAGGCGGCCATAAAGGCCATTTACCTGTCCAGAAGTGGAGCTGCCTACCAATACATGCTACTCATCCAAGAGCCAATGTAAGAGAGAGCGTCTATTGCTTAAAGATTATTCATCTAGTCATAAAGGAGGGAAGGGAGTGACATCACACCTACTACTTGAGTCACCAGAGTGTAATTAATACAGTCATTTGTGACAGTATCGTAATAATCAATCTGTGCTGCACACTTTATACTTGCTTATTAATTATTAAAATTTATTTTGGAAGCAACAGTTCCTGAAACTAATTGTAAAGTAAGTGAAGTAGAGGGTATTCACTGACTTTAAATATTAAGTGTTAACATATTTTTATAATTGCTGCTATTAAAATGCATGTATTGTAACATAAAGAAGTTATCAGTAATTTACCTTTTATATTACTTTCTTTGTTTCAGAGTTAAGGACTTGGAATCAAAGTTAGCAGAGCGTGATGCAATGATTCGTGTGCTGCAGAAACATACATATGACAAAGAAGTTTCGTCCTCTTCATATCCAAGTATGCTTGGACGTTCACCTCATCACACTCCACACCCAAGTTTGCATGGCAACTCAGATATAGGTGCTGCTTTAGTGGCATCTGTTTCAAGAGAAGAATTAGGTAAAAAGCTTTTTCTGGGTGAAAATTGAAAATGTGTATAGTAACATTATCCTTTAAGTGCTTTTCATTATACTTTGTCAGCTTTTGTGTATTAACACATTGTCTGATGAACCATTGAACATTATGCTGATTATACCCCTTTGTGGTATGGGGGTAGCGTGTCTGTCTTACATTCAAGAGGTCCCAAATTTGAATCTCAGTCAGGTTGAGTTATCTGTACAAGGTGTTTACAAAGTCTGTCTTCCCCGAATCTGAATGGTGAATGTGAGATAACTCTAAGGGGACTCTGGGCTCACTTGATAATCACTTCACCCATTTCAATAATTTTTCAATATGACTTATATATATTGGAGGATGTAAAAAACAAATCTATTCTGATTGCCAGATGACCATTAAATCTTCCACCGATATGGACGTTATATGATGTCCAAGTTAAAATGCCCCAAACCGATATGGATGTGTATTGATGTCCTGTGCATACATGCATTTAAAGCTTATTTAATGCCAATTATTTTAATATTTATATTTTGCAATACATTTAAATAAATTCTATAAGAGATAGAAACTTGGCATTAAAGGTTCCTTTTTTAATGTTACCTCTCAAAACATAAACAAACAAGGGCATATCTTCACATTCACAGCAAATCATACTGGTTTCCTTGCGAACTCCTTTTTTGCGACACACTAAACATTTTTTAAATGGGCGTGACTTTGTTTTTGGGGGAGTTGGTATCCTTTTAGGAAACTGTTTTCCCCTCAAGTATGAGGGGTGCTAGGGTGGAGGATTTGTTCCCCCAGTATGAAGAGGCCTCTGAATGTTATAGTGCTCAAATAGGTTGGGAGCCATTGATACATGTAAGTCCAGGTAGGTCCATTGCATTGCAAGAGTTTAGAATTCTGCAAATGGTATATGGCTACATACAGCTGGTGTAAAGTAATTTTTATACCACTTAAAGAGGAATAGCTTGTAATACCTGATCTAGTAGATCCACATTTGACCCAACCATATTTGACCCGTTATTTCCTCCCAAAAAATGGAGCAGCAAACATGCCATCTGTAAACCAGTATATGTCTAATGTAGGTTTACAAATAACACACACACAGTCCACATCTGAATTCTCCTCTTAGGCCCTAAATTGCCTTTAGAGGTCAGGGCTTCCTTCACCCTACTCACGTATACATTTGTTTCCGTAACAATGACAGACACTAAGTCAGCAAAAAAAAAGTGAATATGACAGTTGGTTGGCTGATTAATGCTTTCTGCAAAAGCTTCAAGTCTTACAGTTGGTTGGCTGCAACAGAAATTAGTTGCTGTACATCAGCAAATATGTCTGTTTGTGTATGTCTATTTGTGCTCTACTTATTTTGATCACTTCACAGTGTTGATTCTTCATGAACACCTGAAGGAAGCAGGTCATTTCTTACTGCTACCTATATCCTCAACAATTCTCTCAAAATCTGAAAACTCATCATCAATATCTAAATCATGTCAAACGTTCAAAAGGTCCTGCACATTTTCTAAAGTGATATCAAAAGCCTGTACACATTCTGTGCAAGCTAATTTATTTGCTACATTTCTAAGATAAGCCATGGTTAGCATTTAAATTTAATTTCAAATGTGCTATTCAATTAACTTCTGATAACTAAAAGAAATCTCTTTGAACTGTGAGAGAGTATAAATAAATTACTGACTGCAAACAGTTGCATAAGGCTACCATAAGCATTTCATTTGTGAAATGCTGTAAGAGGTACATACATACAGATGCTGATGGAGAGGTTTCTTTCTTTACAGTGTGTTTGACACAACATATACAGTGATTATCACTTGATAGCATAAACTGAACCCTGGAACCTTGAAATAGAAAACTCGCTTACACATCTAAATATACGAGGGGGGACTCATAAGAAACTGGACTCCGAGGGCGCTGCCACTCGTAGACTTAGTGCAGGGTTCGCACGCTAGATGGTGTTAGTAGAGACCTTCATGAAACAGCTGTGCAGACGGCGTCATTGTAGAGCTGAATGTGCAAGTGTGGTATTGTGTTTCTCGGACTAGTGGCGGGTTACCTCTGCAAAGTCGTTATGGCAACTTTAAAAGACCAAAGAGTGTGTGTGAAATTTTGATTCCTGCTTAAAAAAAACCTGCAATGGAGACACACCAAATGCTGCAGGAAGCTTTCCAGGAGAACGCTATGATCCGCACACAGGTTTTCAAGTGGTTTGGGCACTCTAAACGTCGTGAGATGTGTGTTGAAGACCAAGGTCGTTCTGGACGCCCTTCAATATTGTGAAATGAGAACATTGAAAAGGTCCGCCAAAAGATCAATGACAATCGTTGCCAAACAATCGACCAAATTTCAGCAGCGACAGGAATCAGTTGGAGCTCGTGTCAGCAGATTTTGAGGGAGGATTTGCACATGAGACGTGTTGCTGCTAAATTTGTTCCGCGCCTTCTCACACAGGAACACAAAACCATCCGCATGAATGTGTGTCAGGCCTTGAAAACAGAGATTGCACATGATCCAAACTTCTTGAACAAAGTCATTACAGGGGATGAGAGTTGGTGTTATGGGTATGATCCAGAAACCAAGCAAGTATGAAGCCAGTGGAGGACTCCCAACTCTCCCAGACCAAAAAAAGCAAGGCAAGTGAGGTCAAATGTGAAGACGATGATCATTGCCTTTTTTGATGTTTGTGGAATTGTGCATCGGGAATTTGTACCCCCTGGCCAGACTGTTAACCAGCACTTTTACTCGGATGTTTTAAGGCGTCTGCGAGAGGATGTGAGGAGGAAACACCCGGAACTTTGGCGATCAGGTGACTGGTTTCTGCATCACGACACCGCTCCAGCACACATGGCCTGCGAGTGACCCACTATTTGGCATCTCAGAGGTGGTCTGTCGTTCCCCACGCTCCATATTCGCCGGACCTAGCTCCTTGTGACTTTTTCCTATTTCCACAAATGAAAAAAATGCTAAAAGGGGAGCGTTATGACGATGTGGATGCGATAATAATAATAATAATAATAATAATAATAATAATAATAATAATAATAATAATAATAATAATAACAATAACAATAATAATAATAATCTTTATTTGCTTATAGACTTATACAAGTTTGAAGCATCATCAAGAATCATAAAATATTTACATTTCATCTATTCTATATAGGTGCTTCTGTATTAGGTACATTGTTAGTCTTTTTTTTAAATTCATTGCCTCTTAGAGCATTAATATCACTTGGTAACCTGTTATAGAGTATTCTACCCATAATAAGGGGATCCTTTTCTGTGGCTCATTTACTAATATTATCTCTATAGTAATTATTTAACAATCTGGTATTATACATATGGCTATCTTTAATATGTACAGAGTGTGACTTACTACAAACATAATTACTTTATATACATATAACGATATGACAGTTAATATATTGGCTTCTACAAAGGTTTGTCTACAGGATTCTCTGTTGTTTAAATTATAAATACATCTTATACATTTTTTTTGTATTATTAACAACCTGTTCATGTTTACCATACATGTGCTACCCCAGATTTCAATCCCATATTGTAGATGCAGGTATATTAATCCATAGTATACTAACTTTATATGCTCTAAATCTAGGAACTCTTTTAGGTGTCTTAAAAGATATAAATAAGTCAAAGTATAAACTTGGAAGAGTCGAGTAACAGCTGATGATAAGAGCAAAAGCTCTTGAAACATGTCCTGTAAATAAACAGTGTGAGTGAAGCAATGTGTCAATATCTTCTCAATTCACTTTTGTGCTCCACATAAATAAGCACTAATTTTATTACATACATGATCAACGTGATGTTTGAAGGACATATTTTCATCTATAATTACTCCTACAAATTTTATGTTCTCTGTTTGCTCAATGGTTTCATCATGTATTTTTACATTTAGTCTTTGATTATACCTGTTATTTTGATGCTGGAACCTGATCATATTAGTTTTTTGTATATTCACCTTTAAGTTATTATTTTGTAAGTAATTGTATATATCCTGTGTTTTTTTGGTTATTAAATTCTCCAAACAGTGTATATTTTTTTAGTTAATTGATGGAAATTAATCATTTCTCCACACTAGCCATATATAGGCTAAGGTTTCTGATAGATAGAGTCAACATGAAAAATTCAATGCCATGGCCGGGATTTGAACCACAGATCTCCTGGTTTCCATGCAGTCGCTCTTAACCTTTGAGCTACCATGGCCAACGTGCCGTCCTGACATTAAATTCTCCATTTTACTCATATATTTCCCCGGTAGACCACTAGGAGCTCTCGCATCCGAGATACACCATTTGTGGCGACTTACTATCGTAAGTACTTAAGTCCCAGGCTTCGTCATTTAACTCTTATTATTTTAGTTAATTGATGGAAATTAATCATTTCTCCACACTAGCCGTATATAGGCTAAGATTTTTTATGGATAGAGTCAACATGAAAAATTCAATGCCATGGCCGGGATTTGAACCACAGATCTCTTGGTTTCAGTCCAGTTGCTCTTAACCTTTGAGCTACCATGGCCAACGTGCCGTCCTGACATTAAATTCTCCATTTTACTCATATATTTCCCCGGTAGACCACTAGGAGCTCTCGCATCCAAGATACATCATTTGTGGCGACTTACTATCGTAAGTACTTAAGTCCCAGGCTTCATCATTTAACACTTATTATTTTAGTTAATTGATGGAAATTAATCATTTCTCCACACTAGCCGTATATAGGCTAAGATTTTTATGGATAGAGTCAACATGAAAAATTCAATGCCATGGCCGGGATTTGAACCACAGATCTCCTGGTTTCCGTCCAGTCGCTCTTAACCTTTGAGCTACCATGGCCAACGTCCTGACATTAAATTCTCCATTTGACTCATATATTTCCCTGGTAGATCACTAGGGGCTCTCGCATCCGAGATACACCGTTTGTGGCGACTTACTATCATAAGTACATAAGTCCCAGGCTTCATCATTTTACTCTTATTATTTTACTTAATTGATGGAAATTAATCATTTCTTCACACTAGCTGTATATATTTTAAACCTAGTCAAGATATGTAATCAAAATCTTTTTATTGGAGGCGACTACAAAAATGGCATTACCATGACATGGGACTGATACAGTATTGTGCATTGAAAGAATGTACTGCAAGCTCTAGAAAATAAATAACAAATGTGCAAGGCAAATAACGGAGACATTCCTGCTTAAACTTTATTACTCACTTCCAGGAACCATAAAAAAGTATCGTCTTCAGGTATACAGAAACATTGAACATTCCAATGTGGTGTTCCAATACAGTTAAATCTCGATATATTGAACATTCCCATTTGTGAACTTGGATTTTATTAAATATTTTCCTTTTGAGAAGTGCAAATTAATCAGAAATAGCATTATACATTTGCAGTAAGTGAAATGTACGTGTGAAAGTGCCTGCTGTCATTTGCGTGTGTAGTCAGTCAGTAACATTTGGCTATAAATAAATTGTGTTGTGTTCAGTTCCTGAGTAAACTAACTTTTATTTTTATTTTTGTATTTAAAAATATTAACATAGCTATTTCAGTTAATTTATGGACATTAATCATTTCTCCACTAGACGATTATAGGCTAAGGTTTTTGATGAATAGAGTCAACATAGCTATTTTGCATATGCAAATAGCAGTGGTAATTTTAATTTCTGAATAATCCAGAAGAAAAATATTTAGATTTAGTGTAATAAACGCATTTCTAAAGAGGATTTAAACCACTGTAGGGACAATGTTCGCAATATCAATATGTATGTACAAATCTGAAGTTCATAACGGTCTAACAGTCTTGCTGTGTTAATTGATTTATGTTGTTTGAATTCAATGGAATAATGGCCAATGATTACAGTTTTGCAGAGTAAGCAGACATGCATTTTGTTTACAGTGAAGCTAATGGCAGCACATGTAAAGCTGCACAGTTTTATAGAGAAAGATATCCTAGGAAATATCATTCACACTGTTCAACATTTCAATCTGTTCATCAGTGTCTTATGGAAACAGGTTCCATGAATGTATAAGGGGCGTTCAAAAGGAAACGAGCCGGAGTCTGGTATGCACAAACTGGTAACAGGTTGGTAATATTGTGGCATGTGTAACAAAATGTTGTTCCGACCAGAGCGTGGAAGTTCACAGCCTGTTGCTACAGGGCACGCATGAACGCCACGTGACTATACAAAGCTAGCAGTAGCATGCATCAATCGTTCAATGTTGCCAGTCGCATTGCAAACAGTGAAATGGAGGGGACAAAAGAAGAGCAAAGAGGTGTTGTTCGTTTTCTGACAGCGGAAGGAGTAAGGGGAATGGACATTCATCGACGAATGTCACAAGTGTACTGTGAACACAGCATGTCCCATGCAAGGATCAAGGCGTGGCACAAGCGCTTTAGGGGAGGGTGGGTGTTGTTAGCTGATGATGCACAGTCTGGAACACCGCAGGATCAAGGCGTGGCACAAGCGCTTTAGGGGAGGGTGGGTGTTGTTAGCTGATGATGCACAGTCTGGAACACCGCAGGATCAAGGCGTGGCACAAGCGCTTTAGGGGAGGGTGGGTGTTGTTAGCTGATGATGCACAGTCTGGAACACCGCACTGCATTACTGATGAGATCGTCCAGCTGGTTGATGCACTTATTAACCAGGACCACTGAATGACAGTGAAAGCCATAGCCGCTGAGGTCGGATTGAGCGTCGGAAGTTTTCACACCATCATGAAGGAATGACTGCTCTTGCACAAAGTGTGTGCCCACTGGGTGCCCCAGAGTCTTCAACAACACCAGGAAGCATGTCGAATGGCCCACTGTCTTGGTAATCTGCAGCACTATGTTAGGGAAGGGAATGACTTCCTGGCACAAGTGGTGGCTGGAGATGAGTCATGGTGTCATCACTTCGAACTAGAATCAAAACGACAAAGTTTCCAGTGGAAGCATCCAAGGTCATCACCACCAAAAAAAGCCAAGGCCATCCACACAACTGCAGGAAAGGCTATGGTGACCTTCTTCTTGACCAAGATGGCCCCCTTCTGATACACTTCTTGCAGCACAGGACAACAGTGAATGCCCAGCGTTACTACCAATTTTTGACCAACCTTCGCCAAGCGATCAAATCAAAACAACCAGGCAATCTCACCCGTGGGGTCATTCTGCTCCAAGACAATACAATGCCTCATACAGCCAACGCAGTCACAGCACTCCTGCAGAAATTCAAATGGGAGATTCTCAACCACCCTACATACAGTTCAGACCTCTCTCCCTATGATTACGCCAGTTTTGGTTCCCTTAAAAAGGCTCTGAGGGTCAGAGAATTCACCTCGGACGACATCCAGCTGTACGTGCAGAACTGGCTCACATCGTAGCCCCGGGACTGTTATGAGACAGCCATTCACTGCCTTGTCAGTGTGGGACAAGTGTTTCAACAGCTAGGGCCAATTCTTCTAACATACAGGACCTGGTTTCTGTAATTATGTCTCCGGCTCATTTCTTTTTGAATGCATCTTACACATTGACCAAATGTCAATGCAAGATGGGCACGTTGCACTCCAATATTTGAGGAAGATGTGCTCAGAAAGATTCAGGAGACCCCTTCATCTAGCAGGTGTGCTCTTGCACATACAATGGGTACATATCATTCGAGTGTATCAAGGTTGATGCACCAAGACCAACTGCACCTCTTTCATCTTTTGAAGGTACCAGCAGGCTTTGATTGACGAATGCAGTTTTGTAACTGGTTCTCTGTACAGCGTGCAGAACAACCTGATTTCTTTTCCCTAGTGCTTTTCACTAATGAGTGCTGCTTTATAACACATAGAATGCCACTAAACCAGAGAAGTAACCATGTGTGGAGCCATGATAATCCATATGCCATTGTGCAGAGGGGCAGTCAGTACATGTTCGGCATCAACATTTGGGCTGCATGATTTCTAATTACCTTGTGTATCCATATGTTCCTCCACTTTGGTGAAATGGACACATGTATTGCCAGTTTTTGATTCATGTTCTATCTGGCTTTCTACAGGACATTCCTACTGCCCTGTTTCTTTTACTTTTTCTTATAATTTTCGAGCTAATTTACTGCCAAGAAAAATAGGAGGTTTAATTTTCCATGATTGTCATTTTTTTATAAATTTCTTCCATTATGAGGATAAGTAGACATTTTAATTTTCCTTTATCTTTCATGCTTTTATAAATGTCTTCCATGTTGATAAATAGCTGCTTTAATTTTCCTTTGTCTGCCATATTTTGTGAATTTCCTCCAAGCTGAGAATAAGTAGCGGCATAAATTTTCCTTTGTCTTCCTTGGTTTATAATAATTTTTCTCCAGTCTAAGGAAAAAAAAAAGTTTAATTTATCATCTTCCTGACATTTGTCTTTATCTTCTGCAACTTTTCTCCAGGTTTTCCAATTTCGTCTCATCCAAGGATAAATGAGAGCATTTAATTTCCTTTATCATCTATGATATCTACAATATTCCTCCACTATGAAGTGTGAATTAACAGTTTTTCCCGTAATTTAGTCCTTATTGCTTTCTAATGCCCTACACTCAAAGGATAAGAACCTTAATTTTCCATGTCCTTCTTGGATTCTTAATGTGCTTTCTTTTCCTCCTCTTTCCTATTTTTAATTTACGTTCTCCAACATTATAATATCGGACAATGAATGAAATGAAGCTCAAATGGACATAAGGTCCATAGAGCTTAGAGTTACCTGACAGTCATCTTTCAAGATAAGGGAAAACTCTGAAAAAGTACCTTATCCAGATATGCATGGTTGGAGGAATTTAGTAACAGTGATATCAAAATTAATTGGGGGGGGGGGGGGACTGACTACAAATAGATTTTTCCCCTTCACTTCACTTATCCAGATATCTTAACCTGACCGAGATTCGAACTCAGGACTTCTTGAACGTGAGGCAGACATGCTAACACCTATGCTACTGAGACAGGCCCTTTTCTTCAGCCCAAGGCCAAGGTGTGAATACATGGAGCCCTCCCCCCCCACCATTTTAACACCTTTTAATAATTCAGTCCCTCAAAAAATTAAAATTTAAGTGATGTAGTGTGAAAACCCACTACAGATAGTGTAAGGAATTCATTTGGACATCACTGTTATTAAGTTCTTCCAAATATCACGTAAGTTTCAATATATTTTTAAAGAATGTTTCAAAATCTTGTAAATAAGGGTAAAGAGGATTTCTGTGTGCTCTCTTGAATTTATAAAGTTTCAATTAATATTTCCAGAAGTGTGTTTTGGTCTAAGACTATTTTGTCAATATTAATTTACCAATTAATGTTGTTTTTGGCAAGAGAAGTTTCAGCAAACTGTCTCTCATAAAGAACCATTTAGACTCACCTAGGGAGAAGAGAAACTGAACCATATATTCAACTTGTCAATAGAAAACCTATTAGCATCAGACTTAAACTTTTTAGATGTTATAGATGACTTTTTGATTTTTAGAGTAGAAAACTCAAGATGTCACACTGCTAACAACATTGAAGATGATACTAATCAAATCCTCTCTTTAAAGTGTTCCATGCAATAAATCGTAATGCTCATTTAAAACATTAATCTTTGAAATTAATAGTAACACCAGGTTAAGTGGATTAATCCATGTGATGAAGACGAGGAGGAACTTGAAATAGAGAACAGAGCATAGTAAAGATAAGGTTACCAATAATGAAGGGAGGAAACTTTTAAACTTCTGTGAGGAGAATAATCTTATGATCTGTAATGGCCTGAAAGCGGGTGACAAAGAAGGGGAATTCACATGTGCTAATAAAAATGGCCAAAGTGTGGTAGATATTTTAATGTATTCTGTAGGAATTGATAAATGGATCCTAGATTTTGAAGTTATGAATGTTTTAACATCAAGCTGTCATTTTCCACTAAGATTACAGTTAGGGGAAGGCAACAGGTGTATGTGAAAGCTTGAAGGATGTCTCAGTGTGGTGGAAGTGTATAAGTGGAAAGTAGAGATGTATAAAATATTTGTAAATGAACTGAACTCTGAGAGTAGTAAAATTTTACAAGTGAGGGTACAAAGCTAACTGAGAATAAAATAGAGCAAGCCTTAGAAGCACTGGAATATATTGTTAAAAGGGCAGAGGCCAGTATGAAAATGGGGGGTTCTAAAGGCATGAGTAGGCAATGGTTTGACAAGGATTGCCAGGTGGCGAAGGCAAGAGTAGCACAGGAATTCGAGAGCTGGTGGCAATCAGGGGAAAAAGAGGAAAGGGAAAATTTCCTGACCCTGAGATGGGCATGCAGGTGCCTAATGAAGCACAAAAAGAGGGAATGGTTTGAGGAAATAGGCAGAATGCTAAATGAAGCAGCAAGAGTACATGAAACTAAGAAAATTTGGTCAATAGTAAGAGGGCTGTATAAAGGTGTGGGGAGAGATGAGGATATAGGCACAGATCAATGGTGTACATACTTGGAATCACTGTTAGGACAAGATATTATATCAGAATGGAAAGAAGTTTTTTAGGAGGTCCGCAAATAATTAATGAATTAAATAGATATATCTAGGATGTTGAATTTTGTTAACAAATAAGGAGGTTAAAAGCTAACAAAGCTAGTGGTATTGATGGTATACCAGGAGAATTTTGGAAGGCTTGGGCACTCGACGAAACTAGGAGGAAAATAGTGATAAAATTATTTAATAAAATAATGGAAGAAAAGGAAATTCCTAGTAAATGGAGGACTAGTGTAGTATTGCCAATTTACAAGGGAAAGGGAGATAAAAATAACTCAGCTAACTTTAGAGGAATTAGTTTACTATCCATTCTAGGTAAGATCTTTACTGGAATTCTAGCAAATAGGCTGCAAAATTGAGTTCAAAAGGAGAACTATCAGAGTTCCAAGCAGATTTTAGACTAGGCAGGAGAACATCGAACAACATCTTTATTATTAGAACAATTGTTGATAAATATCTGAGCAATACAAGGGGAAGGGTATATATGATACTTATTGACCTAGAGAAGGCATTTGATTCTATTAACAGAGAAGCATTGTGGATAAAATTAAGCAGTAAGGGGGTAAGTCATGCATTTATAGAAGTAATTAAGAAGATATACCAAGAGAACGAGTTGTGTATAAAATTACCAGGCAACAAAGTAACTAAATCTATATCGAGTAAGATAGGAGTAAGACAGGGATGTAAACTTAGTCCAGTATTACTAAAATTAGGCAAGTGAGTCAACCTTGTATATACTTTTCTCCACTTACAAGTTTTTTATGAAGTCCCCAGAAACTAGTCTTCATAAAAAACTTGTAAGTGGAGAAAAGTATATTACAAGGTTGACTCACTTGCCTAATTTTAGTAACAATGGCACTCCACTTTCTGAAATACTTCTTTTTATTCTATATTAGTCCAGTATTATTTAACATATACATCAATGGTATTTTACAGGAGATATGAAGTTGTACGGTACATTCACCAGTTATTAACAATAAAGAAATCCCAGGGCTACTGTTTGCAGGTGCTGTAGTACTATATGTGCACGATAAGTTGAGCGCTGGGTTTAGAGTGTGATGCGGGCAGAAGGGAAGAAGCGAGAGCTAATGCTCTTTTGTTTCTGCAGTGCAGTCAACTTTGAAAAATACAGTTAGGTAAAATAGCGTGTAACATAAGCGAAGATATGCGCCGCAAGTATGAGATATATGGACAAATAGTAAATTGAACTCAACCCGATAAGCTGTATATTTATATACTTACTATTTATATAATATAAAATATAATATAAATATTATGACAGTTATAAATACTCATTCACTTTGTGATTCTTCAAGTCCGGTGCATCACTTTCATTGCTAGTATCCTCTGATGTTTAAATTTGAATTTATGAGTCACTATGTTTACACTCAGTCTTCACTTACTTGTTGAGTGTAAACATAGTGACTCATAAATTCAAATTTAAATATGAAGAATACTTCACTGTTAATAATGCTTCTGCTTTTAATATTTATCCTCTGATGTGTTGACGATAATTTCATCAATTACATTTTCTATTACACCATCGGTTTCTGCAATATTTCACTTCCAGCTCTTGGACCTTCTTGCAATGCATTGCAGTTACAGAAGATAATGTTTCTATAGCAAGTTTCCGCAGATTTGGAGCCGACATGTCACCAGTAACATTACATCCTCTGAAAACATTCCTTAATTTTGCCCACGCTAGCTTAATTGCATTCAGATCACAGTTATATAGAGGTAGAAGAAGAATATGTTCCCTTTTGAGAGCCATAACATCCACAACATACCTTTGTTGTAAACTGGTTAGCTAATTAACCTCGAAATTAATCAAAACTAAATATGGCAGACATGATAAAACTTAGCATATTAGTCACTAGATGTCAATGTATAGCGCATTTCAAGTTTCAAAGTTGTCATCTGTGTTTACGGAGTTAGACGAAACCTACCGAATGAGGACTTGGAACCCAAGCGCTCAGCTTATCATGTGCATATGGTAATTGGGTCCATACCAAGTGGAGGGCTGAGAAGAGCAATCGAGGTGTCCAATTCTTATTGCAATAAATGGGGTTTGAAAGTAAATGAAAACAAAACCAAGATTATGGTGTTCAAAAAAGGATACAGGTTGCATAAGGATGATAAATGGGAGGTTAATAAAGAGAAATAGAGGTGGTAAGGGTATTTATTATTTGGGGACAAGGTGGAGTTCAGATGGTAGCTGGAAAGAACAAAAAAGGATGTCACTAGAAACTTCTTCAGATTCTGTTTGATATTCTGAAAAATTGCCACATTCACTGTCACTGTCTAATACCTTTGTATCAGTTTTCTTAAATCATCCTCGCCTTCCACATCAACTTCCTTTGTGGCCATGATTGCTACTGAGTCGAGGAAAATAGCACTAAGATAAAATTGTTTTTGCTTAGTTTAAACGCAGCTGCTGACGTTATAGTGAGCAAAATTACAAGCATTGCATATCAGTGATTCATTCTAGAGGTATACATATGACATCTATGAGAAGGGATATAAACTACCTGGAATTTTATGGAGCATTGCAGCATGCAAGCTGAGCTCATCATACGATTCAAATGCCAAAATGGTGCATGCAAGCCCTGGTCGTCAAATGATGTGAATGGTTTAAACATATCTTACCCAAATTCAGCTCTGCTTATTATGCTGTCTGAGCACTGATAAATATAGGCTCTATTGATACACCTAAATTAGTATACCATGCACAGTTTAACACTTATGGAATATGGAATATTATTTTGGCGTAATTTAGTAGAAAGTAAACAAATGTTTCTTGGGCAAAAGAAGCTTTTTTCCTGTAACAGACTACCTTGCAAAGATATTTTTAGAAGACTGAAGATATTAACCCTTTCTTGCATGTAAATATTCTCATTCTTAAAATTATTTATATGCAATTGTACCTCATTTATAAAAAACAATGAAATAGTAGACAAGGCTAGGTAAATACTAGCAATAAATGGAGCATTGAGTACTAGTTTGACTCAGTTATATTAAACAATAAAATTCTGAAATTCATAAAATAAACACATTACAAAAATAAACATGCATCTTCTCAGTGCAAAATTTTATTTCCAGAAAGGTATATATTATGGAAAAAAAGAAAAATATTTAATGCTCTTCCTAATGATCTTAAAGAAAAAATTTAGAATTCAGTGCTTTTAAAATTATTGCTAGAGAAAATGCTCAAAATCATTTTATTCTTTACAAGATTATCTGAACGGACTATTTATCCTGATAATACTTAAGGGCACTGGGAGGTTATTTTTACCCAAATAAGGCTAATTTTTACCAATATTAAAATTTGAATATATAGAAAACTAAACATTATCAGAAATTGAAATTCGTTATGATTACTGTATAAGTATGTGTGCATTTAACTACTGTATAATATTTAAATTACGTTCACATAGGTCCATGCAAAAGGGGCATAAATCACACCGTGTGTCCTGAAAAAAATATTGCAACCTATATTTCAGGTCCACTTTACTTGTAGGAATTTAAAGCTACGTGCACCAAGTTTTATCCTAAATAACCTAAGATACAGTTTTATAATATTGGCTAAATGAAAATCACATATAGTTTATACTGTGCACATGAAAAATTAATTAGTTTTGAGTAAAAAAAAAAAGATAATATTTTCAAGGACTGAATATTTGTTTTCATCCATTTTATAAATCACATGAATATAAATGTTAGCCGAATGTGTTCAAGGAACATTGACAAATAACCACTACAAATTTTTTGTCAATATCTTTTATAGTTTTTGAGAAACATGCACCTAAAGTATAAAAAATCAAGGTTTTGGGAAATCACGATCAAAGATTAAGCACCATTCTCAGGAAGTGGGCGTATCATTATGCTGCCATGTTTAAATTGACGAATTAAACGGCTTTAATACCAGCTGTCAACCTATGTTATATATCATTTTAAAGCTGAAGAATTATATAATTTTTTAACATTAAAAACAAAAAATTGATTTTTTGAAACCTATCGACCTCCCAGTGCCCTAAGTAGAATCTGTTTTAATGATAAATCATTATCAATTCACCTTTGATGCCAGTTCAAAAGCTATTTAAATGTAAGTATATTGAAGAACTAGCAATAAATACTATTCATGGCAAACCTAATATAACTAAATGTTGAGACATACTGGCAAAAGCCAAGTGCAAGTTTAAAAAATGAAACTGTTAAATTGTATTAGTTTATACATATCTGCTAGACCTCTAAGTGCTTGGAGATACTTGATTTTGTATCTAAATATAATTATTCCTGCCTTGTTTTTCATATTGCCTCTGTATAATGGTTATTTATGTTCAGTATTCAACTATACTCATATATGCTACAAAGGGTAAGTTTCTTTAAGATGTACAATGTTCACAGGTCTTTGGGGCTACTAGTGAACTCATTGAATCCAAAATCAAACAAAAAATAAATCACTCAATCACAAATATAATTATAGTGAATTTCCCAACTATGTGACTTAATACCAACTTCCTGTGTGAATGACTAAATAAAAGACTCAGATTTTAAACAACATAAACTCTGTGCAGGTGTATAATGTTAGGTTAGTTAATTTTCAAAATATCATCAAGACATGTTCACCAGACATAGCTTACATCTTAACTGTAAAGGTAAGCTAGCTTCTAGTACTTCTTAAAGTACCATTACTAGCTTGTAGTAATGGTAAAGGTAAGCTATTTATCTCTGTGAGCTTGTGTCACAAAAAACAAAAATTGTTTTACAAAATCCAGGAAACTAAAGGACGGCATCTTTCATAATAATTTTATTAGTACATTCAAGGTCACACAGAAGTAATCAGTGCCATAAATGACAGAAACAAAGCAAAGCGCATTAATAGTATAGGAAAGATTATTCATTTTTAATTTTACATCAATAGGTATATGCAAAGAGAGAAAGTGCTTAACTAGTTAGCTCTTGTAGTAATAATCCATTTTGTAGCAGCCCAAATTGAGCCTGAGCCTGCCAACCCAACTGCTGGCCTCAGACCAACGTATGCATAGCAGAGGTGGGCAATCATCCAACTTATATGGCAAAGATGTAGTCAGCATCTCAAGCACCTCCAGCTGGAAAGTTGGCATTCTTGACTGGGATTCGCTACCTATTGCAGCTCCTCAAATTCCTCACAATGCTCAGTGGGCACCAGTCTTATACCAGGAATCCAAAATCTGCATCCTCCAAAAGTGCGATCAAACCCGGGCACATTCTGCAGCAGGGAACCAGAGTGCAATACTCCAACACATTGTGCCACGGTATAGGACTAGGTCTTTCAATAAATTGGTAAAATACCAAATATAAGTCTTAGGGAACATCAACAAGAAATAGCTGAACTTGAAGATTGTGAGCCAAGGTTATATTTTTGCAGGGAAACACTTCATAAGGGAACATGTGGTGTGTACAAGTTGTTTTTGTTATTGTTATTATTATTATTATTATTATTATTATTATTATTATTATTATTATTATTATTATTATTATTATTGTTGTTGTTGTTGTTGTTGTTGTTGTTGTTGTTGTTGTTGTTGTTGCTGCTGCTGTCGTCGTCCTTCTATGTAAGCCATATCGGACGATCTATGAAACAGATGAAATGATGCTCAAATGAGCCCAGAGTCCATAGAGCTTAGAGTTACCTGTCATTCATCTTCTAGGATAAGGGAAAACCCTGAAAAAAACATCCAGATAACTTGCCCTGACCGAGATTCCATCTTGGGATCACTTGGATGTGAGGCAGACATGCTACCACCATGCTACAGAGGTAGGCAATTTCTGTGTTAGCACACCTTTGAGGCTTGTTGTATGAAACTTGAAAGGGAATTAGGAAATGTTCATATTGTTTGCATAAATAGGCCACCATTGGGCAATGTCAAAGAGTTTATTAAGAAACTAGGATGTACTGTAAACTATTTATAAAAACCAAATATTGAACTTACTATCTGTGACAACATAAATATAGATTTTTTAACATCTGCAAATAAAACCAATCTGTTGTCACTAATGACATACAATTTATACCATATAGTAAATTTCCTAATGAGAGTCCATATTGAATCTAGCACAGCTAGATATCAGGTAATATCTTTATAGACAATAATGGAATAAATTCTTCAATAACTTTTCCATTTATAAATGCCCTGTCTGACCATGATGCTTACATCCTATGCACACACAGCATTCATGCGGATGCTAAATCAAAAGCTTGAAAAAGGGTAAGAGAAGTAAATGAAGAAAATTAAATACTGTTGAACTACAATTGTAAACTGTGTTTAGCACAAAAAAATCAGTTTAGCATTGAATTTGTTTTTGCGTATCTGTATACATTACCTCAATGAATACTTTCCTATAAGATATTTAAGTGCACACACTCTCAAACAAGTGGAGTATCAAAATTTCCTATAAGAAGAAAAGAAATTGTTACTTATCAAACAGAAATATTACTGATGATGAGGAAGAGGATAAGGGTGTTGATGATGATGATGTTGATGATGATGACAATGACGGTAACGATGTTTTTTTTTTTTTTTTTTTTTTTTTTTTTTTTTTTTTTTTTTTTTTTTTTTTTGTAATTTACATCCTCCAACGTTAAGTCATATTGGACGATGAATGGAATGGGTGAAATGTTGCTCAAATGAGCCCAGGGTCCTTAGAGCTTAGAGATACCCGACATTCGTCGTTCAGGATAAGGGGATAAGGGAAAACTCCGGAAAAAACCTTATCCAGGTAACTCACTCTGACCGAGATTCGAACTCGAGACCTCTTGAACGTGAGATAGACACGCTACCACCACACTACCGAGGCAGGCGATGATGATGATGATGATGATGATGATGATGATGATGATGATGATGATGATGATGATGATGATGATGATGATGATGATGATGTGGAGGAGGACAAGGGCAAGGATGAGGACTGGAAGCGGCAAATAAGCACCTATTACAGAAAATATTACAGATGGAGTTATTAAGTACAGATGAGTACTACTATAATACCAAAATAAGGGCATCATAAAGTAAAGTAAAGACCATATGGAAAAAAATAAAACAGGGAAAAAAAATCGGATAAAAAGCAATAATGTCTCAGCCCTTGTAGCAAATAATAAAATGAATAACACAGCTAAAGTTGTAAATGAATTCAATAATTTCTTTATAAAATTGCCATTAAAATTAAGTTAAACAACAGGAAAATAAAAAAATGCAATTAAAATGTTAAATAATGCTTTTACCAGAAGAGAATTTGTTTGTTTCATAGACATCCTAACTGCAGCAGGTGGTGAGATGTCTGCTATAAAATCAATGTAGTTGAAAGATGGTTCATGATATGAAATCCAACAGAATAAAAAAAAAAAGCATTCATAAAGCAATAAGATCCCCGCCTAAGTTATTTGTAATCTGTCCTGCAATGTTTAGTATTTCCTGATCACTAAAATTCTAACTGTAAAACACCTTTACAATGAACATCTCAACAATAAATTCAAATATGCTAAGTTATTAAAACTGCATACTCATAAAACAAGGAGTTCCACAAGTTTCTGTTTTAGAACCATTACTCTTTCTAGTTTTTATTAATGATTAAATACCAAGTCTAAACAGGTTCGCAAAATCCTTTCTTTTTACTAGAGATACAACACTAAATTGACTAAAATAAAAGTCTTGTTCCATAATAACATTATTGCAATCATGGCTTAATGCAAATGTAATGAAACATAATGTTGATAAGACAAATACTGTTGCATTGGCATGCAAGGCCTTTGTGGAGGGGAGGAGTCGAGTAGATTAACTTAGCCACCATCTCAGGTCTGCTGATAGGAGGAGCAGGAGTAGGGGAATCACTGCTATGTTTATTGGTTGGAAGGGAGAAGACGAGCAAGCCTTCTAGGCAGCCATGAGCTGACATCAGGAAGCTAGAAGAGAGTAATGTTACTATGCAAAAGACCGTTTGATATAGTAAGTTAAGAGGTATCCAGTTCCAGAAACATCTCCCATATTCTACAGTGTGAATAAAGTGTTGTTACAAGGCCTGGAAAGAGAGAGTAGTGTTCAGTGTTTAGAGTTAGTGTGTGTTTTGAGCTTCAAGTTGAGTTGGCAAGTGCAGCTGCATGTTGAGGAGTTGGCACAGTGAGACAGTTCACGTGTCGGTCATTTAATGGAGTTGTGTGAGGCAACCAAGCAGTGCATAGAAGTGTGGTATCAAGCTAAGTGGTGAGAAGTTGGCAGGCTGTGGAACGGTGCAGGTAGCAGTTCACAGGTCAGTAAGTGTAACTCTGTGGTGAGGAATTGTTAGGCAGTGGAACAGGCAGTGAAGCAGTTTGCAAGCAAATATCAAAGTTGTGTGCAGAGTAAGCATGCAGCTCTGTGTAACAGGTGAACTATATTTACGTCAGGGAGATTACTAGCAGCACAAGTTGGTGCATCCTAAAGAGACATAAACATTAAAGATGAAACATTGTATTTCTGTAAAAGAGAAAGTGATTGTACATTAGCATTGGTCTAACGATCTCAGTGACAAATAAAGTCTGAGGCAAACTTTCATCTTTTGTTGTCTTTGTCACAATATTTTAAAATTCATTACAGTCAATGCAACACATCCAAACATTGCAGACGAGATAAATGAAAATGTTACCAAATTCCTAGGTTTACAAATAAACTTTTAAATTGGAAAACTCATGTTAATGAAATCATCTCAAAATTGAGCTCAACAAACCATTTATAGTAACTTCTGACCTCTGATACTCATACATTCAATTAATCTATTTTGCATAGTTCCGTCGGCAATGAAATATGATATAATCTTTTTTGGGAAGTGTTACAGATTCAAAGAGGATCTTTGAATAGATAAAGGTCCTATAGTTTATGTTACGCTCTCATGCAAAAACAGCATGTAGAAACATTTTCAAGATTTTACATTAAAAATAAGAATTGCTTTGTTACTTGTTGTGGACCTGTTGTGGTCATTGTTGCATATTTATGCTACGGAGGATTGAGGTAAGGATAGGGACCTAATGGCTTGATATGGCACCACATGCTTTTACCTTAGCACTGCCTCTGTTGAGGCGGCTTCAAAGGATCAAGCTGGGTTCATCACACCAGTCCGTAAGGGTGTCAGAGAATTAGCTATGACTGGTTGGGCTCCTGCTTGATAGTGCAAGACACACTGGCAGAAAGATCCGCAGAGCTTGAGCACCACCAGGGATCGACAAACCAGCGAAGCTAGACGTCGACCAAAGGATGGGAATAACTTGGTTTTTTTAGTACATTGTAAATAATAACAAATGGTTCGTAAAAACTTGCAGCACGGTAGCTTGTGCTTGTGACCGTATGAAGCGAGGAACTCGTTTTGACTGACTGCTTCATTTAAATAAACATTCATTGACATCTGTTCTGGCTACCAGCACTATGTACCAATGGTGCCATCTTGTATATTTCTCTGAACTGCTTACATTAACACTGCTGTGGCATATGTTTCAACTTAGATAATATTACTTTTTTAACAATAATTGTCTGTTCTTGAGTGATAAACTTTATGTATTGTGATTATGTACTAATTTTGATATTCACAGTATCAGTGCAAGATACAGACTTCATATACCATCCACCAACGGTCAATGGTTGCATTTTATAGCATCATGAACAAAGGTGCGATAAATATTGCTGTTATTTTTAATACAAATAACAACTTAGAAAAACAGAATTGTTAAGGCAGCTTTCTTTTGCGCTTGTACAAGATCATCTTCAACAAAGGGCAATGTCAAAAACTTTGCCAAAACAGGTAACTGAGAGCATTGGACAGCCTTGGGGTGTGAAAAGTTCTCAAGGGAATCAACTGCGAGATGACGGTGTGTGCACTGTAAGAGCAAAAACAGTAATACCAGATATATTTGTAAGATATGTCATATATGTTTTATGTACTGCTTTGATCAAGATTTTTTTTCTTTTTAATAGATATATTAAAGTAATTAGTAATTACACTACTTCATTTACTAACAGTCCTATCTATAATATATATCATAATACAAATTAAAAGTGATAGAAGCTGAAAGGGTCTGTGAGACCAGCTGCAAGTAATAACGTTGGGATTCTAGACACATGTATCACAATGTAAAAATAACTTATTTTAACTGTCCTAATAGAACCGTCACTGAATAATGGAAACTATTTGTTTTTAACTACCTTTCTGCATTTCAGAAAGTGTTTGACATGCATTCCAATGTGTACAAACACCTCAATCCAAGTTTAAAGAAGAAAAGAAAGAAAATATAGAAGGTTTATTTTAAAATTATGTGGTTTACATTTTAGTATAGTTTTCACATTTAGAGCCAGTTATACATTTTATTGTGTTTTCAAAACACATCAAAATTTGGTTTGCAGGTTGTAAAAACTGAGAACACAAGTGTCCGGAGATTTATGAGTATTTCATATCATGTCCCATTGCTAAAAATCACTGCTCCTCTTTATAATAATTATATTAATTTTATCTCAGTTTGTACTGTACCATTAATGACAATTTTCTTTTGTCAAATAAATACATTTGTTGTATACTATTCTAAGTTACATAATGTTACCAGTGGTGAATGTTTTCAAACAATTCATACAGATTTATAGTTATTATTGTGAAAAATACTTGTAGGGTTTGGGAACCCAAATAATATAATTCATTATGTATAATTTCACTCAGTCAGCTATTTCTTATAATTAGAAGTTTTTAATATTTAAGTTCTAAATTTTGACCCCGTAACAAAGGAAAACACCACATACTCGTAATCACACTTGGTCGTTTAAGTAGTTAGTGTAGTGCTAATGTTACACTTAAGTCAAGCATGCAAGTGCATGATGCATGCATGTCAGAACATGCATAACTTTTCTGTTGAATCGAATCTCAACTGAGCTGTTGCTGCTGTATTACAATTTGCACTGAACTGCACTTGGCACTGTTTTACTGGGTACTTATAGTCACTCTCCGCTCACTGAAAGACAAACTTCTTTAGCTTCCCAAAGGGCATGAACCAGCCCCTATAGTGCCTGAACCAATAGAGAATCTTCTTGAAAGGGAATATTTCAGAAACAGTCTAAAGGATTTCTCTAGAATTGATAAATTGTGCACAATGGCATGGGTTTGCCTGGGCTGTTGTTCATTCAAAAGGACTTGCTGGTTCGATACATATGGATTACTCAGAATTGAGTTCACAGTCTTAGTACTTCTGTATTTTAAAGGAACTGATAGATAAAAACATCATTTGTTGCAGATCCTGTCTCAACTACCAGTGTCTTTTCTACTGTTAGTAGTGTTTTGACCAGTAGTTGCAGTACAGGGATAAGTTCCTATGGTGGAAGTGACTCAGGAGTGTATCATCATCCTCTTGGTAGCAGTAGTTACAGCACACGGAAATATGGTAGTACCACAAATCAAAGCTTTGATGACACAAAGAAATCATTAGATGATCAGCTCAAGGAACTGGACTCACAGCTCGATTCACAACTACTCAGTAAGGTAGGACCTTGGAACCATGCAGGACATTGGTAAAGTGCATTGCATTTAAAAAGTGTAGTGAGTTCTTAAGACTTGTGATGCTGAAGTGTGTTCCATTTATTTCCAGAAGATTTTATTATTCTGCATGATATGTTAACATGTAAAGTGTAAATCAATGCCAAGGATGTTTGTCAATTACAACCATTCAGTAATTTGTGTTATTATGTAGTGTATGTTACGCATGCTGATAGATTTGATTTTGATGTCATTTAGCATAGTAACAAGAAATTCTTACTACATCCAACTAAATGAAATATAAAGTATATAATTCTCCATTTTTTCCTCCCCTTTTCTTTATCATGTGTGCATCTCTTTTGCTTTATTAACTTTGTATACATAATACCAGAATGAAGTGCTACAATGTTGTTCAGATGCCTTGTAGATAATCAAGAGGTATACTTCTGTTATTAGAATTGTTAGTATATAAGGACAACAATAAATACCATATAATTTCATGTATACATCCTACTAAAACACTTTTGTACATTATGTTTCAGTGTGGTTGTTTCATGTAATTCTGCATTATTTTACACTCTTATAGCAATTTCTAATCCCTCTTGTAATTCTTCTATTTTCTGATTGGAAAAGAGTAAGCATTCCATATAAGTTTGAAAATTGTAATTTCTAGAAGCACAGAAGAGAAATGTGTTGCTCTTATTATGAGGCGAGAGTTTTTAACATCAGCAAATGTGTTTTGTTTGCATGTAAGTAATTTAGGCTTGAAAGTCTCCTTATCTGTTTTTATGTGTTTGTGTAAACTTCACATTTCTAATGCACTGTGTAGAGCATCAAGCTGTAATGGTGCAAAATTCCATAATAAAAGTATTTTCTTATAAGTGAAATTTCACAATCTTCCTTAAATACTGCAAAATAAGCTCTATTTTGTAACTTGTTGTGCAGCTGCTGAGGAATAAAATGTGCTTGGTATTCAATGCCATCTAAGTTGTTTTCCACATCTCATAAGTAATTTCACATATGTGAAACTATCCCACCTATTATGCATTTATACCACAGTCTGTGGGAGGGCATATTTACTAGGTAGTACAAATCTTCCTCCTCCTCCTGCTCCTCCTCCTCTTCCTCTTCCTCCTCCTCCTCCTCCTCCTCCTCCTCCTCCTCCTCCTCCTCCTCCTCCTCCTCCTCCTCCTCCTCCTCCTCCTCCTCCTCCTCCTCCTCCTCATCATCATCACCATCACCATCACCATCACCATCACCATCATCATCATCATCATCATCATCATCATCATCATCATCATCATCATCATCACCATCACCATCAAATTGAAGCATTTGCACAGTTTGTACAACACCATTAAATGTGCAATATTACTACAACTATATGTTATCTGCTTTTGGTTTCAAAGCCTGTAGATTCAAGACCTTCAGCTGCTTATCTGTGACTAATCCAATATTATGTATATATAATTAAAATTAGTAATTGCTATTTGTTTTTCAATAAACCTGAGATAAAGAGGCAGATTGCCAGTAGAAGTGGGTCAAGTATTTTGGACATAATTAACCTGTTTTGATAATGTATATTTTTTATGTTCTATGATAAACACACAGCTAATAATGTTTACTGAGCTTTACGGTGAATTTTCTGAACTGAATTTGGTTGGAAAATAGGGGTGTGGTGAGAAATATGGCTTGTTAGACCCGTTTAAATCTTATTGGCATTTTAGCCTGGGGGAAGCTCATTCTGGGATACAGGCACCTGTAGAGCAATGCTGTTTTTTGGTCACTGAATATGTTTTTCATTCCAGTCATCTAGTCCAAGATCATATACCTCTAATGAAGTTAAAATACCATGAATTGACAGTAAAGAAGAGTGAGCAAGTTGTCCCTTCATGAAAATGAAATTTTATATGCAACAGAAAGATTAGTATTCCATGACATGAATACATTACTTTGCTCTCTTTTTATTAGTATTTGAAGAGGCATAGAAATAATATAGATGGATTTCGATACATAAGTTGTTTAGATGTTTGTTCTTAGAGGTTAGAAGCATCTAAAAAGGGAAACATGCAGTATCTAAATAATCTTCTTTATTGTTTCCAGTGCTCAGATTAGTAGATTGCAGTACAAGACTGGTAAATGCACCATTACAGGATTGTGAAAAAGTATGGGTCAGTCTTTGATATGTCTGACAGACATTTATATGCTTGCTACATACATATTACGTGTTTATTGTAACTGGGTCTTCCTGGTAGGACCAGTTACAATGGACACCGACCGCCAAAGCCTACGCACTGAACTGATATTCCATGTTTGTTTTTGGATGTGTGCTAATAACAAGAAGCATTTCTTATATACAAATTCTGATTTAGCAATGGCTAAAAATACCTAATGAAGTACAGAATGTTCATTTTATGAATCAGTCTACATCATAAATGGACATGACTATCAACACAATTTATTTGAATAAATTGTACATATTCCAAATCAAATAATTTACTTATATTTATTGACATGTTTTTCTACTTTACTCATACTACTGCACTTGCTTGGTTTCTTCCTTTCTATGTTACATAATCAGTATGTCTCCCTGGTCTTCAGCAGTACCAAATAACATTTGTTTTCTCATTACGGTACCCTACATACAACTAATTTTAGTTTTCCTCACCCTCCCCTCCATCCTTCTTTCCTTTAACTTTGCTAATTTATTTATTTTTTTTTTTTTCTATTTTTTATTTCTTTCTTCTTGCTTGTTTGTTAATATTTTCAGTACTAGTAAATTACACACTATGTTATTCCATTTGTTGTCCCATATTTTCTCTCTCCTTTTTCTAAATCCTCACTTTCACTTGGATAATCCTCTACACTTTCCTTACATTTATAAAATTTACTTATCCCTTTATCATTACCTCTAGGCTACTCAAAATTATTGTTTCTTTGTCATCCAAGCTGACCACTTTTTCCCCTTCTTATTGTACAAATATGTGTAATTTTCTGTACTCATTCCCTTTTTATTTTCCTGTAAAATTTCAGGGACATTTGGTTTTCCATACCTCCCCACAAATCCCACCTTTCAGTATCTTATCATTGCTCTCATTTTCCCCCAAAGTACTGGACTATTTCTTTACTGTTGCAACCATATCTGTTTCATACCTATTTCTTCCAGTGCTTTTTTTAAAACTCTATTCGCATTATTTATACTCTCTTGTATCATATAAATTCTTAATAAACAAATGAATAAATAAACAAATATGTTTTATGTATATATTTTGGTCAGACATTTATAACAAAATTTTACTCTTTTCTCTAGGCATTATTTTTCTTTTTTGTGTTTTTCAATTACAATAAAGTAATTTCCTCTGTGACTGATAGGGCAACCCTAATAGCTCTTTGCAAAATAACATATAATATTAGTTCATTTTATTTGTTAATTCTGATTCTTCCTATATTACCACACCATACAATATTCTTGCTTTCGCCATTCTCTTCAACCTCTTTAAAAATTTCCTATTTATGTTTACGTATGCTTGCATATTTTATCTTATCTACTTGGCTATTTATCATTACCTTTCTGCTGTGAGACTCACAGTTTCCCTTGCTACTTTAATGTTTTTTGACGCTTCCAACTTTTTCCAGTCAAGTTCCATTTCATATTTCTGTAATTTTGTTCCTTATTTACTTATGTTTACATTAAGTTCCCATTTATTTCAAGTGCTGTATTTCATTTATTGCTTTCTGTGAATCTGTCTCTGATATGGCCCTACCATTACTCATTTGCATATATAGTCCTGGTATGTATCTTTTTGCTATGGTTGGGCAGTGATGATTACTTTTTGCTATTTCAATGGTGTCATTAATAAGGAAAGGTAAATAAAAATGAGACTTCATTTGTGTCCTGTCTTAAACCTAATTTTTGTTCTGTTGCTTCTGATATCGCTTTTCCTCCTGTCCTCTGGACCAGACCAGACTAGACTGGTCTGGACTCAACTGGACTGGACTCGACTGGACTCGACTCGACTTTGCCTTCTTAACCTGGTGATGTTTGTTCTTTGTAGAGCTCAGCACTTATTACAGATTTACATAGAAGTGACACATTTCTTTCATTGTTTGTTTCAAAATGAACTGTGCTAGCGACAACTTATTATACTGTAACTTTGTGGGTTCATAGAATTAAAAGGCCGAGTTGCAGAAATTAAAAATCTCCTTCATTTTCGTCAAAATACACTATTCAATTCTCACGTAAGAACATTAAATCACATGTACACAGTCTTACAAGGTCGATCACAATAACAAACAGTGACAGCAGATTACATCCTTAGCTCTCGTTACAGCAACACAGCTGGCTATCTCTCATTTCACAACTGCTTACTCACTCTTGTTTACAGCAGCTGTTTCACAACTACAACTAATCATTAGCCATGGCGTCCTTTTATACACAAATTCATGAACCGAGAACCTTCTGGAGCAAACAAGAAAAACAATCATTCTCCGTTAATCGAGATATCTCTAGAACATTCCAACACTGAAACCCTATCTGAGCGGCAAGTCCTTTACCTCAGTTATCTTGCTTGCTGGCGATATCTGTTTACACTACGCAGTATCGTTAACTGCTTAGCAAGGCTCATTATTACCATGAAACTTTATCTGCCGAATGTTTCGTTATTTGTGCCGAAACTTTTATGCCTGTTGCTGTGACAATACCTAAAATGTAGATGAATTTTAGGAGATTATTTACCTGTATAGCAAATGTTGAAAATGTCCTCCATCCTGCACAAGGCACAACTCAACACGCCGTTCCATGTTACTGGCCACTCGTTGGAGGACTCTGTTGTCAATAGCGTGAATTTCATGTGTGATGTTGGGCTTCAGATCGTCCAATGTCTGGGAATGTGTGGCGTAAACCCTGTCTTTTAAGTAACCTCATAGAAGGAAGTCCGGTGATGTCAAATCTGGAGATCTCAGTGGCCACAGATTCCTGGAAATTATTGGTTTGCCAAAGAAACTTGCAATTAGTTCCATGGATTCATTTGATGTATGGTATGTAGCACCATCATGCTGAAAATATCCTTGAATCAGCTCTATATGATCCAGTTGCTCAACAAGCTACATGAAAATCAGTCAGTACTCTGCAGTGTTCACAGTCTGGTTAAAAAAAAATTGACTCCACTATTCTCTGTGTGGATGTTGCGCACCAAACTCTGATTTTAACTGGGTGCACAGGTGCTTCATGGATGACATGGATTTTTGATGGCCCAGTGGCATGAGTTCTGTGAGTTCACATAACCGGATAAATGGAACCCTGCTTCATTTGTGAACCATGTGATGGGCAATATGGCAGGATTTTGCACAATGAACATATGAAACCAGTAACAGTAATTCAATCTTTTATCCTTATTTGGTTCCAATCTGATGAACAACTGTAACCGTATATGGCTTTAGGCCTGCACTTTACACAGCTCTGTGACACATTGAGTAGGTGTACTATGTCTCCTGCGACAACTGTCTTAATGACTTTTGGGTGACTGCTCCTGTCATGCTCTTACGTCAACAACATCCGTGGGAAGCCTAGATGAATGATGCTTGCCTTTTCCACTCACCAGAGATCCAGTTGTTTCAAATTAGTTTACCAGGCCCAGTAATGTGTTTCTTTGGGGAGGATTGCGAACACCAAATTCTCTCTGGTATGCCCTTTGAATAGCTGTAATTGAATTCGTAATCCAGTATTGCTTCACAAGGAAGAGTCATTGGTTTAATGTGTACTGCATTTTCTTGTTGACTAGAACAAAATGTCGAAAAAAGCTGCCAACAATAGTAATTAGGAATAAAACATAAACATCTGCACATCTAGTGACAAGGAATCGAAACTCCAAACATTCTGCTTAATTTGGTGCTAAAATTGGGTCATTGAATGAATTTCCAATGGAATAATTAAAGAAAGAAATGTGTTAGTTCTATATAAATCACTCTGTTGATGTCCCCAGCTGTTGCTAGCCTACTACAATGGACTCTACAATGATCTCTCTGGATTTCATGTCCTGCAGCATTTCCCCTATCTCCGCTTGCTTTGCCAGAGGAACAAGTCATGGTGGTTGCAGATAGGTTGGTCTTCTCCGGTGTGAATGCCCTTGGTTAGTTTGACCATAATAACCATCACCTTGGCTGAAGAGTGACTCTCAGTGTCCAAATAAATGTTGGACGCTCTCCATTTGAGTTGTGGTTAGATTGTGTTCTGCCCTCTTCATTAAGTTTCCAGCCAGGGCCTCAGGTCTTTCATTGATGGTGGCCCCACGGGTTCGTTGCACAAAGTCATACATGCAGCTTGATCACACTTCTCCAGCTCCAGTTTGACCCGTATGTCCCTTAGAAAATATAAATCTCCAGCTCCAGTTTGACCCGTATGTCCCTTAGAAAATATAAAAGAAGGTGCTATTTCGCATAATAGGTCATCAGTGGAGATCTTATTCTGTTGTTACTCATTCACAAAAATGTTGATAGGAAGAAAAATGAACCATATTAACATCAATGCCCTTGAAGGCTTTAGCACCATATTGATACATGTCATATTGTGAGCAATAAGCTCAGCATTCAAGATTAGCAAACTTATGCTCACGAGGATGTGGAGAAGAAATTAATTTATATGAAACCAAGCAATTAAATTTATGACCCACTGCTTGACTTTGTTTATACCTGCCAATTGGTTGTTTAATTGCTCTTTTAAGTTGGGTGGCTATTTGAAATTCCATTCTTTTTGGATAATCATGAGAAAAAGAAAAAAGAGATTCATGTTACATTTACACAGCTATCTCTACTCACTTCTATTCAAATTATACATGCACATAAATGTTGTCCTCCCATGTTCTAGGGGTAATGTGCAAGCCTCTGGTTCCCAAGTTTGCAAGTTAAAACCCAACAGAGGGCCTTGGATTTTTTCGGGCATAAAAATCCTTAGTATGGCTTCTTTTGGAAGGAAAGTTAAGTCTCGTGTCATAGATTTACAGCACATTAAAGAACCTCAATTCTTTCACATGCAATATACAATAGGATGCTGAGAACTACAGCAGTTAAAGAGTGTCCATAAATAAACACTCAATTTGTTTTACACACACACACACACACACACACACACACACACACACACACACACACACACACACACACACACACACACACACACACACACACACACACACACACACACACACACACACACACACACACACACACACACACACACACACACACACACACACACACACACACACACACACACACACACACACACACACACACACACACACACACACACACACACACACACACACACACACACACACACACACACACACACACACACACACACACACACACACACACACACACACACACACACACACACACACACACACACACACACACACACACACACACACACACACACACACACACACACACACACACACACACACACACACACACACACACACACACACACACACACACACACACACACACACACACACACACACACACACACACACACACACACACACACACACACACACACACACACACACACACACACACACACACACACACACACACACACACACACACACACACACACACACACACACACACACACACACACACACACACACACACACACACACACACACACACACACACACACACACACACACACACACACACACACACACACACACACACACACACACACACACACACACACACACACACACACACACACACACACACACACACACACACACACACACACACACACACACACACACACACACACACACACACACACACACACACACACACACACACACACACACACACACACACACACACACACACACACACACACACACACACACACACACACACACACACACACACACACACACACACACACACACACACACACACACACACACACACACACACACACACACACACACACACACACACACACACACACACACACACACACACACACACACACACACACACACACACACACACACACACACACACACACACACACACACACACACACACACACACACACACACACACACACACACACACACACACACACACACACACACACACACACACACACACACACACACACACACACACACACACACACACACACACACACACACACACACACACACACACACACACACACACACACACACACACACACACACACACACACACACACACACACACACACACACACACACACACACACACACACACACACACACACACACACACACACACACACACACACACACACACACACACACACACACACACACACACACACACACACACACACACACACACACACACACACACACACACACACACACACACACACACACACACACACACACACACACACACACACACACACACACACACACACACACACACACACACACACACACACACACACACACACACACACACACACACACACACACACACACACACACACACACACACACACACACACACACACACACACACACACACACACACACACACACACACACACACACACACACACACACACACACACACACACACACACACACACACACACACACACACACACACACACACACACACACACACACACACACACACACACACACACACACACACACACACACACACACACACACACACACACACACACACACACACACACACACACACACACACACACACACACACACACACACACACACACACACACACACACACACACACACACACACACACACACACACACACACACACACACACACACACACACACACACACACACACACACACACACACACACACACACACACACACACACACACACACACACACACACACACACACACACACACACACACACACACACACACACACACACACACACACACACACACACACACACACACACACACACACACACACACACACACACACACACACACACACACACACACACACACACACACACACACACACACACACACACACACACACACACACACACACACACACACACACACACACACACACACACACACACACACACACACACACACACACACACACACACACACACACACACACACACACACACACACACACACACACACACACACACACACACACACACACACACACACACACACACACACACACACACACACACACACACACACACACACACACACACACACACACACACACACACACACACACACACACACACACACACACACACACACACACACACACACACACACACACACACACACACACACACACACACACACACACACACACACACACACACACACACACACACACACACACACACACACACACACACACACACACACACACACACACACACACACACACACACACACACACACACACACACACACACACACACACACACACACACACACACACACACACACACACACACACACACACACACACACACACACACACACACACACACACACACACACACACACACACACACACACACACACACACACACACACACACACACACACACACACACACACACACACACACACACACACACACACACACACACACACACACACACACACACACACACACACACACACACACACACACACACACACACACACACACACACACACACACACACACACACACACACACACACACACACACACACACACACACACACACACACACACACACACACACACACACACACACACACACACACACACACACACACACACACACACACACACACACACACACACACACACACACACACACACACACACACACACACACACACACACACACACACACACACACACACTTTTAAAAATGTTATGGATAGGAAATTCAGGAAGATTCTAAACATGAATATCTGGTGGAATATTGGCATTGAATACTTGGGTGGAATGCAATATTTGTACTTTCCATAGGTTAGTAATAGAGAAATTAAAAATGGATGGTAGATGCTGGGACTCAAGTGTTATCAGAACAATATATGGCTTTTAAGATAGTGTAAGTTCACTAGGTGATCATTTTAACAACACTGAAAGGATTCTGAGGTGTATCAGAATGTGACTGAGATCATAGTGAACCTATTCTCATTACAAGAAGATTGATGACATAAGTAAAGCATACATACATAAAGCAGAATGCTTGTGTAAATCAAAGCCAGATTATAAGTAAAAAATTTCCTGTAAATAGACCTTATAACTTAACTTTCAATGAAATGCCACTCTTTGATCCAGCCTTAGTGTGTGGTGTGTGACAACTCCTTGAAAACTTTTGAACATACTCCATGAGATAGTTTATACATAAAAGCAGTGTTTAACATGCTCAACTCAGAAAACAGCTTTGGATTATTGCATCAGGTGTTCAGAATATTCTACACACCATTGCATCTTGCCCTACAGACAACATGATTTGATTGACAGCTTGTTGTTTATACAATTTTCTAAGAAATGCATACTTGAAGCATGCAAGACTACAGCATGAAGCTATAGAAATATTAAACATCCAAATAATTTTAACAGAAAGGAAGAAGCCCTAAAACTAAACAAAACCTTACATCCGATACTTGAAGACATAAAGCCCAAATGCAGAGAAATCACATGCAACAGTTAGCTATCAGAGCAGAGAAACCTCACCCAGAAAGCACACACCCTCTGCTCAAGTCGAGCCAATCCCCTAAGAGCAGCTCGGATATAAATATGACACCTCCAGTGAGCGTCTAAGTTGTGCCTGAACCTTCGCCAAGAAGACTTAGACCACACCACCGATGTTGTCCACTGCAGGTGTGGATGAATCATCTGGACATCTAAACTCCAGCAGACCATGGCTTTTGTTAATTCTTACTCCAGCTGTGAAAGCTTCCGAATACTTATAAAGAAGAGTTTGTTTAGTGAACATTTGTAATGTGTGTATCCTATGACTAATTAATATATACTCATTCAGTGCATTTAGCTCATGTTCACAAGCCAAACCCATTTTGTATTAGCACAAAAACATGCATTGGGAGCAGTTTTATAAAAAACTACAACCATTAAATATGCTGAATTTATTAGTTCCAATATTTTGGCCCAAGCTTTATTCCTGATGTGATTTTTGTAATTGTCACATTTTAAGCCATAATGTCAAATATGTTGCCCTTATGTCATGAGACCAGCACTTGGCATCTCTACTGATACCTGGACCAGTCGAGTCAAAACGTTGTGCCAGGTTGTGACAAAGTATGTAACTATTCTGTACATGCTCCAGCCATTGCACCTCAATGCCATGCTTACACCATGTCACTAAGGAATCATATCTTTATAGGCACTCTCTCCTGCCAAGGCAACAATGTCCTAGTGTCCAAGGACATCTTTGGTCCATTACAAGGTTTCTTGACTGCTGCCTTTCCAGATGCATCTTCACAACCACCTTACTTCTTTTGGGTACTACTGTGTCCTTCATCAGAGTCACTGTGTGGATACCTCAGTCTTAATGTTATTACCTCAGTCACCCTTGCACTTGCAATGAGTACTCACAAACTTAGGTTTCCTCCAAGGTTAGCTCCATCAAGGTCTCCTCCACAGGTTTCTGGTCTTCAAGCTGGAGGCAGTTTTACCTTGGCTGCCTTTATTCTATAGACATGGCTGGATTGGAACAATGAGGCTTTAATAGAATCAAGATGGCCATATTGAAATGAAATGAAATGTGTAGTGTTTAACGCCCGCTTTTACTACATATGGCACCGCAGGCGGTGACACTGATGATGCATGAGATGAAGATGGAGCACCGGTGGAATGAGATGGCGGGGGAAACCGGAGGTCCCGGAGAAAACCCGCCCCAACACCGTGTTGTCCACCACAAATCTCACTTTGCGGTTGCCTGGGATCGAACCCGGGCTGTCTTGGTGAGAGCCAAGCGGTCTAACCACTGAGCCACGGCGTGGCCACTGGCCATATGGACTGGAGGTCTGGAGTACAGAGGAGGTTGGGGAAAAATGGGACATAAAGTTCTGGTATACAACGTGAAGTTAGAGTAATAAAAGCCTCAAAATTTTGTATATGAAAAATTGGCATGTTAAATGTTTACTAAAATGATTTGAGTTCTATATAACTCTGCAGGGGAAGGAGCTATGTTAGAATTAGGTAGAGTGAGTATATGAAAGATGATTATGGAAAGACTGCAGAAATTGTGGTTTACAATTACCTATCACCAGGATCCAAATTTTCTTGACATGTTATCTTCTTTTCCTTATGAAGTATGCATTGCTCATTTTTAGTTAATCTAACTTTTGCAAACAAGAAAGAAAAGGATCAGAAAAGGAAGTATATAAAAAAACTGACCAACTTCAAAAACAGAAAATATGATAAAAGTTTATTGGACACTTTTTATAACTTCCATTTTGGATATCTCATCCCAGATAAACCAACTCGTCAGGAGGACTACCTTTCACAATGTTAAGATAATGCAATTAGCAAGTATGGGTGATACAGTCCATGGAAAGATTTTTGTATCCATTAACAAAACGTTCCATGTAGAAATTTGTTATGTGGCTAACATAACTATGTTATATTGAAGATAAACAGACCAGGTGAAGTATTTCTGCTTACAAGTAGGATATTAGAAACTGTTGGTCACTCCACAGTTAGGTAGACCTTTTGAAAGATCTCTGTTTTTGTCAAGCCCTGAACATATCAGGAATGAGGTGTCTTGCTTTTTGTGATTGATGCAGTGCCATGCATTGTGAAAGAATGGAAGTCAGTACAAGCTTTGTATCCAAAAGTGATGCACATTACTTGCTTAGCACACACTACGCAGAAGGTGGCGGAGGAATTACAGCATATTTTTCTCAAAAATGAAGTACATTTTTTTTTTTTTAATAATAATTTCTTCCACACTAGCTGTGTGTAGGCTAAGGTTTGGATGAGTAGAGCCAGACTGAAAAATTCAGTGTCATAGCCAGGATGTGAACCACAGATCTCCTGGTCTCCTTGCTGAGCAACTGGAATGTGTCTTTTCACAGCTAGTGTGAAAGAAATGATTATTTCCATCAATTTACCTAAAACTTAGTGGTTTAACTATGAAGCCTGGGACTTAAACACTTAAAGCACAGTAAGTCACCACAAAAGGTGTGTATCTCATTGTATCTGAGAATCCCTAGTGGTTTACCGAGAAACACATGAGTCAGGTGGAGAATTTAATGTTATGTCGGCATGTTGGCCATAGTAGCTCAGTGGTTTAGAGCAACCGGACAGAGACCAGGAGATCCATGGCTCAAATCCCGGCTATGTCATTGAATTTTTCAGTTCAGCTCTACTCATTATTCAAGGCTTCCTCTCATAAAGGTCCATGGCTCCCATTATTCACTCCCACCAGAACCTATCTTCACCTGGTGGGGCATCTAGATAGATTCATCACAGTTATTTCCAGATGGTGACATGTGATATTGAAACACTGAATTCTGATGATTGTGCTGCAATTGAAGCAGCTGAAAACACTGTTTTCAAATAATCAAATTGAAGGACAGTTAGTATTATAAAGGAAAATTTCAGTTGCTTAACCCAAAGAATCATTCATGTAGAGGAGCAGGGGTGGCTTTGGGTTTAGTAGCTCCGTGCGATGGCACTGCCTTAAAAATGGGAAGAAGTATGGTTTTAAATTTTTATATACTCCTAATGTGCTCGTGCTTATCTTTATTGAAGATACAGTGCAATATCTTGCCTATAAACAGAAAACCACAGAAGCAGAAGGACTTCATTACAAGTTCTCAATTTGAACACTATTATGTTACTGTTCTATGGTCTGCGCCATTTCAAATCTGGCACAATATTACATCAAATTCTCCCCAATGACTGGGCTTTAGCGAGGAGTGGAGCAGTGAGGGGATAAAAGAACTGTCATGGTTATCATTGGCAGCACATACCCATTCAATATTACCAAAGGACACAAAGGCTAGTATGTTATTTTGAGAAATGACAGATAAGGAACTTATCAGCAAGTGTAAAATTGTCCAATGTAAAAGTTAATGGACAGCTGTGTTTTTATATCACATTTTCTCCTTGTTCATACTTGAGATTAAATGAATCTTGGTTTTCTAATGTTACTTGCATTTTACAGTCAACAGTTTAAAGAAAAATTGCTTCTGCTGGGAATATTAAAAACTCTTGAGTGTATGAATACTGTGATATGATATGTTCTTAATTTAACTGACGGGATTGAAGTAAGTTTTTTACTAATTAGTCCTTTTTCTACATTATTAGTAGTACATAAGGTGAAGTACATGCAAAAACCAGCTCCTGGTCTGCATATAAATAATATAACAAAAAGGTGATGATTAACTGCATAAGAATTAAATGGACATTTACATGAAAAATAAATGGTTCTGTGAATGTGAAATAAAAAAAATATTTTATTCTGTTTTCTACATATTTTGTTTAGTAGCAATAACCACTGGTCAGAAAAAAGGGTGTGGTGGATTTAGTTCATGCATGTAGAAAAATTAAGATACTTATGTGAGTACCTTAAATTGGTATATTTTTGGTAATTTATATGTAAATTTTACATCAGAGGGTTATTTGCTTGAGGAAAAAGTTGCTCAGACTTCCAAGTCTAACAGACATGATTATTTCTATATTGTCAATGTAGTTGACATTTTGTGCCACTCACTGTGCAGTAAAAAAAGGTCACTATCGGTGACATACATATTACATCATAGAGCTGAGCATCATTTCAATCATTTCTTTCATTTACTTTTGGGTATCTCCTACCTTTTTATTAAAGGATGTTAATAATTTAAAAAAAAAAAAAGTGAAGAAAGGAGAAAGGTGCCAGCCAGTCTTGAAAGTTCTCTAACTCTAGCTAACAAAATTGCATCTGATTTGAAAAGTGTAGGGGAGGGAAGTTGGATGAAAGAAACTGAAAGGTGCTCTTGATAAAAACTCTGGATACAAGCTTTATATCACATTTCTCAAATGCTAATCATTGGATCATTTAATACTTACTGTATTGAAGATCTCGTCGTCAGTGATTAAGCATATTTCAAGTATGCTCCAGTTGTATCAGCAGATGTGGAAAGGAGCTTCTTACAGTATAAAAATTGCTTTCCAGCTACAGGTGTTGTAACTTTCAAGACTGTGTGCATGCTGTTGGTTACCTACTACAATAATTCTTAAGGTAAGAGTTTTTTTATATGTGCATCTTCCTAGAACATACAAACTTATGAGCTTAAATTAATATTAATTTTATATTTAGTAGAAATGTTTCAGCAGCAAGAACTTCGCTGTATTCTCGTACTCTAAAATAAACACAAAATTCCTTAGTTATTTTTAGATAATTTTATTGATAATTTTTAGATGTGTTTGAGTCATCAAAACCTAGGTCCTCTTTATCGCTTACCAGAGGGGAACATCTTGAAAGATTACTTAATGTACAAGAAATGTCTGTTCATTCTAATAATTTGGCTAAGTGAAATTAGAACTACCTTAAAGGAAAAAGGCATGTATAGTATATTGCTAGGAAAAGAGGGGAGTAAACAGGATTCTGGGTATTCATGAGATGCCATTGAAACAAATGGATAAGACAGGTTGAGAAAATAAGTTTTCTAAAATGTAATAAGTCTTCATATTTTAGAGAAGTAATGATGATGGGAAAGAAATGTATATTAACAGTTGTAATGAGGATCAAAGAGACAATATTGCATGGTTTAAGCTGGTAGTTTGGAGATTAAAAGATTATATGGGAGAGAAAGGAGAAAAAAATTGCCCCATATGTAAGGTTAAGGAATATGCAATCTATATTTTAGTAGAATTCAAAGTTACGGGTATTTGGTAGAAAGAGTTTATCCAAAATAAATGGTTGAAAATAGCAAAAATAGTAGTAATACAAAAACATTTTGTAAACAATTCCACACGATTAATTTGGAGTTTTTACATAAAGTTAAGAAGAAATTGATCTAATCAATAAATTTAATTGAGGTATTTAGCACTTTGTTAATTACAAAGTTGTATAATAGGTAACAGAAGAACCAGTACAAATAAACAAATAATCCTTTGTAACTTGAAATATAACAAAGCTGTAGTATTTGAAATAAGTTTTTTTCTCAGCGTTTGCCAATTGGCTGACTATTTTCTATTGGGAGGCAGAGATCAGCATGCGAGAGACTACATGATCAGATGTGAAAATCCCCAGTTGAGATGTAGCTTTATGATGTTGCTGTCTCCATCATATGCAGTCAAAGAAGGCGTGTTCCATGGTATCAACAGTGCCACATTATAGACATTCCGCTGAGGGGATGAGCCCAAAGTAATGATGATAAGCCTTAAAACATCCGTGCCCAATAAAGAATTGTGTAAGATAAAAGTTGACATCCCTGTGCTTGCGATTACACCATTGAGTCAGATTGTGAATTAATCGTTTTGTCCAGTGGGATGTCCTATCATCTGAGTCCCAAACAGTCTGCCACTGCTCTAACAGTTGTTGATGGGTCTTAGGTCTGCTGATGTCGGCCTGCTCGCTTAGGAGATGGGCTGTAGCCAGCAAAGTAATAGGTGGAGTATTGGCCAGAACTAGCAACGCCTTAGTGCACATAGTCCGGTATGCACTGGTAATTCTAATCGCCACCTTCCGTTGTACTCAAAGGAGCAATGTACAATACAACTTCCAATCCAGTACCTTGCGCTAAATACCTGCACCATATAACAGGAGGGACACCACAACAGAGAAAAGTATGTGTCTGTTCCGCACCTTAGGATCTCCAATATTCTGCATTATATGACTCAGGTGGGCAGTGGAATTTTCTGCCTTCTGAACAATGGTCCTGACGTGAGCGCCCATGAACATGTTGCAGTCGAAATGGATGCTGAGGACTAGAGGGAATCCTGACTCGTAAGAGACAAATTGCCAAGTTGAAGACAAATAGGGCGTCTTGGGGCCACATACTAGGAGCACAATTTCGGTCTTATGTGGAGCCAATGTCAATTTCCTGCGGGCTATTTTACCATCAGTAGTAGCCAGGGCTTAAGTAGCGTTCATCTCCAAAGCGTCCTTGTCCCTAGCGACGGTAATAAGTGCCCCGTAAGAGTGATGCCTGGTGACATGAGTAAATGCAGTATCCCATTGAAGTACACATTCCACAAAGTAGGGTGAGAACTGAGCCCTGGGACACAACAGAGGTCATGTCAAGGTGGCTATAGGTACCCACAAGCAGCGTCTAATCTTGTAGATAGCTGGCAAGCACATTGTAAAGATCAGGAGACAAACACTGAGAACTAAGGACGGAGAGAATGCTGCCCCACGGAACAGAGTTGAAGGCATTCTTAACATCCAGAGTGATAAGGGCATGAAGAGGCCATCTTCCCTGAGGTCTAGACTTCATTTCCACAGCAAGTTCCTGTACTCTTCTCAGGGCAGCGAGGGTGGACCGTCCTGCCCAAAAGCCATGTTGAGCGTCAGCGAACCTGCCACTGCTTTCCAGTTCTAAAGTTAATCTATGTAGCACCAGGTGTTCAAATACTTTCCCCAGCACATTCAACAGGCAGATGGGGCAGTAGGTAGTTACACCCAAATCCTGCATAGGTTTTGCAAGTAGCACCAGATGGACTATCTTCCATGTATCCGGGAAGTCACCGCGCAATTGGGAATTGTTGAATATCTCTAGACATTTAGTCGGATACTGCCAGACGATCCGCCTTTATGACCATAGGCGGCAGGCTATGTGGTCCAGGAGATTTGTTGTCCTTCAGTTTGTAGACCGCAGCAATAAGTTCCTCAGGTGAAGTAATCTCCAGTCCAGTCGTCCATCAACAGCACAGAGGACGGCAAGCGAAATCTGTTGATGGCGAGCTTATAGCCCCAGCCCCGTAGATCAGCATCGATTCATCGATTTCATCAAAGAGTATCTGCCATACATGACGTTTTGCTTCCATTGTGGCTCTTTTAAGCAAGGCCCTGCTTTCACGGTATTGTTCTAGGCATGAACGTTGCTGGGAATCGTCACTTCGTTTAATAGCCCTAACCATGGCTCGCCATTATTGTAAACCTTGCCAGCGTTTGGTTGCTGTGTCAGCGGACTACCAATAAACAGGTTTAGGAAAGAACCAGGCGGCCTTCCTGGGAAATATCTTATTGCAGGCACTTTGTAGAAGGTGAGAGAAACTCTGAGTCATCAAAGCTGGAGCGTTTGGAGTTTGCAACAAATGGCCAACCTCTGTGACCATAAGAGGTGCTTTTGTGCCGGACAAAGGTAGGTATGACTCCACAATTGTAAACCACCAGATCCTCTTCCGCCAACCACTCCGCCATGACACGGCCCCTGGCATCTTCCACTGATGGGATTTAGCGTTAAAATCTCCTTCTACCAGAATCTCCATACTATGGACCTTATATTCAGGCATAATGCATGTGAAAAGGCAGAGAAAGCACATTAGGAGAAATGAAACCACAGTGTAACAACCGTACAACACTAGCGATGGAGTTTCCAGCCACACAAATCCATCACTGTTGCCGGTTCGCACGAGCTTAAGGGCACCACTGCAGTTGTGCAGAGCGACATCAAGATTACGATCTGTATACCATTGCAGATAGACAACTTTGTGTTTGGTTGGTTCTGCCATGATTATCAGGTCTGCACTATGCTTGAAAGCATCTGCACCATGAGATCCTCTGTCAAGATCCCCCTGCAGGAAAAGAATGAAGGAATTTCCAGGCGGGTCAGCGGCAACAGGAGAATGTTTAAACCTCGATGAGCAGATCGATTAGGGACCACCATCAGTACTTAGCAGATGCTGGGAATGGGTATGACTAATCAGTTGACAGTATATGGGCAGTTACAAGTGCCCAAGCTGTTGCCTCATCGAGCGCACGTGATAAAGTAAGGGTCTTTGTTGCAAGCCGCAGTCAGATGACCTTCTTGCCCACACTTCAGGCAAACAGCGCTGCGGTTAGGTCCATTGCATTTTTGGCGCAATGACCAAACTCTTGAGAACGAAAACAGCGGGCTATTGAGACCCGTTCCTGTATCCCACAAGAGTACCAACCAATACGGACAGGCCTTAATTGGGTAAGGCAGCGACCCAGCTCCACAGGTAAAACAACCGTTGCTATCTGAAGTTGGTCAAAGAAACATAACCTTCACATCGGTCACATTCACTCCCAAAGCCCGGGAATTAGATTCCTGAACTTCGCCTGCAGTTGTAATGGCATCAATATCATGGATGTAAAGTATCATGTCCGTTTTACAGGAACAGCGCACAGCAGTGTCTTTAAGGGAGCGTGCAAGAGCCTTCCTCAGTTGTTCAGCCTTTTCAGCTCCCCCATCAACAGTAAGAAGTAGTTCTTTTCCATGGGTCATGCGAATGTGTGTTACTTTGACACCAATATCCTCCAGTCTGACACTAATCTTAAGTTCCTCCAGAAGTTCGGCATAAGTTCGATTTCCAGGATGTATGATGACTGTGCCCAAATCTGGATGTGAGGCTGCTGATGGTGACCCGGGAGGTGGCTCTCCTTTTCCAGCATCAGTGCCAGTGTCGTAGGTTGAGGGTCATGCAGGTAGACCGAAATATCTATGTCCACAAAGGCATATTCCAGAAGTTTCCATGTCAGAAGGACGTCACTGCCAGCTGGTAGGTGAAGAAGGATCTTCTGTCTCCCATGTTTGTAGGCCAAAGCACACAAACATGAAAAGCGCTCCCTGAAAAGCTGGAGAGCATCTCCCTGCTCCAGCGGTGTAGCTACAGAAAACTTATAGATATAGCGTTCCTCTGGAAACCTCCTTCCATTGGCTCTTTGGAAATAGAAGTAAAGTATGCCACATTGGTGTAGTCCACATCCACATCCACTAGATCCACTAGTTCTGGGTAGCGTTCTCGAAACAGCTGGTTAATGCCCTGGGTCATGGAAGGATCATCAGTAATGATGGCTAAATCCTCTTCAGTACCTGCCAAGAGTAGGTTGCCTTCCACAACTTCCACATTCTGGAACATACAAGTAGGCGAGAACTGGTCCATCAGTCCTCTCAGATGTTCAGGACTGTCAATGTCGGAAAAAGATGCTCTAATGTCAGAGGCAAACGGTTGTTCCACCTCTGAGCAATGCACTGGTTCCAGGTTGTCCAAATCAGTCAGCAACAATTCAGGAGCAGTTTGCACACCAATGAACTGTCACTGGTGTGACTGAACTGTCACTTTAGACTTAGATGGTGGCCCAATTCCTGCAGCAAAATGCACTTTCAAAAGGTCAGCAATGACCTTGACTCTCCTAATTTTGACTTTTGTGTCCATTTTGGTGTTCCTGTTGGCGCCAATGAAGCCCACAAGTCCAGAAGCAACTTTGAATAACTGAATAATCAAATCGAGGAGTTGTCATCCTCTGCATCTTCAGTAAGCGCAGCACTAGAGCATTTGGCATGACCTCCAGGTTTACATGAAGAAGAGGGTACACCAGTAGAAATTTTGGGGTGTTTGGACTCTGGGGTAGATACCGTAGAAGAAGCTACTTCCTTTTGGGCACTGGGAGCACTGTTTACCGGTCCACTCGGCACTAAAGGGTTGCTTGTGTCATCCTGTGGATAGTGGTTATGATGACTGAGGGCTCCAAAGGCATCACAGGTATCCATGGCCTGGAGCGTTAACTGGGAATCCTGGCAGTCACTTGTTGATGGTCGGGTGGAGCCTGCCTGCCCACTACCAACACCGACCAGTTATGGGGTTCCGAAGCCCCTGTTCCATAACATATTATCTGTAAAGCCTCTACTCATGATTGATAAGAAAAGTTATAACATAGCCAGTCGCCATCTATTGTCAAACCCGGATAGTAGGAAGAAAGAGAAAAGGTGGGACAAGACGAGAAGAGGAAAGAAAAGAGGTTCTCTTTCAGGAAGAGAAGGAAGGAAGAAAGAGGGAGAGCCAACTCAGGGATCCCGGGTGCGCCAAGCCTGTGCTTATAAGACATAAGCCCCTTGGGGAAGTATTTGAAGTAATAGTACAAGAAATAGAAACTAGCCATTCAAGTGAAAAGTTTTAGAAAAGAGAATATTGGTTAAACATGTATAGAAAATAATACTCAAATTGTTTGCTGTTTTTGCAAGCAGTCTTAAATGACTTTCCATCTTGTTAGTGTGTTACTCTTTACAACTGAGTTTAGAAATCACTGTAAAATATATAAGTGTAACACAGTGAGGGAGGGAGGGAGAGGAGTGTTGATGGTACTACTAATCATACTTAAAAAGTAAGCCTTACAATGAGAAGTTCCAAATATCAAGTTTTTAATCATTCTAATATTTGTATTGCCACATTTATAGGGTGAATCAATAAATCACTAAACTGGATAGAGGCAGTAATAATCCAAGTAACTATCCGAAATGAAAATCAATTTGAAAAGTAAAATCACTTTTCAACATAATCATCCTGTACATACACTTGTCCCATCTCTTTACAAGTTCTTCAATTTTGGCAGCAAAGAATTCTTTTGGTTGCTGTTGCAGCCAATAAGTAATCTCTCAGAAAATGGCATCATCACTTTCAAGTGATGGCTATGCAAATGACCTTTCAGGGGTCCAAACAGATGGAAATTATTGGGGGCTAAGTCGGGACTGTATGGTGGATGTTCCAACCGTTCCCAATGAAATGTTCGTAACAGCTCCTGCTTTAATCTTGCTGAGTGAGGGCAGGCATTGTGATCCAGAAGAATCATTTCCTTTTTCAGGGGTACAAGTTGCTTGCTGCGAATGGCCTGTTGGAGTTCCCGCAGAGTGGTGCAATATTTTGTGGCATTCACAGTCTCACTTTGTGGTTTGAATTACTGCAATATGATATCTAGCATGTCCCAAAATATGGTAAGCATAACCATATAGGCTGATGGATCTGCTGTGAACGTTTTTGTTGTTGATGAGGTGAAATGTTTCCATTCCATGGAAGATCTTTTTAATTCTGGTTGAAAGTGCTGAACCCAAGACTCGTCCTCTGATACAGTTTGTGCCAGGTAGCGATCTCCTTCCTCAGTGTATTGAGTGAGAAGCTGCAAAGACAGAACCATTCTCTTCATTTTGTGCTCCTCTGGTAACTGTTGGGGCACCCATTGTGCACAAAGTTTACAAAACTTACACTGGCCATGCAATACGTAAGCAGTTCCATGTGAACAGGCTATAGCAGGTGCTGCATCATCAATCATCACATGCTGGTCATTACAAATGATTCATTCTACATGCTGCAATATAACTGCAGTTGACACCTCCGCAGGACGACCAGGACACTCCTGATCTCTTGATGCTTTGCCTTCCCTTGTTAAACTGCTGGATCCAATTGAACACAGCTTTCCATGAGACACACTGGTCACCATACAAAGTACGCATTTCATGATGCGCTTCTTCTGCTGACAGTCCTTTGGCGCACAAAAAATGCACAACCATGTGCTGTTCTGCTTGGGTACAATCATGCAACATACTGTTACACTTACTTTCTTGGAAGTGTTGAAAACAGTGTTGTTATGATAAATTAACTTTAAAGAGAGTCGATTAAAGACACTAGACAACACTTACAACACAACACTAAAAGTAAGTGTTGTCTAGTGTCTTTAATCGACTCTCTTTAAAGTTAATTTACTGTTACACTGTTTACCACTGACAAATTGCATGCTGGAGAGATATGACCCAACCTCTAGAACAAGCATATGTGTGCTGCTATCTGCTGGCTGAAAATGTGTGCATAGTTTACAGGTGGTGTAAGGGAAACAGATGTTTGTGGCTTATTTATTGACACACCCTCATAGAAAGTTTCATCTGGACTCTTATTTTATATTGTAAATCAAGCAGTATACATACCATATTAAATTGTTCATGTTGATTTTTATGTGTTATGGCTTTCCAAGACATAAATTACTGAAAAATGGGATTATAAAAGCAATTGTACAAGAAATTAGTGTATAGGAATTAAACAATTGACTATTTGGGATATCAGTACGAGTGATAGTGCTTAGCAAGCCATAATATAAAGTGTTTTCCATAAACTAGACAACAGGAGATAAATTTGTGGCCAATTCAGTATTGAGGTACTACAAAAATCTCCAATATGGAATGGAGAAAAACAGATAGTATAAAAGCTAGTGCTCGACCTTAAAAATAAAATTCAAAATCAAATCAAATAACATAACTAATGTAAGAACCGGCACAACATAAATATCATCTCAAGTGGAAATGGGTACTGGGATTGCAACCATGTCTCTGTCATTGTAAACCAAATATTTGTTGATGATATAGGTAGCTAGGATTGGACATAGTCCGGAAACATACATTCAGTGTAAAAAGTGTTTGTACACCTATATTGTTTCGCATTGGAATGTGCATCAAACAAAAAGCACAGGTTTTAAGAAATATGTAACATACAAGACATCAATACAGAACACTTATTTGCACAAGTGCACAAGCAGAACCACAATGTGATGTGTATAATTGTAAAAATTAAATAAAATGCACAAAAAGATATCTAAAATAGGCACAAAAAGTGATCGTACACCTGTGGTAGTGTTTCGAGAACATAAGCTCAAAGGCTTAACAAGCCAACATTCACCTGGCAGCTTACTTGTGGATAGCAGTGATAAGAAACAGAGGGGGGTCAGATGTCAGTTAACAGCGAACAAACACACAGGAAGGTCAAAATGGGGAGCAAGCAAAGGGAAACCAGCAAAGAAACAAGAAAATTGGTTATTAAACTCCATAATCAATGCAAATCGCTACAAGAAATACTTTAACTTGTTGACAGACGTCATTCCACCGTGCAGACAATAACAGATTGGTTTGTGTTTTAAAAATTGTGCAAAACAGGCCAAGAAGCAGAAGACCAAAGTTGTTAACAGAGCAAGGTAAAAGAGTTATCCTGTGTGAAATAAGGAAGGATCCAAAAACCAGTGCTGTGAAGTTGGCTGCGGATCTGGGATGAAATGGTATAAACGTTTTGCCCAGCACCATTCGCAATATTTATCGAGAAGCTAGATATCATGGTCGAGTACTCCAGAAAAAGTTCTGGATGAGTAAAAAAAAAAAAAATCAAATAAAACAATTAAATTTTGCAAAAGAGCACCGAAATAAAGGAACAGACTTCTGGAATGGAGTGATATTTTCCGATGAGAGTAAGTTCAATATTTTTGGGTCCGATGGAAGGCGTACAGTATGGCGCAAGAAAAATACAGAGCTGCATCCCAATCATCTAGTGCCTACAGTAAAACATGGAGGTGGCTCCGTGATGGTCCGGGGGTGTATGAGTGCTTCAGGTGTAGGTCGACTGCACTTTATTGATGGAACTATGGGCCATAAAGTCTATATGGACAGTTTAAAGGAAAATATCCATGCTAGTGCCCAAAAACTAGGTCTTGAGAATAATTTTATGTTTCAGCAGGCAATGACCCCAAATATACAGCTGGAAATACTCACTTGTGGCTGCTTTATAACATGCCAAAACAACTTCTTACACCTCCCCAGTCACCAGATATCAACCCTATAGAACATCTGTGGTCTATTTTGGACAGTTAAATAAAAAAATCACTCATTTTCCAATAAAGAAGGATTAAAACAGGCACTTCAAATAGAATGGGACCTAATTGAACCAAAGAAAACGAGAGATTTAGTGGAATCAATGCTGCGGAGACTGGAGTCTGTTATAAAAGCAAAAGGAAAGCCCACTAAATATTGAATGATGGTATACATTATAAAAATGTTATTGAAATCATAGGTGTACGATCACTTTTTGTGTGAAATAATAGCATATTTTTTAATTTAAGAAGAAGTAATTAATTTATATGTTTCGTTATCTAAAATATGACCAAATGCAACATAAATGCTTTACTGGACATTAATTTATTTATAAATTTGCCAAACATCCCATTCCTGTTTCTCTAAGAATTTGTCTAATTTCTTATTGTACAAACACTTTTTACACTGATCGTATATATAATTGGCAAGGAGAAATCTACAATACACATTGGAATTGAACAACGTTATAACTCCTGATGTGGTTCTTATGAGTTCTATGACTCCAAAATGTTTGTCTTTTAAATGTGGGTACTTGAGTTAATTACAAGAAGTTGAAATCTTAACATCAGAATATATCTCACAAACTGAAGGTACTGCTTGTGAGTGAAGGTGTATCCTGTTGTTACCAAGCAGAAAATTGCCTATATATGTAAAATCTTGTTAAGTGGTCACCAGAAGAGATATAGGGAATGTTCCAGAATTGTTCTAACTTAGAAATGTCTAGCTCAAAAATATCAAATCCAAATGTTTTTGATGCTTAATAAATTCTAATAAATATTACAGTTTGGCTGTTACACCTCTTAATAGCGTGTGTGACTATGTACATAATGTTTCTGCTAAAGGAGGGGTTAGTCTGCCAAAGCTGCAAGTACAGGAATGAATTACATTAAAATTATAAAATGGAAGTATTTATAAACAGTGGAGCTTTATCAATAAAATCTTTTTAAACCACTTGTCAAACTATAAAAGCACTTTAACTCCACTTACATTTAAAATTAGGACATTTTTCAAGGACCACACATCCCCATCATCAGCTGATGTTTGACTAGTTCTTCATATGACCGCCTCCATCTCCTGGCACTGTTCAACGAGTTGAATGACATCATCCACTCCTGGTATTTCGAAATTCATGGCTCTCTTTCTATTCTTAAAAATGTGTATATTTTCCCAAACTTTTAATTCCCAATACTTCTTTGCTGGTACCAAAAGTCTGATTTCTTTATAAATATGATTTTTTGACGAAAAATGATGGGCTATGGCTGATTTATCTGTCTGTTTGTATTTTATGCATCTCATGTGTTCTTTCATCCTAGTTTCCAAGTTGCTTTTTGTTTTTCCAATATATATTTCATGGCAATCTTCACATTTTATGCTATAAATTCCTGATAAATTGTTGGCCAGACTTGTGTTTTTGAGCATGTGATTTAGTGTATTTCTCATGCTGTATTTGTTATGTGGAACTAGTTGTATATGAGAATGACGGAAAATGTTTTTAAATGTATTAAAAGCCTTAGGATGATAAGTGAATTTGCAATATATTTTCTTTAAGACATCAGCTTTTAACGTACTAATGTCCTTGATGGTTTTCCGTCTTTTATGTTTGTTTATCATTTTTGTAATAAATTTTGGATCAAAGCCATTTACATTTGCAACATATTTTATGTGATCCACTTCCTTGTTATATTCTTCCATAGTCAGTAGAATGTTTACTAACCTATGGATTAGACTGTGAAATACTGCATATTGGTGTTCTTTTGGGTTGGAGTTGTTTTTAATGTAGTTGATTTTCTATATATGCCAAATTCTAATTTATCTCCTTTTCTCATAATTTTTAGATCCAAAAACGGCACCAAGCCATCCTCTTCTGTTTCAATAGTAAATTTTATAGATTGGTCTTGTAAATTCAATAGTTTTAACGCATCCTGTGCTAATTTTTCTGGTACTATGGTGAATATATCATCAACATAACGAAACCATACTTTAAAAATATGTGGAAATGCTTTTGTCACTCGTGTTTCCAAATAACTCATATATAAACCAGCCAATAATGGTGATATGGGGTTGCCCATAGCTAACCCTGAGGTTTGTTTGTAATACTTTTGATTGAACATGAAGCTGTTTTGGTTGATGCATAAATTAATGAGTTTATTATACCCTTCAATTTGGGTTTCAGTAAAACCTTGACCTGAAAGCCATAGCTTAATCAAACTTGGTAGCTTTTCTGTAGATATGCTTGTAAATAATGAGCTGACATCAAAGGAGTCTAAAATTTTGTTAGTAAAAATATTTACTTTATTTAATTTTTCAACCAATTCCAAGCTGTTTTGTATACCGAGAGAAGGATATCTTTGTATGGGATCCATTTCATATACTAACCACTTTGCTAAATAATATGTAGGTGCATCTATATTGCTGATAATCGGTCTCATGCTGTCATCACTCTTATGGATTTTTGGTAAATAATACAGTTTTGGTAAGACTGGGTTGCTCGGGACTAAGCTTGTTTTTGTTTTTTCAGGTATTATCATACTTCCTTTTATTGTCTTATTTGTCGAAACAACCAAAGCTCCTAGAGGATTCTTTTTTATATTTCTTCATATTCCTGATTTTCTAGAAGTTTTATAACTCTACGTGTGTACATATTGGAAAAACAAAAAGAAACTTAGAAACTAGGATGAAAGAACACATGAGATGCATAAAATACAAACAGACCATCATTTTTGGTCAAAAAGTCATAATATTTCTAAAGAAATCAAACTTTTGGTACCAGCAAAATGGTATTGGGAATTAACAATTTGGGAAAATATACACATTTTTAAGAATAGAAAGAGAGCTGTGAATTTTGAAATACCAATAGTGGATGACGTCATTCAACTCATTGAACAGCGCCAGGAGAGGGAGGCGGTCACCTGAAGAACTGGTCAAACATCAGCTGATGATGGGGACGCGTGGTCCTTGAAACATGTCCTAATTTTAAATGTAAGTGGAGCTAAAGTGTTTTTATAGTTTGACAAGTGGTTTAAAAAGATGTTATGAATTACATTCTTTACATCTGAATTGGGAGAAAGAGTGTATCAAACATTTTTCTCACCATTACAGTATTTCTTTGCCAAGAAATATACTAAGCTGTAATATACTTAAGAAAACAAATTTGGAATGTTGAAACATTTGCACTAGTACCACTGTATTTTATTCTACGTGCAACAAACATGCAAATTATGTCTATAATTATTAAAACAGATTTGTAGATACTTGCCCTTCATACATTTGGGTCACTAGACCAGGATCTATTAACTTAGTTATGTTCAATTTGGCAAAACTTAGGTGATTTGGAAGCTGTTCATGAGAATCATAGGTAAGTAGTGAAAATGAAAGGAAAAGGTGGACTTATCTGAAATCATGTAGGTATATATAGTACTATATGCACACAATAACTTGAGTGCTCGGGCTCCAAGTCCTCATTCGGTAGGTTTTGTCTAACTCTGTAAACACATGTAACAACTTTGAAACATGAAATGGGCTATACATTCTGTCATCTAGTGACTAATATGCTGAGTTTTCCCATGTGCATCATATTTCGTTTTGAGCAATTTTGAGGTTAATTAGCTAACCAGTTTACAACAAATGTATGTTATGGATGTTATGGCTCTTGAAAGGGGACACACTATTATTCTCTAAGTCTGTATAGCTGTGATCCGAATGCAGTTGAACTGGCTTGGGCAAAAATAAAGAATGTTTCCAGAGGACGCAACGTTACTGGTGATATGTCAGCCACAAATCTGCGGAAACTTGGTATAGAAGCATTCTTTTCCATAACCGCAATGCATTGCAAGAAGGTCCAAGCGCTGGAAATACAACATTGGAGAAACGATGGTGTAATAGAAAATGCAGTTTATGAAATTATCGTCAACTAATCAGAGGATACGAGCGATAAAAGTGACTCACCACAATTGGAAATCGAAGAATCACAAAGCAAATGAGTGAGTATTTATAGCTGTCATAATATTTTTTTTTTTTGCTATTTTTATGTGTTTCATAAATAATAAGTATATAGACCATAGCTTATTGGATTGAGTTCAGTTTACTGTTTGTCCATATATCTACACTTGCAGCATGCATCTCTGCTTATCTTACATGCTATTTTGCTGAATTGAGCTTTTTCTAGGTTGACCACACTGCAGAAACAAAAAAATTGTTATTTCTTGCTTCTTTCCCCCTGCCCACACCACACCGTAAAACTAGCACTCAAGAAAATGTGCACATATAGAACATACTCTTCAAAATTTGGCCAGCAGGCGCATGGCTTGTCTCCCAATCATGTACTGTACGACTTGGCGGACAGTTGCATGACCCATCTTCCAGTTACATGTGTGGAGAGTTCAAATCAAATCTCAAATCACATAAACATTTGTTAGAATAAACAGAAAACACATCTTATCACAGGAGTTGTTGGAAATGCTATCCATCTGCATCAATACATCTGTAGCACCTTCTGAGGAAGTTTTCATTCAGATGCATTAGTTTAGCTTCTGAAATATGGTTAATTTCTGTCTTAATATTTATTTTAATTGTTCTAATGTGTAGGGATTAGTTTTATATACTTTATTTGTCAAGTTAACGCCATAAATAAAAATTGCATGCAGTAAGATCAGGGGACCAAATGGACTATGCAAGGGAGTTCTATGAAGGAAATTGGGATTTGTTTGTAGCATATCATTTGTGTTGTGAATATACGTGACTGTGTAAAATGAAACTATGCTTTATTGCTAAGCAATATTAATCATGATCAATTGTTTTATTATTAACATTTCTTAATATTCAGTTACAAGAATTTAACCAACTCTGGTGATCACATGGTAGCAATTCCTGGGCAACAGTAACCTTCTATGGTTTGAGTTTTAAAAGTTTTGTTGCTTTCCATGCTGAAGCTTTCAAAATGACAGTTTCTTTCGCATGGTGCCCAAGAGATTTTTGAGATGACCATTCTAATCATTCTCCGATTTTATGTAATTTCTACTGTTCCTACAACAAATAGGTTCCATCTCCCTGAATATATTTACAGACAAATGAATGGCCTGTATTCAAAACATGCACTTCACAAAGTTTAATTTCAAATTTCCTTACATTTCTGTAAAAGATTATGTAGGCACATACATATAGTTCATAAACACTCTTTGTTCTACTGTATACTGCAATTGAGGCAATTTTAAAGCTCTTCAAGCAGAACTAAACACTTCAAACACTCCTAATGTTATTCACCTTTGAATTGTAGTACAACAAGACTGATGCACAAGTGTTGAATATTATGGATGTAGGACATTCTCACAGGGGAATGCAGTGAATGTCACAGTGAATGTTAATGCAAGGTAGGTAGGTATGCTAAAATTAAAATAGGTGTGTAATCAGATTGTTCCGTAATAAGAAATTTGTTCAGATTTTATGTTAAAAATGAAGTATTTTTACCTTCTACTTTATTAAGTGAAAAGCCATGACTTCAGTGAAGTTGAAAATTAGGAATTTATTATTATGATGCAATCCTGTACATGGTGTTCATTTTTATTCATTATTTCCAGCCCTCTGATTGAGCAAAAATGACATTATAGTTGACTGGTGAGTCTATCTTGAAATAATAGTGCCCTCTACAGAGAAGAAGTCGTAATTTTTTCAGAGCAGTAAGCAAATTATAGAGCTTTATGTGTGGTTGTGCTATTAACTAATACAACCAGCTTCCCCTGGATATGAACACGAGCACCATGTCTTCATGGTTGAATGCCACTTTCGTACCGGCATTAAAATTGGTGTGACATATAAATATAATTTAAATCACTGGATGGAGTATTTATGCAACAGTATCCAGCATTCAGACAAATCCCTTGGAGCGTAATGCTGCAGTAGCAAAATTTATTTGGCCTAACACTTACACAGAATAGGAATTTATATAAGTCCAAATTGTCCTTTGTGCAACAAAGAAGAGGAAATGACTTGACGAACATCTTCTAACCTGTGAAGTCCTACCTGCCAGATCCACTACAGAGAAATATTGGAGAGCAAGGGAGCTAATGGCTTCATTGTCAAAGCCTAGCATTTGACAACAACATATTCTGCCTTCATTTTGTTATCTAAACTACTCCAAAAATTAAATTAAGGAAAAAAGTATGTAACCAGTTTGAGTAAGTCTCTCTTAGTTTGTTCAAAATACAATTACAGTTAAATTACATTTTCTTTTAGAAATGGAGTTATGTTCTTTTTGTATAGATGATAACGCTCAATTCCAAAATTGTGTTCTTAAAAAAAGCGGTTCATTTTGCATTTGAGGATCGAGGCAATTGGATGAATACTGTAAGTTAATTGATGTTTGGATGAATTTAGAAACAGTGAGGTCTAAATTAATTAATAAACAATTTGTGGTCAGTTTTTTTCACACTGTCACTTTTTAAGTTTTGAGGGACTAGCTTTGGGAGCAGTTGCTTCCATTTTAAACCTCAAAGGTCCAACAGCCCTCTCTTACAGATGCCTGCAATCTTTTCTCTGGTAGTGGAACAATGAACTTCCTTACTAAATTGTTGCTGGTGGGAATTCAGAATTTATTAATCAGTCTTTGTAGTTCCATTACAAGATGTTCTCCCATGTTGTGAGTTTGTTATAGCCTATCACAGCTTTTAATTATTTTGGATGTGGATCAAGATTATGATTTCCATTCCAAAAGTAAAATGCTATAGCTAACTTGTCTTCCTGTTTCAATTCAATTCAATTTATTTTCATCTTTTTAATTACAATTTAAGGGACACGTCATAATATAATATAAACTATTTACATTATATACAATTAATCTTAGTTACATATTCCATATTTAAATTCCTCTGCACTATAAAATGCCTTTTCGGTTAAGTACTTTTTTATAGTTTTCATCATTTCTTTTACTTGGTTTATGTTTTTTATATCTCTTGGTAACTTATTGAATAACTCCCTTCCTGCCATCTCTACTGCTCGGTTATTCAGTGTTCCTCTTAGTGTTGTTCTGTAGTAGTCCTCATTATTTCTCAAACTGTGTGTATATTGCAATTCCTTTGGTATCTTTTATGTACAATAGTTTTTATGCTTTCATAGATATATATGCATGGAACAGTTAAAATCTTTAGTTCTTTAAATAGGTTTCTACATGCCTGTCTATTATTTACTTTTGCTATTATTCTAATGGCTTTCTTCTGTAGTTTCAGAACTTTTCCCATTTCTCTTTGTGTAATATTTCCCCATAGTGTAATGCCATAACTTATATGCAAGAATATAAATGCGTAATAAACCTGCTTCATTGTTTTTCTGTCCATTTTTTTCCTGATTTGTCTCATTATAAAGATGCCCTTATTTATTTTTTTAGTAATGTGTACTACATGGGATTTCCAGTTTAGATTTTTATCAATGATCATTCCAAGAAAATTTGTGGAATTTATTTCACATATACTTTCCCCCCTCTATGTTTACTTTGATATTATCTGAGTTGTGGTTTCTTATCTCAAAATTAATACAGGCTGTCTTTTTTATATTTATTACCATGTTTAGGTTAGAGAAGTATTGCTTTATGATTTCCAAAACTGAGTTTGCCCTATTTTCTACATCTTTAACTGTTTGACCCCTAATTATGACTGTCATATCATCAGCATACCCAACTGCTATGCCCCCGTTTGTTTGTATCACTTCGAATATTTCATTTATATATAATAAGAATAAAAAGGGTCCTAATTTTGAACCTTGCGGAACTACTTGGTGTACAGTTTTGAAATCGGACTTTATTTTTTGCACTATACCACTTGCATTTAGATGATTTATTTCCACACACTGTGTTCGGTTTTCTAAATATGTCGATAACCACTTTTGCGGCAGGCCTCTAATGCCATAAATTTCTAATTTGTTAATTAGTGTTTTTATGTTCATGCAGTCAAACGCTTTTGATAGATCTATAAAAATTGCAATTACAGATTCCCTGTTATTTAGAGCTGTTAATATAATATTATTAGTCGCCTGTATTGCTTTTATTGTAGATTTCTGCTTTTGGAAGCCATACTGCCATTCCGATATAATATTTAATTTTTTTACATAGCTTTCCATTGTTTTAAATATAATCCTTCCATCAGCTTTGAGAAGGCGGAACACAGGGTAATTGGCCTATAGTTTTCTACATCTTTCTTATCTCCCTTCTGCTTAAATATTGGTCTGACTATAACTTTTTTCAGTGAGTCTGGAAAAATTCCTTGCATAAGTGATATGTTTATAATGTGTGTTAAAATTTCAACAATTTCATATTTAATCTGTTTTAATAGTTCATTTGAGACATCATCTAATCCACTTGATTTCTTAGGTTTTAGCTTATTTATTTCATTTATTACATTTTCTTCCGTCACTTCTTGAACTGCCATGCTATTAACCCTACCTGTTTGTTTTGTAAAACTAATGTTTTTGTTTGATGTCTGTTTGTTCAAGTTTACTAATGTTGCTAATGATCATTAAGAATACTGCAAATTTCATATGGATCTTTAATTTCTTTGCTGTTATTTTTTATCAACATATTTTCTGTGCTTTTGTTATTGCCTTGTTTACAAATTTTATTGACAATGTTCCATGTTGCTTTTATTATATTATCTGTTTTCTGTGTAAGTTCACTATTGTATTTCATTTTTGCATTTTCTATTACCTTTTCAAAAAATAGCATTATAATTCTTTATATATTCTAATGATCGGTCATTCATGTTTGGATGTTTTATCGAGTTTAAAAACTTTACCCGCTTCCATGATATCTTTATCCCCTTTGTTATCCACTCCATACTTGTGGCCCCTTTGTCCTTTTTTACTTTGAGTTTTTTTACAGGTATTGTACTATTCATTGCCTTTTGCAAAATATTTACAAAACGATTATACTTTTCATTTACAATTTCCCCTTCATAAACTTCTTTCCAATTTTGTTGATGTAATACACTTCTTAACTTTTTTAAATTTTCATTATTTATTGACCTTTTATACTCAAATATATTTGGTATGTTTACCGTTATTACTTGTCCAAAGTGGTCTCCTATTCCTGCTTTTGTTATGGCTGATTTCCATTTAGTTTCTTCTAAATTGATGAAAACATTGTCTATGCATGCTCTAGATTGCTTTGTCATATCTTTTCACAGTCTTTGAAATACCCTTTGCATAAATCTCTGGTGCCTGTGCAAGCTGTCACAGCATTTTGATGCTCTTCGTCATTACCAAAGCACTGAGCTGCAATCCACTTAAGGTTCCCAGCTCCTCCTTTCCCTGGCATGCGAAGTACAATACCAGATGTCAGAAGACCATAATGCTTGTGTTGTATTGCTCTTCTTAGCCTTTTCAGAGTTTCATAGTAGACTGCTGAAGAGTTAGTAGTACCATGCTCCATAAACTCAACGAGTAAGATGCTCTTTGCATCCCAAAAGCAGTACCCATGACTTCCTTGGCTGAAAATGTCTGGCAAGCTTTTTATTGGCTTGTGTGGAGAACCAGTATGTCCCCATTGCATTGACTGCTGTTTTGTCTGAGCATTCACATAGGCCACCTAAGTCTCATTGCCACTAACAATCCTATTTAAAAATTCTTATCCATCAAAGTGATATCCATAAAGAAGGTCTATGTTTGAACTCATTTATTTTGCTTTGTGGTCATTAATTGGTAGTTTTGGTACCCAACAATCACAAAACTTGCAATAGCCTAAGTTTTTGGTCACTGTCTTGTTTGAAAGGCTGTGAGAAATTTGGGGAAACTGAGAAGAATGTTCCTTAATTCTGAACTGAGAATTCTCACAAACTTTTCATCAACTTCATGCACTAGGTCACCACTGATAAGCGAAGGACCCCCACTCCTGCCTTTATTGTGAGTTTGTTCTTCCATTTATAAACATTCATACCCATTGACAGACAACACCTTCACTCATAATGTTTGGACCATAACCCATATAAAATTCACGATGAATTTTGACCACTGATTGTGACCACTGATTCACACTTGGCGAGATTTGCTATTATGACATTCATGTGGTTAGGTTATAACTAGCAAACACACCATATTACAAGGCTCCACTAGTAAGCTACAAGTGTACTGAACCACTGCACATGCTGATGTCAAAATAGCACTACTACCCTACTACTTCTTGTGCAATGCATAAATGGTGGTTACTTTCTGGACAGCACTCAAGTTCACAATAGAAAAGGAAGCCAATGGACAGCTCTCTTTCTTGGACCTAAATGTTATCAAGAATGACACCGAACTAAAATTTGGAATTTACAGGAAGTCAATCCAATCTGAAAATTACTCAAATAACAGTTTCACATACCATGTATCAAACAGAATACTGCAAGAAACAGAAAGCGTCACTTTACATGGCAGAAGAAAACAAATATAACTGAAGTATTTTGTTGAAGAAGACAAAATAAGCTATGCTAAAGAGGACCTTTAAGGAAGCAGACACTTTCACCATGGAAAGAGAATGACACATTCAGAAGATTAATCTGCCACCTGCCCCCCCAAATAAAAAAGATCTTTAGAAAACAAAATTTCTTGACTCAATAAATAGATACTCATGAACCCTTTCACTGATATGCATATCATATGATATCCATTTTAAAATACAGAAAAAGTGATATGGACATCTATAGATGTCCTGCATATATAAAAATGAATTGACATTTGTTAGTCTTGCAAAAACTCGAGAATGACTGAACCGACTTGCCTAATTTTGGTTTTGAAATATTTGTATAAGTCCAATGAAGGTTTAAAAGGTGAGAAAAAAACCTAAAGTGATAATGAACCGGGTTATTAACTAAATATAAAAGTAGACATGCAAACTTTTACGGAACACATACACCTTCTTTTATTTTCGACAAACCCATGCATTACAAAGTAGAAAGATATGCCACTCCTTGCCAAAGTCTTCAAAGATATTTCATTTACAATATTTTATTAAATAATGTTTATTGTTTGTTATCAAGACTGAAAATTTTTTTTGTAGCATTATGTCAATATACCTTTCGAAGATTAGACACAACATTTATTTCTCATCGCACTATAACACTATAAATATTTAACCACAATTGTTGTCAAATATTGGTGAATCTGGATAACTTCTTTATAATTTGTGTTTGTGAATTAGTGAATGTGAATGGAATTGACACAAAATTAATGAAATTCCTTTGTGACTTTGTGAAGTTCATGGAAACGTTTTTGCTGTGCCAAGGGGAAGACAACCTGACTTGGGTTGTAGAAGTCAGTAAAATGTGCGATGAGCTATGTCACATGCTGACCATACTGATGAGCAGTGAGGCATAGATAATGCTTATAATCATTTTGGTATGCCAGAATTGCATTCTAGAGTGTCTGTTTTTTCCGAGGAAGTTGTTTTTGTACAAATCAGTTGACACAGTTATAAACAGGGGTGACATAGTCAACTATCCCACAGAGTTTTTAAATTCACCATAATTGCCTGGATAACTTCACAATTTTAAAATTTAAAGTAGGATCACTTGTGATCATGCTGCCTAACATTATCCAACCACAACTGTGCAGTGGAATGAGACTAACTGTGAACAAGCTTATGAATAACATCATCGAGGCAACAGTCATTAATGGAAAGTACAAAAGGGAAGATATCCTGATCCCACGTATTCCGATGATTCCAACGGACTTACATTTTAATTTTCAGGTCTACAGTTTCCTGAGCTTTGGCCTTTGCGATGACCATAACCAATTTGCAAGGGCAGCTATTGGAAGTTTGTGGAATCAACTTGGAGTTTCCTTGTTTCTCTCACGGACAATTATACGTTGCATGTTTGTGTATCGGAAAACCATAATCTTTATATATGTATGCACCACAAAAAAAGACAAAAAATATTTTGAAATATAACTGTATTGGAACACCACAGTGAAGTGAAATAATTATTAAATTATAGACGAGTCCTATTTATTACACATCAGCTTCACTTACCTAAGTGAAGCCAATGTGTAATAAATATGACTCATCTGTAATTTAACAAAAAATATTGATTATCAAAGCTTTAAATTGATTAACTTAATTGTAACTGTGTTGTATTTAAACTTCACCTCCAGTTGCAGAATAAATAACTAATCCGGATTTGTTTTATTTATATAGGTAAAATCAGACAACTTTTATTGGTGGTACGAAGTTCACTGGGTCAGCTAGTTATTTAAACTGTTCTGTTTTGGTATAAATATAAATAAATTCTATTAAGTGATGAAAACTTACCTTTAAAGGTTTTTTCTTGAACAGTATATCTCAAAACATGGATAAACATACAAGGGCATATCTCCACATTCTCAACAAATCAAACTAGGTTTCCTTGTGAACTCCTTTTTTGTTACTCACCAGATGTTTTCAAAATGGATGCAACATTTTTTGCTGTGGATGATATCCTTTTAGGAAATATTTTCCATCAAGTCTGAGAGATGCTGGGGTTATGGATTTATTACCCCAAATATGAAGAGGCCTCTGTATGTTATAGTACTCAATTATTCTGAGAATTATTGATATGCGGAGGTCCAGATAGGTCGTTATCTTATTTGGGTTTACAGCTTTCTAAATTACTATACAGCTGTGTGTGATCATATCCAGCTGGTGTAAAAATACTTCCTTATCCATTTAACTATTTTTCATAAAGAGGGAATGAATGTGTAGTGTTTAACGCCTGCTTTTACTACATACGGCACCGCAGGCGGTGACACTGATGATACATGAGATGAAGATGGGGCACCGGTGGAATGAGATGGCAGGGGAAACCGGAGGTCCTGGAGAAAATTCGCCCCAGCGCCGTGTTGTCCACCACAAATCTCACTTTGCGGTCGCCTGGGATCGAACCCGGGCCGTCTTGGTGAGAGCCAAGTGGTCTAACCACTGAGCCATGGCGTGGCCTTCATAAAGAGGGATATGTTTGCAATACCTGCCCTATTATATACATATATTCACACCATGCATATGCATATTGTATTCCTGCATAATATCAAGCTTGAGAATTGACATTTTATGAGCATCTATTTTTCCAGTGTCAGTCATGTGCGTTGGATAATACTCCAACTACTCTCCTGTCTTGCCAGGCAAATTAGGTCAAAGATGTGAGCTAACGCACCTGCACTTCTCTGCTTATAGTCTTTGCATTCTTATCTTTGGCAACCCAGTAGGTTTTACACATACTGTTCCAAATGAATATGTTTTTATTTTGTATAAGGCAATGACACGCCTTGCTAAACCCTTTTTTGTATATCCAATGAGTAGCAGTAAGAAATTTCTCTTCTCCAAAAACTTCACATTGAAAATAACAAATGCAAAAGCTGTTATCACAAATTACAAGCAGAAGAATTTGGCTAATAAGGCAGTTTTAGGCACTAATAAGCAGAATAGGCACAAACATATGAAATAGGCATTTATAGGCACTATAAAATTAAGAAATTAGGCTAATAATTGTAGGAAATGTGCTTATTACTTAAAAGCCTACGTTTCTGAACAAAGGAATAAAATAGGCAAATAGGGCAAAATCTGCCCCCTAGTAATAACATTAATAAAAATAAAATAAGGGAAATAAAATGTAAAGCTTTGTCAGCATTTACTTAAGTTTTATTCTAAATACATTTTACATACATTTTAGGTAAAACTAATAATTAAATATGTATTTTGGCATTTTTAAACATTATACACTTGGGATTTTTTTTGTGTGTGTGTGTAATTTACATCCTCCGACGTTAAGTCATATCGGACGGTGAATGAAATGGGTGAAATGATGCTCAAATGAACCCGGGGTCCATGGAGCTTAGAGTCACTCGACATTCGTCTTTCAGTATAAGGGAAAACCCCAGAAAAACCTTATCCAGGTAACTCACGCTGACCGAGATTCGAACTCGGGACCTCTTGAACGTGAGGCAGACATGCTACCACCACGCTACCGAGGCGGGCTTATACACTTGGGATTATTCCACTTTTCAATAAGTATATCATTTTGGAAAGTAGGTGCAAGCTTTTTAACTGTAGTATGGCTGATAAAAAAAAGGCTCATCAGTAATATTCCGAGAAGCTGTTGTCTCAGATTTGAGAGTTTTGTAGTACTCATGATAAATTGGTGAGATTTTTGAAACTAGGCTAATATAGTATTAATACAAACATGAATGATCAAACTCACCTGTTTCTCACAAGGCTGACAAAAAATTATTCATCAGATCCTGTAAGTCCTTTAATTTTGCAGGATTTATAGATCTTGGACAATTGTATTTTGGAGGAAATGTTATGTAAGCGATGGTTTGCCAGATATTTTCCTTCTAATGTCCAAAATGTCATAATCTTCAATACCACCATAAGTGTATTTAAAATATAGCTTAAAGGGGTGGTCTTTAAGTACTTTCATGCATGTCACCTTGCTCAAGAGTACCTTTTGCCCATATTCTGAAACTGTTCTTTTCTGTACTTTATCAAGAAGAGACTTTGCAGAGATGAACATGTTAGTTGTCATTTTGACAACTTGAAAAGAATTCTTTTCCCTGGCTTTTTTCACTAGCTCCATTTACTGATCTGAAACATTCATGTAAGCTGATTGCTTCTTTTTTTTTCTCCATAAGGCCGAAGCCATGGTCACAAGGTAAAAATGTATGACCGGCCACTAGATGGCAGGCACAGCGTATGAACAGGTTAGCCCATTTTTGACATTATACAAATAGCATATCACGAAATATCACTTCACCTCTCTCTATTTAGTGTAATATGATTGCTGGAGGATAGACGAACACAAGAAAAGATAGTTCTCTGCTGCAACAACAGAGGGCAGCACCTGTTGCAATATATATATATAGTGCACCCCTGGGAGGAAGGATGAGGCAAAGGAGACAGAGGGTGGCCGACCCAAGGAGCCATGACAGTACAGAGGGCGGGGTCCCTACAGTTTACTGGCTGGTGGTCACGAAATTGTCCCAGCAGAGGAGCTGAGGCCAGCAACCGACCTACCAGAGGAGGAAGTAGTTTTCCTCAGAGCATATCATCCTGCCATGCACCGCCGAGATACCCGCCGACACTTCTACCCTGAAAGAGACCACCAGATGAGAGATGATATGAAATGATAATGGAGATGAAATGGAGGTACAGGAAGTTTAGGGGATGTAATTAAACTACTCAGCATTAACCAAGCGACCCGGGAAAACCCCTCAAAAAACCATGAGTCAGGTAGGTTGGCCACTGGAATCGAATCCGGGCCTCCCGAATGTGGGCCACAGACGAAACCACCTGAGCCATCCCGCTTGGTGCTAAGTTATTACTACATGCCATTAGAAAATATACAAGAAGAGGAAAAACATGTGGAATGACACATCTATGGACCACCATCTATGTTGTGTAAAATCTATATTCTGGCACCTGTTGTCGTAACTCAGTGGTAAATTGTACACTATGTGAAGATGGGGCAGAGTGATTACAGTTTATTTTTATAATTTATTTATTTTTTTGTAGTGTTTAATGCCTGCTTTTACTACATGTGGCACTGCAGGCAGTGACACTGATGAATGAAATAAAGATGGAGCACTGGTGGAATAAGATTGCAGGGGAAAATGGAGTACTTGGAGGAAACCTGCCGCTATTCCGCTTTGTCCACTACAAATCTCACATGCAGCTGCCTAAGATCGAATCCAGGCCACTTTGGTGAGAGTCAAGTGGTCTAGACACTCGGCTACGATTCATCCTTTGATCATAGTTTGAACCCAGCACAGAGTCATACTTTTCATTCAAACTTTTTCGTCCTGTATTTCTTGTGCATGTGAAGATGTTGCTGGAAGTTACTTATGCGCTGCATTGGAATCTTCCAGTAAGATTTATCACATTTTATCTTGTGGCATAGCGTGCCACATCTACAGGTTTGTGTGGAGCTGACTGCAGCTCAAAAGAGTAAAATTCTATGTCCTGCTATTCATGGTGAAAACACCTCACAAATTGCTAGACTATTGGGTTGTAACTGAAGAACAGTGAAGCAGTGCCTAAAACAGTATCACAAGGAGGTGTATGGGCTAAATCACACAGGCGTTCAGATAGACCTTATACAAAAGCGCTTGCTCAAGATGAAGCCCTGGTAGAATATGTGAGGAACAAACCTTAACTGTCTTTCGGATAAAGCAGTTGAGTATGGTTGCTAATATGAAACCGCCAATGATTAAAGGATGCCAGTATTCCATCACATTGTCCTGCCACTAAGTTCCTTCTGACTAAGGCTTGCTGGTCCTGGTAATCTGAAGTGATGAGAAGGTATTTCTATCCGACCAACAAGAAACCCTATGTTTGTATGGAACACAGGGAACTAGCCTTAGCACAATGTTCGAGTAAAACATTCAAGAAGATTTTCAGCACATTTCTGGACCTGTATGACAGCATCAGGTCCACGGAAGTTAATTTAAGTGCCAGAGAGAATGATGCGTGCATTCTATATGGATATTCTCAAAAACATTTAGCTGTCATCCCTTCGTGCTAGGTTTCCAGAACAGGAAGAGTATGTATGTATGTATGTATGTATGTATGTATGTATGTATGTATGTATGTATGTATGTATGTATGTATGTATGCATGCATGACAAGAATCATTGCCTTATGAGGCATCTAGAAATAATACGCACATAATGGCCTCCAAGCTTCCCTAATTTGAACCCCGTTGAACATACATGGGCCATCATGGTAAAAAATATAACAAACTACACAAATATAACTATTTGCAACAAAAGCTTCACTTATCTTAAGAAAATTATATAAACTTTTCTTATTAATTGAAGAAATTACGTAATTAATTGAAGAAATTACGTAATTAATTTCATCAATTAGTAAGAAAAATTTACATAAATTTCTTAAGATAAGTGAAGTTTTTGTTGCAAATAGTTATATTTGTGTAGTATTTGTTGCTTCACTGTAGCTAGCTACAGTTTATACATAATAGAATGTTGACCGGACAGTATGTAAGAGAATCTGATTTTCTACAATGGAGCTAAGCAAACACAATCAGCAGAATCCAAACCTGTGTTTTGCACTGGCTGCAAAAATGCACGAGAGAATAAATTATGTAATCATATTGGGGGTTATTCCACCAGATTGTAAAAACTAATATTTCAATTTTCTTTTCATTCTTTGTTTCGAAAAATTATGTGTTATAGCAGAAATACGTTTTCTTTAGCTGTGAAATGCTTCTCAGTTTAATTAATTTCTTAGTATATGATGTGGCTTTATCATGAAATAACAGTTTCTTAATTGGCTTACTAATCATAATTATTCTTTGTATCATCTTCTTTTTGTAATTTCTAACAAATGGAGGTACTGTTTTGTAAGTACCAGTAACACAGAATATGCATTTTCAGTTTCATATTTCATACTCCATTAGATAAGATAAGATAAGATACTTTATTCACCTTTTGATTTATACATAAATCATGGCTTCGTCAGTAATACTACATAAGTATATAACATAATACTATATACAACAGTATGTACAATATGAAGTAGCTTATACAAGAAGTAATATTTACAAAGCTATTACAAATTTATGTCTTTAAATTCTAAAAGGAACTAAATGCTAAAAGGAACATGTTTCAAGAGTGCTTTTGTTAATGAACATTTAAGTTTGCTATATACATGATCTTTGAAAGATCCTGGTAATGTATAGGCTAGTCCCATGGTGAGTAATGCTACTGCGACTCTTATTGGTGCGACAGAATGTGGTATGTATGTGATTTAATGATCTGGTGTTGTGTGTGTGATACATGTCATTTGTTTTGAAGAGAGATCTATTTTTATGGATGAAGCATAATGTTTCCAGAATATATATGGAAGGGAGAGGCAACATTTTTAATTCCTTAAATACTATCCTACTAGGTGTTCTTATAGATACTTGCTTAATTAATTTTAGTATTTTCTTTTGTAATTTAAAGATGACATAAAGATTTGTGGACGACATGCCCCATACTGGAATGTCGTAGGTTAGAATTGAGTGAACATAGCCAAAGTACATAGCTTTTAGCACACTTGTGGTACACACTTTACTTGCTACTCTGAATGCATAACAGATTTTGGACATGTATAAAGACTAAAACTGAGTCATACCTTTTAAAACTTGTAACTTCACTCACGTGAGTGAAGTTACAAGTTTTAAAAGGTATGACTCAATTTTAGTCTATACATGAAATTAGCTTCACTGTTAACAATGCTTTTATTTATAACTATTCAGATTTTGGACAGTTTATTGGCTAGATAATCAATATGTGCATTCCATTTTAGTTCTGAACCAATCCACACTCCTAAGAATTTAGTTTCTTTAGCTTCCTTTATGGAGTGAGTATTAATGCAAATCTGCAGTTCATTATATACTTTATCAGGTCTGAAGTTAATAAAAGTTGTCTTATCTACATTTAAGTGGAGCTTATTTCGTACCAACCATTCATGTGAAATTATATTTTTTTTATGTTCATTTTCTAGAGTATAGAGATTATGATTCCTATGTATTATATTTGTATCATCTGCAGAATTGACCCTTGTGGAACTAATAATAATAATAATAATAATAATAATAATAATAATAATAATAATAATAATAATAATAATAATAATAATAATAATAATAATAATAATAATAATAATAATAAATATAATAATAATAATAAATATAATAATGATAATGATAATAATAATAATAATAATAATAATAATAATAATAATAATAATGATAATAATAATAATAATAATAATAATAATAATAATAATAATAATAATAATAATAATAATAATAATAATAATAATAATAATAATAATAATAATAATAATAATAATAATGTGTGTTTGGAGGAATTTAGTAACAGTGACGTCAAAATTAATATAAAAATTATTTGTGGTTGGTTTATTGACACTCGTCACTTACTTTTTCATATATTTATGAGAGACTAGTTTCAAAGGCCCTGGCCTCCATTTTCAATCTCTTCCCAACTGGCATCTGTTGTTATCTGCTCTCTCTGGTGGTGGAACTATGAACTTTTTTGTCAAATTATCTGCTGGCGGGATTTCAAAGCTCATTACGCGATCCTTATTTTTCCAGATGAATATGTTCTCCCATGTTGTCAATCTATTTTGGTTTATCACTCCTTTTAATAATTTTGGATTTGGATCAATGTCATGGTTTTCATTCCAAAAATGAAATGCTACTGCTGACTTGTCTTCTTGTTTCAATCTGATGTTTCTAAAGTGTTCTTTGACTCTGGTTTTTAAATTTCTTTTTGTTTGACCTATGTAGCATTTTTCACAATTCTTGCAATTTATTTGGTATATTCCAGATTTGTTACCTGAAGGAATTTCATCTTTTGTTTTTGAATTTAGTAATTTTAAAATTGAGTATCTATTAGTAGGTGCCAAGATGATATTTTGTTCCTTGAATATCTTTTTAAATTTATTAAATGTTTTTGGATGATATGTGAATGAACTGAATATGCTGTCGCTTTCTTTTTCTTTAATAAATGTGGTTGCTTCCTTAATGGTTTTCTTTAGTTTAGATTTTCTAATTTTCTTCAACACCAAACTTTTTTTGTATCCGTTTTCTTCTGCTATGTGTATTATTGCTTTTTGTTCCTTGAAATATTCTTCTTTTTCCATGGGTATGTTGACTAGTCTGTGTGTAAGGCTGTTTATTATTGCATGTTTATGTGTAATTGGGTTGTGGCTATTACACATAAACATGCAATAATAAACAGCCTTACACACAGACTAGTCAACATACCCATGGAAAAAGAAGAATATTTCAAGGAACAAAAAGCAATAATACACATAGCAGAAGAAAACGGATACAAAAAAAGTTTGGTGTTGAAGAAAATTAGAAAATCTAAACTAAAGAAAACCATTAAGGAAGCAACCACATTTATTAAAGAAAAAGAAAGCGACAGCATATTCAGTTCATTCACATATCATCCAAAAACATTTGATAAATTTAAAAAGATATTCAAGGAACAAAATATCATCTTGGCACCTACTAATAGATACTCAATTTTAAAATTACTAAATTCAAAAACAAAAGATGAAATTCCTTCAGGTAACAAATCTGGAATATACCAAATAAATTGCAAGAATTGTGAAAAATGCTACATAGGTCAAACAAAAAGAAATTTAAAAACCAGAGTCAAAGAACACTTTAGAAACATCAGATTGAAACAAGAAGACAAGTCAGCAGTAGCATTTCATTTTTGGAATGAAAACCATGACATTGATCCAAATCCAAAATTATTAAAAGGAGTGATAAACCAAAATAGATTGACAACATGGGAGAACATATTCATCTGGAAAAATAAGGATCGCGTAATGAACTTTGAAATCCCGCCAGCAGATAATTTGACAAAAAAGTTCATAGTTCCACCACCAGAGAGAGCAGATAACAACAGATGCCAGTTGGGAAGAGATTGAAAATGGAGGCCAGGGCCTTTGAAACTAGTCTCTCATAAATATATGAAAAAGTAAGTGACGAGTGTCAATAAACCAACCACAAATAATTTTTATAATAATAATAATAATAATAATCTTTATTTACTTATAGACTTAAACAAGTTTCAAGCATCGTCAAGAATCATAAAATATTTACATTTCATCTATTCTATTTAGGCACTTCTGTATTAGGTACATTAGGTACATTAGGTACATTGAAATTCAACTTGGTAACCTGTTATAGAGTATTCTACCCATAATAAGGGGATCTTTTTCTGTGGCTTGTTTACTAATATTATCTCTATAGTAATTATTTAGCAATCTGGTATTATACATATGGCTATCTTTAATATGTACAGAGTGTGACTTACTTACTACAAACATAATTACTCCATCTTTTAGAGGTGCTGAAGTAGAATGCTTATCATTTACTTCGACATACTGCTTCCTTTGACTGAGATACGACTCAAACCAAGCATTGGCTATACCTCTAATGCCGACTTTATCTAATTTGTCCAGTAATATCTTATGGTTAACTGTATCAAACACCTTTGACAGGTCTAGAAAGATACCAATAGCTCGCTATTTGTGATCGGTTGCTTCAGGGACATCATTTACAAACGAGTGTAATGCATTCATAGTGGACTTACCCTTTCGGAAACCAAACTGGGAAGGGGTGAATATTTCATATTTTTCAGGAAAAGATATCATTCTATTGTACATTATTTGTTCGAGTACCTTTGAGAATACAGACAAGTGTGAGATAGGTCTATAATTTTCAAGATTATTTCTGTTTCCTTTTTTAAAGATGGGATTCAATTTTAAAACCACTCATTTTGAGCCTCATATATACTTGGACTATGATATGATTCTACCTATCGATAATGTGGATGTTCTCGGTTTAACAGTTGACAGTTAACTAACATGGAATGAACATATTAATAAAATTGAAAAGAAATTATCATCAGCCCTTTTTGTTATATCTAATATATCAAAATTTGTATCTGCTGAAACTGCCAAGATAGTCTATTTCACTTTCATTCATTCAATTATTACCTACATATGGCATAGAGCTGTGGGGATCAACATCTAAAGCCAATCTCAAAAAAATCTTTACATTACAAAATTGAGCCATCAGATACGTAGCCAATCTGCCAATATATAGTCCTTGTAAGGAAGCATTCAAAACTCTTTCGACACTAACCCTTCCCAGTATCTTTGTATTAAAATCCATATTGTATATACGAAATAGATCTTTGCCTCAATATTCAGCTATTCATAACTACAACACTAGAGGAAAGCAGAACTTGATAACTCAATCACATAGATTAAAATTATATGAAAAAAAGATTGATTATATTGGCAGTAAATTATTCAATAAATTACCAATAAATTTTAGAAATATTACTCCATTACCTAAGTTTAAACATATATTAACTAATTTTCTTAAATCAAAGCTTACTATGACGTGGAAGAATTTCTGAATGATAATGATATTGTAATTGAACTACAGCAACTTTTTATCAATGTATTTGTATTACAATTATCTTTATGTATTATTTTAGCTCTTTAACTGTTATTACTTGTAATTGTATTGATTGTCTTTATTTATTTTTAACTGGACTATGATCTTAAACAAGTTTTCAATTGTGTATACTATTGTACTTGTTATAAAGAGCAATAAAGAGTCAGTATTCAATATTCAATTACTTTAGCAGTTTTGAATATCCAGGGAAAAATTCCAGAGCTTAATGAAGCATTACATATATCTGGTGAAGGCTCAGCAGTGTATTCTACACAAGCTTTAAGTACCAAATCTGGAATACCATGTGTACCACATGAATGTTTGTCTTTTTGATTTTTCACATCAGTAATTTCATTTTCCATTACTGGGCTCAGATGAATTGAGTGTATATTTTCCTTACCTACATATGAAGGTTGTTTATGTGAGGGTTGTGAGGAATTTAAATGTCCAACCATGTTTGAAAAATGGCTCATAAAAGCATTGGCGACATCAGTTGGTTTCTGGACACCCGTGAGAGTGATTCTCTCACTATTAGATTTAGTTGTTTCTTTTTCTTTCTTTACTATTTGCCACAGGGCTTTACTTTTATTTGGTGCATTTAAAATAAACCTACTATTATGCTGCTTTTTGGCTTCATTAATTACTCTCCTAAGTATTTATATATACATTTTGTAGTATTGTTTAAAATTCTCATTAGTTGAGGTTTTAACTTTAAAGAGAGTCGATTAAGGACACTAGACAACACTTACTTTTAAATTTTTCCGGAACTAGTTTCAGAGGCTTTTCCTCTATCATCGGCCGGCTGATGATAGAGGAAAAGCCTCTGAAACTAGTTCCGGAAAAATTTAAAAGTAAGTGTTGTCTAGTGTCTTTAATCGACTCTCTTTAAAGTTAATTTATCATAACAACACTTCCAAGAAAGTAGTTGAGGTTTTGTTTATTTGGCTAAGCAGTCTTTTTTTTTCTGCAGGATGTTAGGATCCCTTTTGAGAGCCAACCAGATATTTTATTTTTGCACTTTTTTACCCTTTTCATTGGAAAGGCAATGTTGAAGCAATGTATTTTCTATCAAGACAACTGGAACTTAGTATGTTATTAGCTAGCAGGAAATTTAAGTAGTTTAGATTTTATTTACTATAAGTCCTCTTATATGATATTGGTTCTGATGACTTAGATTCTAGACTGATGTGCATGTGCAACAGCACCGCATTATGGTCTGAAATGCTGGTGTCAGTATTCTTGCATTGTAAGTGGTCAGATTTTTTTCAATTATAATTTGATCAAGACATGTCTTAGAGGTAGCTGTTATGCAAATAGGACTGTTAATTATCATTTTCAAATTATGCGTCTGAATAATAGATAGAATTTTTGCCACATACTTATTTTTTGATACAAAATTTAAGTTGAAGTCCCCACATACTATTAATCTATTTGACTTATTTTTCAGAGTAGCAAGTAGTGTCTCAAATTTTCCTAAAAATGTTTTTGCACAACCATCTGGAGCTCTGAATATGCAAGCAAGTGTTACTTTACTTTTCTTACCATTGTTTCAGTGACAGCGTGTTCAAAACATTTTTCCTCATTACGGTAATCGGTTTTGTTTATTGTTTTAAATGATATGCCATCTTTGACTAGTGTGGCAGCTCCCCCATTTTAAATACCTTCCTACAGTATACATTTCCAATTCCAAACCTCTAACTTTGTACAATGAAACTTCGTGTTTATGCATCCAGTGCTCAGTTAGGCATAAAAAGTGAACTTGATTGAATTGCGAGGCCAGTAATACATCTAATTCATCTATTTTATTTTTAAGACATTGCATGTTTAAGAGTAAGAGGGTTAATTTTTGCTGCACACTATGTACCTTACCTGAAGTTGCAGTAGCACCACTCACCTTAGCTTGAGGACATTCGTGTAACTTGATTTCAAGCTTCAGTTCACCATCTAGACACACTGATTGCTTCCCTGTTTCTTGCACATTTGAATTACTTTACTAATGATTTTCCCTAGGTAATATGACCCTTTACAATTTAAATGGAGTCCATCCTTTTCTAGACATGATACATCTAAGTATTTGTTAACATCACATAATATGGCTCCTAGAGCATTACACGTCTACCAAATATTTGAGTTTATATCTTGTATAAGCACGACACTTATCTCTTCCTTTTGTTATACTGTTCACCACTACAACTGCTCCAGGGAACTTCTTCTTTGCTATAATAAGACCTGAAGCTTTCCTGGCATAGAATATGCTCACTTTCTTCTCGGGCAGCAAGCCAGGTGAAAAGATGTTTAGATATCAACATTTCATGAGTGTGCATCTCTCCCATCATTAGGATATTTATAAAAAGTTATAACCACAAATGAAATACTGGATATAACACAACTATAAACAAAGACAAATTACTATCAAAATTCACATAACTGAACAAAAGACTGTTTTCAGTAAATTAAATGCCAGGTCAGGAGATGGCATGAGTATAGAAAATTGTGTCAAAGAAACGTAGCTACTTAACTTGATTATCAAGCTGCATTGATCTTTGCTACTTAATTCGACGGATTTCCATTTTAAGGCCGGTTTCCAAGAGAAGCTGAACTGAAATCCAGCATCACGATTAAGCGTGCTCCTTTCAGAGGAAATCGCCAAAGCCTCCTTAATTCTCCACTCCCAGTAACTGTTGCATTTTGCCAAGATGGTCGTCTCCCGAAAATTGACTCTATGGTCGTTATCAAAACAATGCTCTGCCAGCCCAGACTTCTCAGGTTGCATTAAATGAATGCTCCGTTCATGTTCAATTATTCTAGTAGCAATGGTCCTTCCGGTTTGTCCTATATACGGTGTCCCACATTCACAGGGAATGCGGTACACTCCCGGAACTTGGAAACTTGGAACTGGCTGGCTGCCCGAGAAGAAAGTGAGTGTTCTTCTTTGCTGCGCTCACGGTCTCGTATACTTCTCCCATTACTTCTTCTGCAGAATTATTTCTCCGGATGTCATTAGTACCAACATGAAGTACCACAGTGTTCAGTTTGTGGGCCTCTGCTCTACTGAGTTGATCAATTTTGTCCTTAAGCTGAAGGGGAATTGATGCCTCTGTACACTTCCAGCAATGCATCTTCCACTACCACAGGTTTTAATATTGAGTCACCTATCACAAGTACATCATTTTCTGCCTTATCATTCACCACTGGGTAGCCAGTTTTTTCCCTTTTTACTTCTCTGAGATCACTATTTTCGCCTTCTTATAGGCAGTTATTTGTTGCGGACTTGTCCAGAACAATGTTCTTTGACCATTTATATTTGGTGTATTGCAGATACCTAGGTCTTCTAACAGAGGCTGAAGTACTAGAGGAATGAGTGTAATCGCCACCATTGGATTCACCTAACATTTCGTATTTGTTGGATGTTGCTACTTGCGAGAGCATTGGGGTTATTTGCTTTGCTTTTACACATTTTCGCCAAGGAGTCGCCGCAGAGGATTGAGTTTCCTTCAAGAACCAAAGTTCCTTTTCAAGGCGTTCATTTGCTGCTTCTAGTTTCGTACTTTCTTTCGTCAATTGTTCTATATCGTTATGTAGAAGCGAAACCATTTTGTCTTTGGTACTTAGCTCATTTCTGTATATCTCATCGCTTAGTTCCACTGTACCGGTATTCATACTGCTTAGGCAATCTGAAAGAAGTTTATTTTCCTCAGCTCTTTCTTCAGCTAGCTTCTGAACGTTCCTCATGTCGGTTTGGAGTAGTTGCATCACAGTCTGAAGCAACGCCACGCATTCCCTCCATTTATTACAGCACGTGGCAGCCATTGTTTCTGCGATGTTTAAATAATCATCTTTTGCAGCTTTTTCTGAGTGATATTCCTTTCACCTTTATTTATACCACTATATCTCAGCTTTATGTACTGTATTTTGCTTGTTTTCGCACTAGGTTGCAAATATTACTTTAATAAAGCACAGAAAACAGATGCGGCAAACGTCTTACTTTTCACTCGTCCGCCATCTTGAGATAGGGCTTGGATTGGATTATACAAAATTATATTGCAGCTTAAATTTGTTGTTCTCTAGATGAGAACTATTCATATTCTTGTTTCCTTATGTATAAGTTTATTGTTGTAATCAGATGGATAGTGTACAGAATTTAGGGCTTGGTCCATTAAAATTATTATTTAACCTACTAGCATTCTCAGTGAAATGGTGCAGTAATAACTTAGCCGCAAGAGAAAAACAAAATTTTGATTTATTAGCGCATATTACAAAGTAAAAATGTTGGACTAAAAAGCATGATCATGTGCTAGGTTTGAACCATAAATCTCATTCTCCAGTCACACAGTGTGCATTTTATCACTGAGCTACAACAACAGATATTAGAACATAGGTTATATACAATATAAACGGTGGTTCTATGAATACAGTCATTCCACTTCTGTTTTCTGTTTTTGCATATTTTCTAATGCCATGTAGTAATAACTTAGCCATAAGAGAACATTTATAAATTGGTTCATTACTCCCTCTAACAGACTAAAAATGTTGGGATATAAATTTTGACTACAGACAGGGATCTGAGCTGTGAACTCTAGGTTTGGTAAAAGCTGTGCCAGCATCCGCGGTTATACAGCAAAATCAAATGAACATTGTCGGTTTTGAAGTAGTTAATATTAATTTTTTCAGTCCCATTGATACAGCGTGCATTTTACTACTGATCTACGAGAGCCATTATTAGGGTGCTGCTTATATACAATTGTAGTCTGCCTGCGATACCACAGGTAGTAAAAGTGGGCGTTAAACATTACACATTTCATTTAATTGCAAATATAGATATTGATTCTGTTAAAAACATAATTCCATGTGTTTTCCATTTTCTTTAATATTCTATAATGCCACATAGAGACAGCCTAGCCACATGAGCACGATTGTAAATTAGTTCATTACAGTGTCTAACAAAGTAACAAATCCGAAGACAAAAAGTATGCCCACATGCTAGGGTTCGAACCATGAATCCTGTCTCACTTGTCACAATCTCCATTTTACCACTGAGCTAAGATAGCAGTTGATAGAACATACCTTGTACACAACATAGATATTGGTTCCCTTAAAATCATGATTCCAAGGGTTTTCCATTTTCTTGCATAGTCACCAATGCCATGTAGTTAATAGCTCAGCTGCAAAAGAATTATTACTTGCTTTGTGATGTTTAGTCAACCCTTTGTCATATTATAGCCATAGAAATATTCTTAGTGAGTTACAGGTTAAAGTAGCAACCACGACACTATACATTTACGAACATGGCCATTTTTATTTTCATATCCTCTAGTCATGAAATGCCTGAATGATACTGACTTGCAGAAAGTGTACTATGTGCGCACAATTTCTTGAGCATTCAGGTTCCAAGTCCTCATTCGGTAGGTTTTGTCTAACTCCATAAACACAGATGACAACTTTGAAACATGAAATGCGCTATATGCTCTGACATCTAGTTGCTAATATGCTAAGCTTTCATGTGGGCTCTTTGTTTCTCTGTGTGCAGAGTCCATGTGCATCATATTTAGTTTTGAGCAATTTCGAATTTAATAGGCTAACCAGTTTACAACAAACCTAAGAGCAAGACGTATGTTGTGGATGTTATGGCTCTCAAAAGGGGACATAGTGTTGTTCATCCACTTCCGTGTAACAATGATCTGAATGCAATTGAGCTGGCGTGGACAACACTAAATAATGTTTTCAGAGGAAGAAACGTTACTGGTGATATATCAGCCACAAATCTGCAGAAACTTGTTATAAAAGCATTCTCTTCCATAACTGCGATGGATTGCAAGAAGATCCAAGAGCTGGAAATGCAATATTCGAGAAATGATGGTGTAATAGAAAATCAACGGATGAAATTATCATCAACACATCAGAGGATATCAGCGATTAAAGTAACGCACCGGAATCGGAAATCGAAGAATCACAAAGTGAATGAGTGAGTATAGCTGTCATAATTTTTGTTTTCTACTTTTTTGTGTTTCATATATAGTAGGTATATAAATATACAACTCATCAGAACAGTATTTATTACTGTTTGTCCACGTATCTCATACTTACAGCACATATCTTTGCTTATCTTCACACGATTTTGCTGAATTGTGTTTTTCTAGGTTGACCACTCTGCAGAAACAAGAGTAAGTTAGCTTTTTCTTCTTTGCCCCTGCCTGCACTACACCATAAAACCAGCACTAAAGAAAACGTGCACGTATAGTACATTTACTTTCTTGAAAGATAGTACATAACTTAACGTAAGAAACAACATCATATAGCATGCTATAACATAAGAAACTGAAAAGATTATTCAGAACTACACTTAGGGGAGTACTTAATAACCACTCCACTGGAATGTATAGGGTGAGAAGTGTATGTTGTTTCCAGAAGAAATAAAACCACAAGATTAGGGTAAAGAAGATATTAAATCAATACAAGAGTAATGGTTATATTCTTAATATCCAAGACTTATCAACTTCACTTATCTTCTTATTGAACAGAAGTATTTAATAAACTAGGCCTTTTGTAATATTGAGGAATATAATTGAAAATAGATTTAAATATAAATAAAAAAATTGAGGCTATTGACAGTAGAACATATATAATTCAATCAACTATATAATTAATGACTAAACTCCACTTATCTTTGATATTAATATGTGTGTGTGTTTGCGTGCATGTCATAACAGGACTAGTTTTGCAAATCTGTTATTCCCATCCTTAATTAATTTGTTTGCTTAATGCTGTTGTTGTTACTGCCACTAGATGAAAAATTGTTTCTTGTGTTGTCCAACAGTGAAAGTAAAACAAATTTATTGACCAACATTTAAAATTCATTATGCAATTCTTATTTTTCAAAATAAGTGTTTATGTGTATATAAGCATTAAATACATATTCAGATTTTTAAAAGATGTCATAACTTCTTATTCCATTGACATGGTGCATGTCGAAACCCATACAAGGACTTTTACAGTAGGCAGATTTTTTGGGTGGTTAAAACCTTCTGAAATTGGAATAGAATAAAATTGAATTTATTCACCGAATGATATACAATAGGTATAAAATATGGCTTCGTCAATCTGACATAATTCTCTTCTAGATGGTTCTTTAAAGGTACCATTGAGAAAATCTGTCTTCACGTCTATAGTTTGAGTGTCCCAATTTTTCTTGGCTGCACTGGCAAGCTACAGTCTCAAGGAGACAGTGTTTATCATCTTACAAAATACCTTTTAGTCCACATTTTTCTTGTCTTGGAACAACGTTCTGTCAGTAAACGTGGCTTTAAATTTTCCTTGAAAATGCATGTGCTTGTAAACATCTCTTTTCCTTATGCTTTATCTTCAACAAGTTCATGTTTTACATCAGTGAATCTTGTTTCTAGGCTGCACCATGGCCAAGTGGTTAAACTGCTTGTCTCTCACCAAGATGGCTCGGGTTTGATTCCACGCAACTGCAAAGTGAGATTTGTGGTGGACAGCACGGCACTGGGGCGGGTTTTTTCTGGATCCTCTAGTTTCCCCTGCTAGCATTCCACCAATTGCTTCATCATCTTTCCTTCATCTCCCCTCATAGTATCATCCGCTTCCCTCATTCTCATATCAGGCATCGGGCTGATCATCTCTTACTGAACCAGAGATTCCGTTCCTCAACCCGCATAAGGGTTAAGAAGAGTAACAGTACGCTGATACCACACAGTGTTATAAGAGGGCAGTTAAAGAAGAAAAAACTTTTTTTCTTTCATAGTTTACAGCTTCATGTTAGGTCAGTAGTGCTCCATTTTCACTCATATCAAAATCCATGATATATTGCTGAAATTTGTAAGGTGTTCTTTTCTCTCAAATCTTCTGTTCTTTTCATATCTTAGAATTCCTTCTTCTCTTCTGTTATCTTAGTTTGACTTTGTTCTCTATTTTTATGTTCTTGATTTTCTTGGTCTTGGTTTTCTTATTCTTCATTTGCTTCATAAAATTCTTCACTTCTGCCATCTAATTTTTTCAGAAGTTTTACCACTTCTGCGTACACACTTTCTGTCTGAAGATTTTTAGGTTCTTAGAACAAGTTTCTTTTGATACCACTTTACAGCTGGGGTGTAAGATATTCCTTTGTTTACACTTCAATTCAGAGCATAGGTTGGAATATGCACTTCATCCTACAGATGTTTTTCATATTTAGTATCAAAGATGATGTTCCATGTTTATCCATTAGAGTCAGATTTAGATGTTCACCTTTCCATTTCTGTTGGGTTTGATGAATGATGGTGAAGTTGAATACAGTACCATTTTCTTGATACCATAGGATGAGAAATTCATTTTTAAATCAACTGCTGTCATACTTGTTTTCGCAAATTCTTTCATTGAAACCTGTTTTGCCTTCTTTTGTAAATCTTTTGTTACACTAAAAGAATTCATTCGTTTATATGTGTGGGTGAGAGCACGAATGTGGGCATGCATGTGTCAGGAGATAAAAAATGCAGAAATAAGTACAGCCATCCAGCTGTATGATAAAATAATTATATGTTGTGTAACATATTGTCCCACACTATTCATTGAATACATTTACTAAAAAAAAAAAAAAAAAAAAAAAAAAAAAAAAAAAAGGCCAGAATATGCTTAAGTTCCACCTCAAGTCCCCTACAAATGATAATGGATTTCAGAGGATGACAAGCATATGTTTTAATAACACCTAGGATTCTCTACAGAACTGGAGCTGTGGTGAAGATGACTGTAATGAAATGTCATGATGGAAGTTCCAATCTCATATCTTTAGGTTTACACTTTAATTTTTTTTTAATATAATGAAAATAATTTAGTAAATGCATATTTTAGGTATTATTAAACTAAATTACATGTATATATTCACCTTCTAATTAATATTAATATTCTTTTACTTAAGAAGTAGTACTATGTGATTGTTTATTTCATGAAAGTTGAATCATTTTATGGAATAGTCATTTTAAAATATGCATGTTACTTTGCAATGAACTTGTTCTGTAAATTTTATGATACTTGCCTAGTAAGAAACCTCAAGAGTGTGAGTGCAAGGTTTGGTTCAGTAGTACTAGAAATGCTTTAATCAATTCTTTTATTCTATTCTAGAGCGAGTTACACATGTGTAATGACCCACAACCACCCCCCTCAAATATTGGAACTTTTATGATAAACCCTGCTGTTGACATATTTTATTTCATTGTAAATATCACTGCTTTGTTGGACAGACATATTGCTGTGTTAGCTTTAATGTAGGTTTTTGTTGTCTGAAGCTGTTGTAGACATGCTTTGCTACAACAAAGTGGGAAGCATGGCTCAGCAATATAAGGAGTAGGGTCAAATAGAAATTTGACATAGTGCGTCATTAAATACTTTCTACTTAACCCTTTCACCGATATGGATGTCATATGACGTCCAAGTTAAAATGCCCCGAACCGATCTGGACGTGTATGGACGTCCTGCGCATACATGCATTTAATGCTCATTTAATGCCAATTATTTTAATCTTCCTATTTTACAATAAATTTAAATTAGTTCTATATGGGATGTAAACATACCCTTAAAGGTTTCTTTTTGAATTGTACACCTCCAAACCGGGATAAACACCCAAGGGCACATCTGCAGATTCACACCAAATAATATTGGTTTCCTTGCAAACTTCTTTTTCGCAACACACTAGACATTTTCGAAATGGTTGCGACATTTTTGTTTGTGAGTGGTATCCTTTTAGGAAAATTTTTTCTCTCAAGTATGAGGGGTGATGTCGTGGTGAATTTATTACCCCTTACCTCTGAGTATTATAATACTCAATTAGGTTACGAGCTATTTACACGTGCAAGTACAGGTAGATGAATGTCTTCCATGAATTTACAGCTCTGAAAATTACTAAACAATTGTGCATGGTTACATCCAGTGGTATAAAAATACTTTTTTTACCAATTAACTGTTTTTCGTAAAGAGGGATCCACATCACCCATATTTGACCCGCCACTTCCCCCAAACAATGGAGTAGCTAACATGCCATCTGTAGACCAGTACACGTCACTGCAAACATCTCCTTCATAATCACACAACAAATATTCCAGATTTTCTACAGTAATATCAGAAGCCTGTATACATCATACGCAAGGTAATTTATTTGCTACATTACGGGGATATGCCATGGTTAACATTGAAATTTAACAATTTCAAATGTGTCATTCATTTAGCTCTTGATAGCTATAAGAAATCACTCTGAACACAGAGAGAGTATAAATAACTAAAATACTGAGCGAAAACAGCTGCATAAGGCTACCAGAAACCTTGGTTGAGAAACACTGTAATAACAGATGCTGACAGAGAGCTTTCTTTCCAGCGTGTGAGTGTAACGCAACATATACTTGTATGACTATCGCTTGGTATAGCATAAACTTGAATTGGAGAAGTTGCTTGCGTAGCTAAACATACATACATTGGTCTGTATACACACAAAACAAAATGATTCAAATATTAGGCGCGTTCGGCGCAAATAATGGCTTTTGCTACAGTGAAACAAAGTAGTGAAATTTCGACGATTTATTAATGTAGTTTCTACTTTATTGTTACTGTAGATGTATACTGCCTTTAATGGGTTTTAAACCAGTTTTTGTTTCGTTTAAATAACTTAATAAATACGGAAGATACGGAATTGTATTTATGATGCATTTTTACAGCATTTAACAATTTAAATGTCTTGTTCTGTTTATTGGGTATCGGTTTCCAGCCCCTGAAGGGTTTAAATGGCCATTGGCAAAGGGTTACGAAGATGATGAAGATCTTCTGGTAGAAGCAGAAAGAAAACTCCTTTGAACTACAGCTGAATTGAAGGAGGCTTGTGACTTTCCTGTTTCTTTACAGACTGTAAGGAATTGTTGTAGAGAATTTGCTCTATGAAATTATATAAGTGCTTGTAAAGAGATGATCAGTGAGAAACACCACATGGACTGTCTTTTATATCTATCAGTGCTAGAAAATTGACTGAGAGAGAGAGAGAGAAAGAGAGAAAGAGCGTGCGTGCATATTGTGATAAAATCATTATTCTCCTTGCCTCCCTGTATTTATTAGAGCTTCTTGATTTTTCATAATTTGACATTCAGTTAAGTGATTCATGTTCATTTTCACCACATAAAAAGCACTGGGGAAATCATTAATCTGATCTTGAACAATATGACTGCCATGGACTTATACTATGAATTATTGCATTTTTATCCACAGCATGGAAATCAATGATTCCTACTCTCACCAAGTTTCCCATGCAGTATGCCAGTCTTTGTTTGAATCTATTAAATAACATTGGAAGGAGAAGGATTATTGTCCAGTTCATAGACCAGATCAGGGAATTTCTAGAGATTTGGGAAATCCTTTAAATTTAGGGTGAAATGTACATCATACTTTTGAAGAATTTGTAATTTATCATTTACAGAGAAACATTTATGCTTTGCCATTTTGTACCTGTACAACTTTCTGCACTTCACAAAGTCAGAGAAAGATTAAGCCAACACAATGAAAGTGAGCTGTTTGAAATTGTAAATTCCTTTTACAAAAAGTTACCAATGGTGCAGACCAGAAGGATTTTTCAGGTATAACATTTGAGCTATAATGACCACTCATTACAGTTACGCAAATTATTTTCTTACGATACTTGTACAACTATACATTCTGCAAATTATGTGTGTGTGTGTGTGTGTGCGTGCGTGCGTGCGTGCGTGCGTGCTTGCGTGCGTGCGTGCGCGCGTGTGTGTGTAGTAATAGTTGTCTTTCAAACACTCTTACTTTGAGTTCCTGTCTTCTCTCCTTATACTCACTTGAAATTGTTGATCCAACTCGCTGAAATTTTCTTCTTCCAAGGTGTTGCTTCTCGTTCCTATTTTGGCCGTGGTGCTCACCATCTGTAGCGGTTTACAGTGGATGAAGGTGGTGATAATGGATTTCTCACCTTTGGTGAAGTTCTAGCAGAATTCTTGAAGTTCTCCACGGCTGCTCTCGAGCGATGATCTCTGCACCCAGGGTCAAGGTATCGGAAGGGAACTGAAGAATTAAGGGTTTTGCTACCAATTTAAGAATAATTCCGAAATTTGTTCCAAAATATGTTTTATTACTTCTTGATGAATACGTATTTGCTAGTTATTTACAAAATGTTGTATATTATAAGATGTTTAATTTCCTAAATTGTTGAATGATACAACAACTAGTGACTCGTCTTTAACGCATGTGTCATCAATAAATCTTTTGTGCACTTCACTGCCGTATTCGCTCAAAACTTTGCCTTTAATAAGCTTACACTGAGCTATATCTCTATACCACTGTAGCACGGCGAAAATATCTTGCAGATGCACATTAATATAACTTAAACGTTTTCTGAGACTTGCAGAGCGTTGCTGATTCCTAAGACGGATGCTTGCAGAAGAACTGGTTCTTGCAAAGATTCCAACTTCTTCCTTATTATGTTGCCATGGTTACACAAATTCTAAACTTTTATTGGTTAACGTCATAGATTACATAATCTTATTCTAGCAATTACCAATACTCGTAATCTTTTACAAGCCTTAACTTTTTTTGTATCATTCTCATGTCCTGCTTTACTTCAAACTTATATTTTAACATAAATTGCAATCTCTTCAACTCTCTTTATACATTCATTTTAAAAGAATTTAAAACAACATAAAATATCTGCTACACAGTAAACATCAAGCTGAATCCTTTAGCTTAAGAAATATTTTGATTAAGAAAGCCATGAAATATTGATAAGTTTTGTTATTCATCAAATTATGTATAAGTGGTTTTGAAAAAGTGTAACCTAAGGATTGAAGCAATAATTCAAGTTCATATCTTTCAAAACAGAAAAATGGGCGATTAAATAAAATTTGAGGGACATCCTGAAGATTATTTCCACAAATACAATCAGATGTGGATTTGATTTTGAATCAAAATAAGTAAGCTGAAAATTTGCCATCTCCAGTTAAGAATTGAGTGAGAACATAGTTAGGATTAACGAATTTACATTTATGTCGGTCAGAAACCGTTGGGAAATATAAATCCTCAGTCAAAGCACCACAACCACTTTTTATCCAGTATTCATTCCAATCGTCGATGATAATCTCCTTTAATGTTTGAGACACAGATGGCTGGATGAGAAGCTTGTTTAACTAGTTGCTCAAATTGCAGGTGTGAAATATGTTGTGGCAAAAGTTGGCCATTTCTAATGTTGATATTTGCCTTACATACAACAGTAAGAAAGATAGGTTCAATATTTGCAATAATAAGCACTGCTGGATTGGAGATGGTGCAGTATCCTCGGATGATTCCTAAGATGTATCCATGCTGTATCTGTAATAATTTAGTCTGTACCCATCTCTTCTGAAAAATATTTTGCAAGGCTCCTCCACAGAACAGAACCATAGGTTCAACTGCCCCTTTGTAAATTAACCTCAGTAAAGAAGAATTTAGGCCCCATGTTGGTCTCGTTAAAGCAGTCAGTGCAGTAAGAAGTTTACTAGCCTTCCTGGCTACTTAATCAAGATGATTTCGGAATGTCAGACGTCTGTCTAAAATAACTCCTAGATACTTCAGATTATCCACTAATTTAGTGTCTCTATTATTCATGTAGAGGGATAAGTCTTCCAAATTTCTTTTCTTAGTCGCTAGCATAGCCAATGTCTTGCTGGCATTAAAGTTCAGTTTGTTAGTCACACCCCAGGAATGAATGATATGGAGGGCTTCATTGGCCATCGTCAGCAGAAGCGTGTAACTGGTAATTTTCTGGTAATCGTTGTTTTATTAATCATCATATAGTAGAACCCAAAAAACTGGGCTACAAATTGAACCTTGTGGACATCCACGAGTCATTTGTTTGATAACAGTTATATTATTAATACTAAGCTGACTACTTTGGTTGTGAAAATAGTTTGCTACAATCTTATAGAAATTGCTAGGACAACCTTTCAATTTTAATTGGTGTAGTATCTTTGGACACCAGTTATGGCGAAACGCACCAAATATGTCTAATGAGATAAGCAACCTATTTGTTTTTCTCTGTGAACTTGTTGGATCCAATCAACTACGTTGCAGACCGCTGATTCTGTAGACTTCCCAGGTCTTAAGCCAAATTGAAGATCGCCAAATCATCATTAGAAGTGAAAAGAAATGAATGGGGAGAAAAGCTGAGCCAAAAGTTAAATGAGGCATGAATGAATGTGTAGTGTTTAACGCCCGCTTTTACTTCATTCAGCACCGCAGGCAGTGACACTGATGATACATGAGATGAAGATGGAGCACCGGTGGAGTAAGATGGCGGGAGAAACCGGAGGTCCCGGAGAAAACCCGCCCCAGCGCTGTGTTGTCCACCACAAATCTCACTTTGCGGTCGCCTGGGATCGAACGTGGGCCGCCTTGGTGAGAGCCAAGCGGTCTAACCACTGGGCCACAGCGCGGCCTGTTAAATTAAATGAGACAGCAAAAAAGAATGGTAATTAAACCATTTGGGCATGGTAAGTAAATTAAACACAAGTAGGGGAGGAACTAATATCACCAGCATCCTGTTGCAGTTTCTTTCAATGTCTTCTGGGAGTTAAAAACATGATTATACATGACAACTTGAAAAGTATAAAAACTTTGAAAATAGGTATGTTAGATAGTAAATTCACTTTGAATGAAGTAGGCATAGAGGTTGCATTGAATGAGAACAATATAGATAGAGGCTTAGAGATAATGAAACTAATAGTTACAAGGGCAAGGATAAAAATGAAAGTAAAAGGGAAAATGAAACAAGTAATGGTTGGTTTGATGAGGACTGTGGTAAAGCAAGAAGGGAAGTGTTTAAAAACCTGGCTTGTTGGATAAGAACGGGGAAGGGTAGAGATAGGATGATTATGGCAATAAGTAGAGAAGTGTACAAGAAATTATTAGAACAAAAAAAGAACGAGTGGCAGGATAGTATTCGAAAGAAAATGAAGGATGCCATACAACGAAGAGATAATAAAATATGGGGTATGGTGAGTGAAATGAATAAACAGAAGGAGGTGAAAAATGAGATAACATCAAAGGAATGGCTTAAGTACTGTAGAGACCTAGTTGCAGAAAGGGAGTGGATAAATAGAGATAATATACATTTGGACAACCTGAGGATGGACGAGATATTAGACAGAGAAATTACTCAAACGGAAGTTTTTCTACAAATAAGAAGCTTAAAGGGTGGTAAAGCAGTGGGCATGGATGGAAACCCAGGGGGGTTTTGGAAGAGATATGGGGAAACACCAAGTGGATTAAAGAATATAACTAATTTATTTAATAATATGAAAGATAGTAGGAAATTACCTGACTGCTGGAAAACAAGTATGATTATACCAATATTTAAAGGAATGGGGAGTGTGAATAGGCCAGAGAATTACAGGGGGATAATCTTACTATCTATAATTGGGAAAATGTATACGGGTATACTAGCGGACAGACTGATGGATTGAGTGGAAAGAGAAAATAAACTTTCAGAATTTCAAGCTGGATTTAGGAGAAAAAGACAAACTATAGATAATGTTATTAAATTTTAGATGAGTCGTATTTCTTACACATCTGCTTCACAGATGTGAAGCAGATGTGTAAGAAATACGACTCATCTAAAATTTAATAATTTTTCGCTTCACTGTGGTGTTCCAATACAGTTAAATCTCGATATATAGATAATGTATTTATAATCAGACGTTAATTGATAAATACTGGAGCAGGAAAAGGGGGAGGTTGTATATGTTTTTTGTGAATTTTGTGAAAGCTTTTGATACGATAAACAGGGGGGCTTTAAAATGGAAATTAAGAAGAAAAGAGGTGAGCGAGAAGTTTATAAATGAAATTGATGAAATTTATAGTGGGCTGAAATTTAGAATAAGATGTGGGTTGAGTGTATTATCAGAAGAGGCCGAACAGAAGTTAGGTTTAAGACGGGGGTGCAAATTGAGTCCTATACTATTCAATTTATTTATAAATGACATAATAGAGAGGGTTAAGGAAAGCAATGCCCATTGCCCAATAATAATGAACAAAGAGATCTCTGGTTTATTGTACGTGGATGATTTAACGGTAGGAGCAGTTTCCTTAATAGATATACAAAAATCAATTCAGGCAATTCATAGGCTTTGTGCTGACTGGGGACTAAGAATAAACAGCGAAAAAATAAAAAAAATAAGGGTATTGTGACTTTGTGGGTTCGTGAAATAAAAAGTCGAGGTTACAAACACAAAAACTGCACTTTATTCTCGTAGCAATACACCGTTCACCATTACAAATTGCTAGATCACCTAGAAACTGTTTATTTTAAAAACACTTCGCTCAACTGTCTCGCTTCCGGTAACGATCGGCCCCGAAGTTTCCCGAATCTCCACCGGCCATCATTTATTTATCGGCATCGCGAGTCTGCAGCCAGGGTAACACTGCTCCCTCCTCAAGGCTGGTCGTACCAAACAGCGCCTTCGTAGCGGGCCAGGCGATCCAGGTGTACCACCTGAAGTACCGGCGTGCACTTCTTCCAAGACCTCCGGAACCTTACTCCGGGGAAGTACCAACTGTTCTCTCTGTGTCTTCCCATCGGGTGATTCCCATACCCGGAACAGCACACCCTCTCTGGTCTTCAACGAGTCCCACTGGGCCCAGTAAGACTTGTAGGTGGTGCTCCTCGGTGCGACGTCCGCCCAGGTTGGTCTCGTCCCTGCTTCCACTTCCCTCAATAGTGGCCCCAAGTCTGCGTCCGCCAGCTGCTCCCTCCTCAGGCCTGCGCTATCCCAGCCATCCGCAGGCACTGCCGTGACTACTCGAACTGCTGCGGCACGCTCCTTCTCCTCCACTCTTGTGCATTGGCCGCACTCTTCTGGACAGGGTCTTCTGGACATAGCGTCCGCGTTACCGTGGCTCTTCCCTCTGCGATGTTCCGAGGTGAAGTCGTACTCCTGCAGCCTCTGAACCCAGCGTGCCGTCTGGCCTTCCGGTCGCGCCGTCACCATCACCTCGCTCCTCGCGGGGACAACCACGTCTTCGATCAAGATGACCCTGCAAATTCCAAGGCGCTCTTCTGGTTGACGGAGTATAACCTCTTCTCCGTTGAGCCTCAGGACCTTCCGGCCGACGTCGACCGTCACCTCGTGGCTCCTGAGGGCACCCAGTCCCAGAATCACCTCCTCAGCCACCTTCGCGACGAACACCCACAGACGCACGGCACTCCGTCCCAAGGTCAGCTCCAGCAGGGCCTCCTTCTCCACAGGCAAGGTGTCGCCCGATGCCAACACAAGCTGGTATGGTCGGCTCGGCTTCCTCGTCGGCAAACCATTCGCCACGTCAGGTCTGATGATGGTCACGGCCGCCCCGGTGTCCACCAGCACGCGGCACGGCTTTCCTCTTACCCAACCGTCCGCGATGAGGCCATCATCCATACGCCGGCTGACGGCGCGCAGTGTCACTCGAGGGGATGGTGGTGATGGCGCCGACGTACCCCTCTCCACGCCGGGCCTTACTCGTTCTTCCCGCTGCCCTTCCTGGTGTGGGCAGTCTCTCTGCAGGTGTCCGGGCTGTCCACACCCCCAACATAGGCCACTAGGTGTTCGCCGGCGTCCCTTAGCTGGTCTTCTGTCTCCGGCGTAGCGGACACTCCTCATTCTCGACGTCGGGATAGATGCTACCTTGGCCGCCTCCATCCTTAATGCCGCTGTCAGCGCCTCGTGGATGGTTTTATAATCGCCGAGCATTAGGCGTTGACGAATCTCCGTGTCCCGTACCCCGTCGACAAAGTTGTAGGCGGGTTCCCGGGATACGAACTCCAGTGGCAGGTCAACCAAGGCCTTGCTAGCTAGCTGCTCCATCGCTATGGCGAACTCCTGCAGCGTCTCCCCCGGCTGCTGTGACCTTGCCTTTAGTTGGCTGCGGTACGCTGCGGCTAAGCGGTGAAACGATTCTCCAGGGCCTCCCAGATGTCCTTGGGCGCCGCCGTTGTCTGCACCGCGTTTAGGACTTCCGCGGCCCGTCCCTGGAGGCTGGCTATTAGCTGTGTGGCCTCCTCCTCTGGTGACCATCTGTTGTGCTTGGCCACTGTGTCGAACTGGCGGCGGAAGACCTCAAATGTTGACGCGCGCAGATGTTGTGTCGCGTCCCGGCGCGTCGGCCTTCAAATCCTTCAGTTTCCTGCCGACGACGTCCACTACTATGGCGTTCAGGGACTTGACGCTGCTGTCGGCCTTTCCCTCCAGGTCGTCAATGCGGCTCGCCAGGTCCTCGATGCGCTCGTCCACTTGGCCCATCCGCTTGCCCAGCTCCGTCACGTTATCCCTCACGCTGGCCAACTGTTCTTCAAACTTCACGGCAAGGGCCTCGTTTGCCGCTTTCATCTCCGTGGCCAGGCTGTCGTTCGCTGCCCTCATTTCTGTGGTCAGTTCGACCTTCTGTTCTTGCATCTTCTCTGCGATGTTGTCATTGGCCGTCTTCATTTCTTCCATTTTGTATAAAATCTTTTCCAGTGCCGATTCCATGGCCGTGATCCCACTTCTGACGCCAGTTGTGACTTTGTGGGTTCGTGAAATAAAAAGTCGAGGTTACAAACACAAAAACTGCACTTTATTCTCGTAGCAATACACCGTTCACCATTACAAATTGCTAGATCACCTAAAAACTGTTTATTTTAAAAACACTTCGCTCAATTGTCTCGCTTCCGGTAACGATCGGCCCCGAAGTTTCCCGAATCTCCACCGGCCATCATTTATTTATCGACATCGCGAGTCTGCCGCCAGGGTAACAGTATTTAAAAGAGGATCGATTCTTAGAAAAAGATAGGAATGGTTCATAGGAGATCAAAAGGTAGAAGTGATAAACGAGTATGACTATTTAGGTGTGAGGATATGTAGCAGTGGAGGATGGGCTACACAAGCCAGAAAAGTGATAGCTAATGGCAGGGCGGCAATGCCAGGGGTAAGAATATGTAAATATAAACTGGAGATGTCAGTTAGATGGTTAGAAAGAATGTATGAAGTGGTCGTTGAAGCCAGAACAATGTATGCAGTGGAGGTATGGGGCACATCAGAGATAGGTACAAAATTAGACCAAATGTACGGTTTGTTTTGCAAAGAACTTAGAGCTGCCAAAATCGGCACCAAGAGAAGTGGCATTACTAGAGCTAGGTAATGCGAAAAGGAGGGGAATAATAATAGAGAGAATATTGAAATTCTGGTATAAGTGTATTATAGGGCAGAAAGGGGAATTATTGAATCTGTGCATGAAGCAACAGAAAAGCATTAAAAATACAAATAGTTGGTGGTCAGAATTGAAAAGAATGATATTGAAGATAGGCATGGGAGATCTATGGAGAGCAGAGGAGTTGAATCATAGTGGTTTTTGGAAGGAAGTGTGAACCAGGGTACAAGATATAGATAGGCAAGAGATATGGGAAAGTATAGAAGAAAAGAAATCTTTGAAATTTTATAAGCAATTAAACACAGAGTGCGGTTAGGAAAATTATATAGATCAATGTGGCAAAACTGGAAGAGGAGGCATAACATGAATTAGAGTAGGAATATTATTCTTAAAAGGGTTGAGAAGGAATGAGGCAGGTATATGTGAATTTTGTGGAGACGAAGAGAGCACTGTTCATTACCTGATAGAATGTAAGGAGTTAACAAATTACAGGAGAAAAATATGGGGTATGAAATGGGACAGTGTAAGTAGAGATATTGGCGGTACACATGCTAACAGGGATGGGAGAAAAGAAAAATAGATGTATAGGAGATTTCTTATATGGGATAAGAGAAAAGTGGATAAGGATAAAAGAAGCAAAGGTCAAGAAGAAATGACTTCAAGCTGCTCAAGAAAACCAAAGGCTTATAGTCAGGGGACCTGAGTCATCGAGTAAATGTTAGGGTCAGCAATTTTATGTATTTGTACAGGATGTATAATACAGCATGTCCAGTGTTAAATTTTACTGTACTGAAGTTGTAATGGAAATTGTACAAATAAATATCAAATATCATATCACTTTGAATGAAATATTATGTAGAGCAAATTAAGAATTTAAAAGCTAATAAGGGATGTTGAACAGATAGAATACCAGGGGAATTTTGGAAAGCCAGGGGAATAGTAATCACAATATACAAAGGTAAAGGAGACATGCAAAATCCGGCAAACTATAAAGGAATTATTTGAGGGGAAAAAAAAAGAAATCTGTTTGTAGTTTTTTTTTTTAAATACTTCGTCATTTACATTTTGAGGGACTATTTCAGAAGCCATCGCCTCCATTATCAACCTCTTCCCAACTGTCTGTTGTCGCCTGCTCTCCTCTCTCTGGTGGTGGAACTATGAACTTCTTTGTCAAACTATCTACTGGCAGGATTTCAGAGTTCATTATTCGGTCCTTATTTTCCAAATATGTTCTCTCATGTTGTCAATTTATTTTGGTTTATCACTCCTTTTAGTAGTTTTGGATTTGCAAGAATGTCATGGTTTTTATTCCAAAACTGTAATGCTACTGCTGACCTATCTTCATGTTTCATTTTGATGTACCTAATGTGCTCTTTGACTCTGGTTTTTAGGTTTCTTTTAGTTTGACCTATGTAGCATTTCTCACAATTCTTACAACTTATTTGGTATATTCCGGATCTGTTAATTGGTGGGATTTCATCTTTTGTTTTTGAATTAAGCAATTTTAAAACCGATTATCTATTAGTACGTGCCAAGTTGATGTTTTGCTCACTAAAGATCCTTTTGAATTTATTACATGTTTTTGGGTGGCATGTGAATGCACTGAATATGCTGTTTTCGTTTTCTTTTGTAAATGAGGTTGCTTCTTTAATGGTTTTGTTTAGTTTAGCCTTTTTAATTTTCTTAAACACCAGAGTTTTGTTGTACCCATATTGTTCTGCTATTGAAGTATGGTGTTTTGTTGCTTGTAGTATTTTGCTTTATCCATGGGGATGTTGACTAGTCTGTGTGTAAGACTGTTTATTATTGCAGTTTTATGTGAAATTGGGTTATAGCTATGATTTTTTAAGCTATTTTCTGACTGAGTTGGCTTCCTGTAAATTCCAAATTTTATTTTTGTGTCATTCCTAATGATATTTTGGTCCAAGAAAGAAAGATCCATGGGAAGGACTTTTTAATTGATGTTTCAAATGCACTCATAAATAAATTTGCCAAAAATGGTGAAAGTGGGTTGCCCATTGATAACCCTGATTTCTGCTTGTAGTGTTTCCCATTAAAGCTAAAGAAATTTTGTTCATTGCATAATTTTGTTAATGAAATGTATTCCGCTGTCTCTATTGTTTCCATTTCCATTGTAGTTAGCCGTTTTTTAGATATTGTCTGTAATCTTTCTGTTGGTATGCTTGGGAATAATGATGTAACATCAAATAAAACCAGTCTGTCATTTTTGTCCAAATTTATGTCTTCGATTTTTTTCTACCAGGTCCAGAGAGTTTTTTTAAATTTGCACTTTCAAACTTTGGGAAGCTATTTAATTTATTTAGTAACCATTTGGCCAAATGGTATGTGGGGGGGGGGGGCATTTATGCTACTAGTGATAGCTCTCATGCCTTTTTCTGTTCTGTGAATTTTTGGTAGCCCATATACTCTTGGTAATGTTGGATTGTCTACTTTAATTTTGTGAAATTATTTTTTGTTAATTATTTTACTTTCTTTTGTTTTCTTTGCTCCTAAATTACCAAAAAGAGTGATAAACCAAAATAAACTGTCAACATGGGAGAACATATTCATATGGAAAAATAAGGACCAAATAATGAACTTTGAAATCCTGCCAATGGATAGTTTTAAGAGAGCGTAGGCTTTCACGGCCGAAGTCAATATAACTAAGAGTTATTTCCGGGCTGTTATACTGTGGTCTGCTGAAGTTGGATTTTCCAGACGTCTGGAAAATCCAACTCCAGCAGACCACAGTATAACAGCCCGGAAATAACTCTTAGTTATAATAGATAGTTTGACAAAAAGTTCATAGTTCCACCATCAGAGAGAGGAGAGCAGACGACAACAAACAGTTGGAAAGAGGTTGATAGTGGAGGCGATAGCTTCCAAAACTAGTCCCTCAAAATGTAAGTGACAAAGTATTAAAAAAACCAACCACAATTTTTTTTTTCAATTGATTTTGGGTTCACTCATACTAAGCTACTCCAATCACACATAAATACAAAGGAATTATCGTGATTGGAGGAATTTACTAACAGTGACGTCAAAATTAATTGGAAAAAAAACTATTTGTAGTTGGTCTTTTTTTAATACTGTGTCACATTTTATATTTTTGAGGGACTAGTTTCGGAAGCCATTGCCTCCATTATCAACTTCTTTCCAACTCAACGTTCTCTTCCTTCTTGTTTGATAATGGAATTTGGAGGGATCCAACTCAACTTTCTCTTTCTACTTGGTTGATAATGGACGTTGGAGGGAGGTTGATAATAGAGGTGATGGCTTCCAAAACTAGTCCCTCAAAAAAATAAAATGTAAGTGATAAAGTATTAAAAAAACAACTACAAATAGTTTTTTTTTCAACAAAGGAATTAGTTTACTTTCAATAATTGGGAAAGTCTTCACAGGACTGTTAGCAAAAGGATTACAAATTTGGGCAGAAAAAGAAGGAAAGTTCTCACCATTTCAACTAGGTTTTAGAAAAGGTAAAATAATGGCAGAGAACATAATAAAATTATAAAATAGAAGTATTTAGAAACAGTAAGTATTAACTAACTACAAATAGTTTTTTTTCAACAAAGGAATTAGTTTACTTTCAATAATTGGGAAAATCTTCACAGGACTGTTAGCAAAAGGATTACAAATTTGGGCAGAGAAAGAAGGAAAGTTCTCACCATTTCAACTAGGTTTTAGAAAAGGAAAGATAACGGCAGGAACATAAAATTATCAAATAGAAGTATTTAGAAACAGTGGAGCTTCATAAATAAAACCTTTTTAAACCACTTGTCAAACTATAAAAACATTTCAGCTCCACTTACATTTAAAATTAGGATATGTTTCAAGGAACACGCATCCTCATCAGCTGATGTTCGACTGGTTCTTCAGGTGATCGCCTACCTTTCCTGGCGCTGTTCAACGAGTTGAATAACGTCATCCACTGTTGGTATTTCAAAGTTCATAGTTCTCTTTTTATTCTTAAAAATGGTATATTTTCCCAAACTGTTAATTCCCAATACTTTTTTGCCGGTACCGAAAGTTTGATGTTCTTGAAAATATTATGATTTTTTGACCAGAAATGATGGGCTATGGCTGATTTATCTGTCTGTTTGTATTTTATGCATCTCATGTGTTCTTTCATCCTTGTTTCCAAGTTGCTTTTTGTTTCTCCAATATATATTTCATGGCAATCTTCACATTTTACACTATAAATTCCTGATAATATGTTGGTTGGACTTGTGTTTCTGAGCGGGTGATTTATTATGTTTCTATTGCTGTATTTGTTATGTGGTACTAGTTGTATATGAAAATGATGGAAAATGCTTTTAAATTTATTAAAAACCTTAGGATGATATGTAAATTTGCAATATATTTTATTTGAGTCATCAGCTTTTAACATACTAATGTCCTTGATGGTTTTCCATCTTTTATGTTTGTTTATCATTTTTGTAATAAATTTTGGATCATACATTAAAAACAATAACTCCAACCCAAAAGAACACCAATATGAAGTATTTCACAGTTTAATCCATAGGTTAGTGAACATTCCATTGACTATGGAAGAATATAACAAGGACGTGGATCACATACAATATGTTGCAAATGTGAATGGCTTTGATCCAAAATTTATTACTAAAATTATAAACAAACATAAAAGATGGAAAACCATCAAGAACATTAGTACGTTAAAAGCTGATGACTCAAATACCTATAAAATATATTGCAAATTTACATATCATCCTAAGGCTTTTAATAAATTTAAAAGCATTTTCCATCATTTTCATATACAACTAGTGCCACATAACAAATACAGCAATAGAAACATAATAAATCACCCGCTCAAAAACAAAAGTCCAACCAACATATTATCAGGAATTTATAGTGTAAAATGTGTGGATTGCCATGAAATATATATTGGAAAAACAAAAAGAAACTTAGAAACAAGGATGAAAGAACACATGAGATGCATAAAATACAAACAGACAGATAAATCAGCCATAGCCCATCACTGTTGGTCAAAAAATCATAATATTTCCAAGAACATCAAACTTTTGGTACCGGCAAAAAAGTATTGGAAATTAACAGTTTGGGAAAATATACACATTTTAAAGAATAAAAAGAGGACTATGAACTTTGAAATACCAACAGTGGATGACGTTATTCAACTCGTTGAACAGCGCCAGGAAAGGTAGGCGATCACCTGAAGAACCAGTCGAACATCAGCTGATGAGGATGCCTGTTCTTCGAAACATATCCTAATTTTAAATGTAAGTGGAGCTGAAGTGTTTTTATAGTTTGACAAGTGGTTTAAAATGGTTTTATGGCAGAGAACCTGTTTATAATTAGAACTTAAGCAGATAAATATCTCAGCGTCAAAAGAGGGGGATTGTATTTACTGTTCCTAGACTTAGAAAAAGCCTTTGATACAATTTCTAGGGAAGCAATTTGGATTAAATTGAGGATAAAAGGAGTAAGCGAGGAGTTTATAAGAGTAATCCAAAATATTTACAAAGAAAATGAATTTAGTATAAAATGTGACAGAGGAACGAAAACAGACAAAATATCAAACAATGTAGGACTTAGACAAGGTTGCAAATGAAGTTCAGTATTTAATTTATTTATTGATGATATTCTAGAAGTAATAATTAAAAATGTTACACTTTTACCAATTTTAAATAAGAGAGAGATACCAGGTCTGCTCTTTGTAGATGATTTAGTAACAGGTACCATAACAAGCATAGGCTTCAAATAGTTCTTGGCAGCAATGGGCAGGTTTTGAAAAGAATGGGGTCTGAAGATAAATAAAACTTAGTCTAAGATCATGGTGGTAAAAAGAAAGTTATAAACTAAAAAGGGAAGAAAAATGGTGGTGGGAAGGTTCATAAGTTGAGGTGATTAAGAAAATTGATTACCTAGGAATAAGATTATCTAGTAATGGTGAACAGAGTGGCCAAAAAAGGAAAGCACTGGCATAAGGAAAAATGGCTATGGATGCTATTAGATCGTGTATTAACAAAATACCAAATATGTAAGTAAAATGGTTAGAAAGGGTGTTTGGTTCAATTGTAGAAAGCAGAATTCTCTTTGGAATAGAAATATAGGGGCCAGATGAAGGATGGAAAGCAATAAATGTTAATAGACTATTTTGTAGACTTGTTTTAGGCTGACCTAGATCTTCACCAAATGAGGCTGCTTTAATGGAATAAGGAAGATTAAGTTTCAAAAGCAAGGTGATGGAAAGAATATTGAAATATTGTCTCATAATATGGAATTTAGATGAGGGGAATACTGTTAAACAGTGTTTGGTAGCACAAGCAAGAATAAAGGGAAGAGATACTTGGATATATAAAATTCAAAAGATTTTGCAAATTGGTATGGGATCAATTTGGCTAGTAATGGAAGAATAGAAAAGGGATTCCAGGAAGAAGTAAAAACAAGAATTGAAGATATTGAAAAGCAAGGATTATGGGTTAATTATAACAAAAGATCTCTGAAATTATATAAAACCATGAAAAGTGCTTGAATGAATGAATTCCTGTATTTCCTTAAGTGGAACATAGGGCCTTCTGAACCATGCAACCTCGAGGCCCATAGACAGTGGGTTGAGGATCAGAAGTTTCCTGATCAGAGAGATTCCAGGATGAGTGATCAGCCCCCAATGAGTACAAGAGTGAATGTATGAGTATGAATGTGAGAGTATGAGAGAGATGAGGTGATAGGAAAGATGATGATAGAGCAATCGGTGGAATGCTGGTGGGGAAAACTGGAGGATCCAGAGAAAACCTGCCCCAGTGCCATGTCTGCCACAAATCTCACTTTTCGGTCGCCTGGGATTCAACCCAGGCCGCCTTGGTGAGAGCCAAGCGGTCTAAACACTCAGTCATGGTGCAGCCATTGAAAAATGATTGGGACAGAGAAAAATAAATTGAAATCTGTGAAAAGTAGGAAGAGAAGGGTTGGCATGGTTTAGAACAGGAGTAATAACTTAAGGAGTATAAGGAATGGATATATTAAGGGGAGATGTCTAATGTGTGAAAAAGAAGCGAATACCTGGCATTATATTTTTGATTGTCAGAAAACAAAATATTGGAGAGATGAATTCCTTTTGCAGAATTGGGAAAACATACTAAATGGAATAAGAGGCAAAATAATCTTGAATCTAAGATGAGAACAAAACATAATAAAAGTTGTAAAATATTTGCAAAGTGAGACAAAAATGGCTTTGGAAACGCTAATGAGAACAGGAAAATTTGTATAGATGGCCCATTATATACACAACCTGGGCTAACTATAATGGAGCATGGAAAAATGCAACTCTTGATGAGCTATGTAAGATGTTGTACTTGTTATATATTATATATATGTATGAAGTTGTATATGCTAAATATTGTCGCCGATCGCATTGTTGCGATGGGCACGGCCAGCGCGCGCAAAGAGACAGTGCAGTGCGGAGATAAAAGCTTGCCGAAGCAGAGAAAGAAAGAGACAGATAGCTGACTGGAAGGTTCGCTTTCTTGTTTGTTACGGAACATTCCACTAATTTCTAGAACAATGAGTGGAGGTATAAAAGGAAGCCGCGGTTAGTTGTCACGGGACAGTCATAATTGGCCTCAATAATTGTGCGTGTGCAACTGTCATTTAAAAGTGTACTCTTTTGTTTATTGAGGTGTGCAGAAGTGACGAGAGTTTGTGTTGGTTTATGTTACGTCAGCTTGCTGCAAATGGGTGTACAGTGTCTTTCTACGGAAATAAAGAGCATTTTGAATGTCTGCAAAGTTGGCTTTTAATTTTACGAACCCACAAAGTCACATTTGGTGTCAGGAGTGGAACATACGGCAGTGGAATCTGCATTAGCAAAGATCTTAGAAGAGCTGAAAGAAATGAGAACGGCGAATGACAATTTCGCTGCAAAAACAGAAGCGGCGAATAACAACCTGGCCGCGGAGCTGAAAGAAATGAAGACGGCTAACGACAACCTTGCTGCGAAGACGGAGGCGGCAAATAGCAACTTGACCGTGACGATGACCGCGAAGATGACCGAATTAGCCACAGAAATGAAGGCCGTATTGACCACGGAAAGGAAAGCGGCGAACGATAACCTGGCAACCGAAATGAAGGCGACGAACAAGGCCCTCGCCGACAAATATGAAGAGCAGTTAACTGGCATGAAGGAGGACGTCGCGGAGCTGGGCAAGCGGATAGGTCAAGTTGATGAGCGCGTCGAGGACCTGGCGAAACGCGTTTACGACCTAGAGGGAAAGGCCGACAGCAACACTAAGTCCCTAAACGCCATGATGGAGGACATCGTCGGCAGAAGGATGAAGGATTTAACTACCGAGGCGCCGGGACGCGGCACATCTGTGCGCGTCAAGCCACCAAAGTACGAAGGCACGTCAACGTTCGGAGCTGCCAATTCGATACAGTGACCAAGCGCAACAAGTTGTGACCAGAAGAGGCCGCACAGCTAATAGCCAGCCTCTAGGGACGGGCCGCAGAGGTCCTGAACGCGCTCCAGACAGCGACGGCGCCCAAGGATATCTGGGAGGCCCTGGAAAACCGCTTCGGGAACCACCGTTTTGCCTACCGCAGCCAACTAAAGTCAAGGACGCAGCAGCCAGGGGAGACGTTGCACGAGTTCGCCCTGGCAATTATTCAGCTGGCCAGCAAAGCCTTGGTCGACCTCCCGCGTGAATTCGTATCCCGGGAGGCCGCCTACACCTTGGCCGACGGGGTACGAGAGTCGAGATACGTCAGCACCTAATGCTCGGCGACTAAGAGACATCCACGAGACGCTAACGGCAGCATTGAGGATGGAGGCGGATAAGGTGACGGCTACCCTGACATCGAACACAAGGAGTATCCGCTACACTGGAGACCCAAGGCCAGCCGAGGATCGCCGGCGAAGACCAAGTGGCGTGTGTTGGGGGCGTGGCCAGCCGGAGCACCTGGAGAGAGACTGCCAACACCAGGGACAGCAGCCGGAAGACGAGTAAGGGCCGTCGTGGCGAGGGGCACATCGGCGCCATCACCACCATCCCCTCGAATGATACTGCGCGCCGTCAGCCGGCGTATGGATGACAGCCGCATCGCGGACAGTTGGGTGAAGGGGAGGCCGTGCTGCTTGCTTGTGGATACCGGGAAGCCATCATCCTCATCAGACCTGACGTAGACAGGGATTTGCCGTCGAGGAAACCGAGCCGACCATATAAGCTTGTGACGACTTCGGGTGACAGCTTGCCTGTGGAGAAGGAGGCCCTGCTGCAGTTGACCTTGGGACGGAGTGCCGTGCGTCTGTGGGTGTTCGTCGCGAAGGTGGCTGAAGAGGTGATACTGGGATTGGATGCCCTCAGGAGCAACGAGGTGACGGTCGACTTCGGCAGCAAGGTCATGCGGCTCAATGGGGAAAGGTGATGCTCCGGCAACCCGAAGAACGCCTTGGAATCTGCAGAGTCGTACTGAGGGAAGACGTGGTTGTCCCCGCGAAAGGCGAGTTGGTGGTGACGGCGCGACTGGAAGGCCAGAGCACGAAGAACATGATGCTGGACCAGAAGACTCCTGTGCACGGACTCTGTGTATCCAGGACATTGTTGCCGTGACGAGAGGAGATGCCAGTGAGGCTGCTCAACCTGACAGACACCGATCACGAGTCCAGGCCGGGACCCGTGAGTCCGTTGTCAGCGTAACACCAATCAACAAGACCCAAAAGCCGGTGCGGACGCAACACCTGGGGCCCCGGCTGGAAGGCTTACTGAAGATGTGTAGTGTTTAACGCCCGCTTTTACTACATACGGCACCGCAGGCGATGACACTGATGATACATGAGATGAAGATGGAGCATCGGTGGAATGAGATGGCTGGGGAAACCGGAGGTCCCGGAGAAAACCCGCCCCAGCGCCGTGTTGTCCACCGCAAATCTCACTTTGCGGTCGCCTGGGATCGAACCCGGGCCGCCTTGGTGAGAGCCAAGCGGTCTAACCACTGAGCCAAGGCGCGGCCGCTTACTGAAGAGTGCGGCCGACCACCTGACCGCAGAATAGCTGGAGAAGGTTTGGCAACTGTTTGGACGATACCAGCACGTTTTCAGCAAGGTAACAGTGACTACGGCCGAACGGACCGAGTGATTCACCGCATCGACACCGGAGACGCCTGGCCTATTCGGCAACCACCCAGACGCTTTCCGTTGTCAACATAAGCGGCGGTACGAGATATCCTGGAGGACTTGATATCCAGGGGTATGATTGAAGAGTCTGACAACCCTTGGTATTCCCCTGTTCTGGTGACGAAGAAGAACGGCGAGCTACGTTTCTGCGTAAACTACCAGGAAGCTGAACGCGGTGACCAGGAAGGATTGCTTCCCATTACCCCGGATTGACGACACCCTGGACACGCTGGCTGGTGCACAGTGATTCTTGACCCTGGACCTGAAGTCGGGTTAGTGGCAGGGGGCCCTAGACCCTAGAGACATGGAAAAGACCGCATTCTTGACAGGCCAAGGGCTTTGGCAGTTCACAGTTATGTTCTTTGGTCTCTGCAATGCACCAGCTACCTTCCAACGCCTCATGGAGTCAGTGATGGGAGGATTGACTTACGACGCCTGCCTGCTATACCTGGACGACATCATTGGCAAGACATTCGAGGACCATCTCGACAACCTGAGCAAGGGTTACAGAGACTGAAGGCGACCAACCTGAAGCTAAACGTGAAGAAGTGCCAGCTCTTCTGCAAGGAAGTCAACTACTTGGGCCACATAGTCTCACCAACGGGAGTGGCCACGAGCAGGAGAAGACACAGGCCGTGAGAGATTGGCCTCACCCGAAGGATAAGCTAGAAGTGCACAGTTTCCTGGAGCTGTGTTGTTATTACCGCCGTTTCATTCTCCAACATCGCCAAGCTTCTCACGCCCGCCTCGATAGCGTAGATGGTCGCGGGTCTGCCTCACGTTCAAGAGGTCCCGAGTTCGAATCTCGGTCAGGGTGAGTTAGTTGCCTGGATAAGGTTTTTTCTAGGGTTTTCCCATATCCTGAAAGAGGAATGTCGGGTAACTCTAAGCTCAATGGACCCCGGATTCATTTGAGCATCATTTCACCCATTTCATTCATCGTCCGATATGACTTAACGTTGGGGCCGCGCCGTGGCTCAGTAGTTAGACCGCTTGGCTCTCACCAAGGCGGCCTGGGTTCGATCCCAGGCGACCGCAAAGTGAGATTTGTGGTGGACAATACGGCGCTGGGGCGGGTTTTCTCTGGGATCTCCGGTTTCCCCCGCCATCTCATTCCACCGGTGCTCATTCTTCATCTCATGTATCATCTGTGTCATCGCCTGCGGTGCCGTATGTAGTAAAAGTGGGCATTAAACACTACACACTACACACACTTAACGTTGGAAGACGTCAATTACAACAACAAAGTCCCTCACCCGCCTGACAGAAGAACACCGACCTTATGGGTGGAAGGAGGGCGCCGACGGCGCTTTCCAGCAGCTGAAGAAGAACCTTGGTAGTGCTCCTATTTTGGGATTCCCACAACCAGGTGGCACCTTCATTGTGGACACCGACCCCAGCGACCATTGCATTGGAGGCGTCCGATCCCAAGTCCAGGATGGCCATGAGCGGGTGATAGCCTACTACACCAAGATGCTGTCCAAGGCAGAGAAGAACTACTGCGTCAACCGGCGAGAACTTCTGGCGGTAGTGAAGACCTTGCAGCGCTTCCACAAGTACCTGTACGGTCAGCCATTCCACCTGAGGACTGACCACTCCACCTTGGGCCCAATGGGACTCATTGAAGATCAAAGAGGGCATGCTGTTTCGGGTATGGGTATCATCCAATGGGAAGTCACAGAGAGAGCAGTTGGTACTTTCCCGGAGTAAGGTCCCGGAAGTCTTGGAGGAAGGGCACGCCGGTACTTCAGGACACCTGCAGCAAACTCCGACAGCGCTACTACTGGCTGAGGCTCCGAGCAGACGCTGAGAGATGGTACTGTCAATTTCACGTGTGCGCGGTGAGTCGCGGCGCCCAAACTAGGAGTTGGGGTTGCATGAAACGGTACAACTTCGGAGCGCCAGTCGAATGCATCAATGTCGACATAGCTGGACCATTCCCAGTGTCGGACCGAGGCAACAAGTACCTGATGGTGGCTGTGGACTACTTCACCAAGTGGCCAGAGGTGTATCCTATCCCGAACCAGGAGGCGAAGACCATCAAAGACTGCCTCATGGAGCAACTGTTCTTCTGTTTTGGGATGCCGTTAGAACTGCACAGTGATCAGGGCACCAATTTTGAGTCTAACCTGATGAAGGAGGCACTGGAAAGACTTGGGGTGAACAAGACCCGTACAACTCCTCTACACCCGCAGTCGGATGGCATGGTGGAGAGGTACATGAAGACCGTAGAAGAACACCTGAGGAAATTTGTGGCCAGCCATCAGCGAGACTGGGACACAAGGTGCCACAGTTCTTGCTGGCCTACTGCTCATCAACACACAATACCACTGGGATGACGCCAATCAGCTTAATGTTTGGCCGAGAGTTAGCCTCCCCTGTGACCTGACTTTTGGGAGCCTGCCGTAAGCAAAACAGCCAGCAACAGAGTATGTGGAGAGCTTCGTGGATCATCTCCACGACATGCATGAGATGGCTCGTCAGAACATCCAGATGGCAAGCGACCGCATGAAGACCCGGTACAACAGGCAAGCCAACAGCCAAGGATTACAGCAAGGTGACCTGGTCTGCTTGTACCACCCTACCTGGTCCAAGGGACGGTGCCCGAATCTTCAACAACCATAGCAAGGACCGTACCGGGTGGTAAAGGGGATTAACGACGTGGTCTACCGCATCCAGAAGGTGCTCCAAGGAAAGATGTTGTTGGTACACCTGGATCGTCTGGCCCACTACGATGATGCTGTTCTGGATAACCAGCCTTGAGGAGGGAGCAGTGTCGCTGATCACATTTTTGCGATGGGCGCAGCCATCATGCGCAAAGAGACAGATAGTGCAACGCGGAGATAAAAGCTTGCCGAAACAGAGAAAGATAGAGACAGATAGCTGACTGGAAAGTTCGCCTTCTTGATAGTTACAGAACATTCCACTAATTTCTAGAACAGTAAGTGGAGGTATAAAAGGAAGCCGCGGTTAGTTGTCATGGGACAGTAGTAATTGGACTCAATAATTGTGCACGTGCAGCTGTAATATGAAAGTGAACTCTTTTGTTTATTTACATGTGCAGAAGTGATGAGAGATTGTGTTGGTTTATGTTACTTCAGCTTGCTGCAATGGGGCGTACAAAGTGTCTTTCTACGGAAATAGAGAGCATTTTGAATTTCTGCAAACTTGAGTTTTAATTTTACAAACCCACAAAGTCAGAAAATTGTAATAAAAAATAGCAAATAAACTAACTTAAAAGTGTAGAATTCCTGAAGTATTAGGTACTTTTCTTGATTTGTGTTCTTGCAAATGTGCAGAAGTGTGTCGTAGTTACGTTTTGCACTATTGGTTCCATAGGACACGAGTAGTATGATTCCTCCATTACTTCCATTAGTTATTTTGCTTGAAGTAGGATTTTAACATTTGTGGATTACACGAAAGCAGTAGCTGAAATAGTTGTAGACATTGAAAATGCCACTTACAATTTCAAAAAATGCAGATATCCTCAATAATTTCCCAGTGAAACTGAAAATTAAAACCTTAAGATCAAGGCTAGTAGTGTACGCCAAAGCTGACAAAGGGAACAAACTAATTATACTCCAGGAAGATGAATACGTTACGAAAGTGGAAAATATGCTACAGCAGGAACAATACTTAGGAATTCCAGACAACCCTTTAAAATCATATTTGAGGACCTTCAACCAAACCACACAAGAAACCGAAACAATAGCAAACATAGAAAAATCAAAGTTAAAACCAAGAATATATGCTTTACTAAAGTTTCATAAACCTGGAGGAAAGATGAGATTCACCCGCCTACAAACTAGAAAAATGATAAGTTCAAAGATTCTCTTCATTGCCGAGATTCAACAGTTTAAGCATAAAAAGCTCCAGAGACCTAATAGAAGATCAAATTCTTAGAAATCAAACCAAAGGATATTTTTCAAAGTATATCAACAGAGCAACTCCAATGCCAACTACTATTCCTGAACATAAAATAGAAGACCTTTTAAAATTAACCAACTTATGCATCACACAGAACAGTTTTAGTTTCAATCAGAAAATCTACTAAGAACCAACAAGCCTAACATTGGGAAATCCGCTCTAACTCTTACTTGCAGAATTATTTATGAGTTACCTGAAAATACAGATAACTTCCTTCCAATATATTTTCAAAATTTGGTACTGATATGTGGATGAAATCTTTGCCATACTCCCCTACAGGTTCATACAAGACCACAACCAAGATTCCCTTGACACATTTTACATATTAGTATAGACAAAAAAATAAATGCTGTGCTGAACCTTGTTCTTCACAATTACTGTAAAGAAGCATTTTTAATTTTAATTCTCTACATTTGATCCAATGTGTACTTTTATCCTGACCTGATTCTAAGAATAGTAACTGTTGCTTTCTAGGAAGAATAACATGATAGAACCAAGGACTAATTTGTACAATTTTTTTCTAAATATTTTTAGTTCTTGAGAGGTTTTCATGGTATATAAGTTTATCCCATTTTTCTTGCCATTTATCAGTTATTAAATCTTTCTGAATGTTTTAAAATATAACTATATGGCAAACTATTGTAAATGAATTCTTCGTTTTTTCTGTATAATTTTGCTAATTTAAATAGTTTTATTACCTCCAATGTTCTTATGTCTAGGAATAGAATTTCACAGATGTTATTTTTGTTTGTATTAACAATTGTCATATACAATATAATTGTCATATACAATTTGAAGAATAGTAAATTTGTTTTAAGCATTCTAAAGCTTAAAGGCGATCTGTTAAAAATACTTAATGGTTTAGCAAATTCTTACTTATACAAACAATAGCCTCCTTAATAGGAAGAATTTCAGCATTAAATGCATATGTAGAAGGCATTAGCTTGAAGGTTTTTGAAACAAGATTTTCACTGTAGAGGTATCATGTACTGAATTAGCGTTTAAAAATTTAAACTATCGTATACAGTGTGTCCAAAAATTAGAGCAACAAATTTGGGAGCTGAGCGATAACATAATTTTAAACACTTTTTGTTAAAGAAAATTGTCTGCTGTGGTGCTTTGTTTAAGTTAATGTTGGGTTGTGCAGCTGTAAGGTTTTACCAAGAACAGTTCCAAAAGGCTCTTCATCACACTACATTTGCTGCATTCAGCTTATGAGCAGAAGGTCAAGGACGACTACATTCTGTATGGACTCATGAGAACAGGGCAGATATGTTGCAGTGTATTGAGAACAATCCTGCAGCTAGTACTCACGCCATATCTCGACAATTGCACCTAAGTGTAGCACTGTGAGAAGAATTTTTCAGGAAATCTTGTTGCACCCTTTTCACCTTGAAAATGTTCATGGAAGGAGGTTTGGAGACTACCCTGTGAGACTGCAGTTTTGTCAGTAGTATCTGGACAAAATTGAAAACAATGTACTGTTTGCATCCCATGTCATTTTCACAGACGAAGTGATTTTCACTAGTGCTGCGTGATTTAATTGATTAACCAAAACGATTAATTGAGTAGTTCTTTATTTTAGATTAAAGATTAAAAAAATTTAATTAATTAATCGAGTCAATTAAAATGAATCAATTACAATAAATATTAATCAAAACTCTTTTAGCCAAATTTGGTCCTCTTTGTTTTGATGTATTACTTCCAACCTAAACAGCCTTTCCAATGCATCATTAGACACGTAATGTTCTTTGAACTTTGAGATAATATAACTCCTGATAGCTAAAAGAAATCACTCTGAACCCCAAGAGAGTCTAAATAGCACTTCTGTTGTGAAATATTCTAAGAGGTACATATTGTAAATACATACAGATGCTGACAGAGAGGTTTGCTTCCTTACCGCTTGTGTGTGACAACGTTTATCGTATACAACTGATTATTTATTGCTTGCTAGCATAAACTGAACTGTACAACCTTGACCCGAACACTTTGATTACGCAGCTATAGGAACTGTAGCTGATCCCTCTTCTCAGGGCTGGTGGTGGTGTAACTGTGCTGTTAACTGCAGTAAGCCAGTAATGTTTCTGAGTTCGTGACAGTGAGTGAAAATTTTGTGTTAAAAAAGTTAAAATAAGGAAAAACATTATAAAAAAATTACTGCATGTCAGTCTCACAAAACTTAGTAGGTATTGATATAATACGCTACTAAATAATTACTTACAAAAATATTGTAGAACTAATTCAATACATATATAAAGCGTGCACTTGATGCAAACACAAATTTTGAATCGAAATATTTAAAAGTTTCATAAATAATGAAATGTACAGAGTATTGAAGTACTTTATATAATCCTTACACCTAATTTTTGAACAGATAATATCTTGATTAATCGATTAAAGTAACATGGTTAGTAAATTAAAAATTTTGATCGATCTACAGCACTAACTTTCACATGTGACAGTTATTTAACTGTCAAAATTCATACATTTGGGCCTTCAAAAATCTCCATATTATATTTCAGAAGTCACATCATCTGAGACTTGGTGTTAATATGTAAGCCAGAATTGTGGGTAACTTCTTAATAGGACCACACATTTCATTGGCCCAACTCAGTGGTTACAGTTACTTATTTTACTGTAACTAGTTTTATCTGATCTAATAGAAACAATTCCCCTTCATATCAGACAGTAAATGTGGTTTCATTGTGATGGTGCACCAGCTCACTTTGGTGCTGAATTATGTCATCTTTAGGGCTACATACGGCAATCATTGGATAGGCAAAGTTGGAGCCATTGCCGTAAATACTTAAAGTGGGTGGGAGGCAGTAATGACAGTAACATGTCTGCCACTTAAATGAAGCACTGCAGCAAAAAACTTTCCTTAACAAAAAGTGTTTAAAGTAATGTTACCTATCAGTTCCCAAGGTGTGTCAATCTAATTTTGGGACATTCTATATATTATGTGGTAGAATCACACATCTTGTTGAAATAAAGTGCATCTAATAATGTCTCATTTACATCACCTATCAGTGTAGTTTTGTGTCTACATCTACTTTATATATGAGTGTCTCATAAGAATATGAGAAATAGAAGCTGTAGAATTTTTTCAGATAAATAAATCACTTTAATCTCAGAAACTATTTGTAGTTGGTTTATTAATACTCGTCACTTACTTGTTTATATTTATGAGAGACTAGTTTCAAAGGCATTCGCCTCCATTTTCAATCTCTTTCCAACTGGCATCTGTTGTTTTCTGCTCTCTCTCTGGTGGTGGAACTATGAACTTCTTTGTCAAATTATCTACTGGTGGGATTTCAAAGTTCATCACGCGATCCTTATTTTTCCATATGAATATGTTCTCCCATGTTGTCAATTTATTTTGGTTTATCACTCCTATTAATAATTTTGGATTTGGTTCAATGTCATGGTTTTCATTCCAAAAGTGAAATGCTACTGCTGACTTATCTTCTTGAGTGATGAGTATTAATAAACCAACTACAAATAGTTTCTGAGATTAATTTTGACGTCACTGTTACTAAATTCCTCCAAACACATATAAATCAAGATTTAACTGTATTGGAACACCACAGTGAAGCGAAAAATTATTAATTTTTAGATGAGTCGTATTTATTACACATCTGCTTCACCATCTAAAAATTAATAATACATATAAGTCAGTTTAATTGAAATATACCTTTTTTAAAACTACACATTTAAATAATAGTTACCTTGCTCCTCGCATTCTTTTTATTATCTTAATACTCTGGAACTCATCTCTGTCTGCAATATTTGCCCAAGTTGTGTCCTTCTAACCCATACCTTTTAACCATAAGCCATGATGATGTCTATATGTAATAAAACTATAACAAAAACTAATCTGATTAATTTTGGATGAATAACTTATTTTGTGAAAAGCAGCAAATATAATTAAATTTTTTTTGCCTTTATCAGTTGTTAGGTGGCATAACATTTTCTCTTACTTAGAGAATAAACCATGTGGCTTTTCAGCATTTTTGCAGAGTGAGGCTGTAAAATAACCCTAAAAACTGAAATATTAGGTAATTTAAAATAATTTCATTGTAAAATAGAGCTTTTTGTCATGTATTGCTGTGTCAAACTTTTGATAGGATGTTTAGGAAATCAATGTGAAGTTTCCCTTACTACTTTATATATGTGAATATCACTTGGTTACATTTCTTTTGCTGGTTGTCAAATGAAACATTTTAACAATTTTGGATGCAAAGTAGATATAGAAATAGGGAAGCAATATGCAATATTGGAAAAACTATTTGTATTCAGCTTATTGTCACTTCGTCACTTACATTTTTTATTATGGAGGGGCTAGTTTCAAAAGCCATTCCTTCCATTTTCAACCTTTCTCCAACTAGTGTCTGTTGTCCGCTCTACACTCTGGCAGGGAAACTATGAACATCTTTGTCAAATTAACTAATGGTGGGATTTCAGAGTTCATTACTCGGTCCTTATTTTTCCATATAAATATGTTCTCCCATGTTGTCAGTTTATTTTTGTTTATCACTCCTTTTAATAAGTGTAGATTTGGATCAATGTCATGATTTTCATTTAAAAAATGAATTGCTACTGCTGACTTATCTTCTTGTTTTATTTTGATGTTTCTATAGCGCTCTTTGACTCTGGTTTTTAGAGTTCTTTTAGTTTGACCTATGTAAAATTTTTCACAATTCTTACAATTTATTTGGTATATTCTGGATCTGTTAATTGATGAGGTTTCATCTTTTGTTGTTGAATTTAGCAACTTTAAAACTGAGTGTCTATCAGTAGGTGCCAGGATAATATTTTGTTCCATAAAGATCTTTTTGAATTTATTAAATGTTTTTGGGTGATATGTGAATGCATTGAATATGCTGTTGCTTTCTTTTTCTTTTGTAAATGTGGTTGCTTCCTAATGATTTTCTTTAGTTTAGCTTTTATAATTTTCTTGAACAACAGATTTTTGTTGTATCCATTTTCTACTGCTATATGTAGTATGCCTTTTGTTTTTCTTTGAAGTATTCTGCTGTATCCATGGGAATGTTGACTAGTCTGTGTGTAAGACTGTTTATTATTACATGTTTATGTATAATGGGTTGTAGCTATTATTTTTTTACGTAATTTTCTGAATGTGTTGGCTTCCTGTAAATTCCAAATTTTATTTTTATGTTTTTTCCTGATGGTATTTAGATCCAAGAGAGGGAGTTATCCATTGATTTCCTTTTCTATTGTGAATTTGACAGTCCTTTCTTGCAGACTGAGTAATTTTAATGCATCATCTAAATGTTTATTAGGCACTATTGCAAAGATGTCATCAACATATCTATACCAAACTTTGAAGATCCATTGGAAGGCCCATTTAATATGTGTTTCTAATGCACTTGTAAATAAGTTTGCCAAAAAAGGTGAAAGTGGCTTGCCCATTGATAACCGTGATTTCTGCTTGTAGTGTTTCCCATTAAAGCTGAAGAGGGTTTGTTCAATGCATAATTTTGTTAAGTCAAATGTATGCTTCTGCTTCTACTGTTTCCATTACTATTGTAGTTAGCCATCTTTTATTAGTGTCTGTAATTTTTCTGTTGGTATGCTTGGGAATAAAGATGTGACATCAAATCAAACCAGTGTGTCATTTTTGTGCACACTTTAATTTCTAAACAATTTTTGGAACAAATGCCAAAAGAATGGACACAAATAAGGTAGGTTCTGAACATTTATTATTGGGGAAAATGCATGAAATAAAACCTTTTGCAAAATTACAAGAAAAAAGGAGAAGAATTACAGTTGACATAAGGTTTATCAATATGTGTATCAAGAAAAAGTAGTGCCCATTTTCACCAGAAAAGTAGTGAAATTTGATAAAAATAGTAAATACCAAAAAGCTGCAGAGAAAAAAGTGTTAGAAATAGAAAAGAACAAACATTACAGAAATAGAACTACGTTAGAACCATCTGCATCCAAAACTTACCTAAAAAATAGGAAATATATTTTCGGAAAGTTTTGGAAACAATTTATTTAAATATCTCACTGGAAAAATGAAGAGCAAAACAGCAAACTTAAAAAATAAACTTCAAAATTTATGCCAAAAAAACAATCACTTTTGAAAGCCAAACATAACCTAAAAGTTCAACCAAACAATGTTGTTAACTTATCAAACCAAATTTTCACAAAATCAGAATTGAATATGCGTAATCAAGGTTTAAAGACATATGTAGAGTATTCTAACCAAGTTGAAGATTATATTGCTGAGACATTCAAATTGCCACAAAAACATTAAATTAAGAAAATAGAAACACAGTAAAAAACAAATGTTCCAAAATAGTAAAACAAATTAAAAATGAAAAGAAAAATTAATTTTAATAACCAAATCATAAAAGCCCTTAAAAAGAAACACGTTATTTACACCAAAGCAGACAGTGGAAATAAACTGGCAATTTTGGAAAATACAGATTACACATACAGGATGGAAGACTTGTTAGAAGACAGTAGGTAATTGCCAAAAGGTAGAAACCAACACATTAAAGTACTGCATTGAATCCACAAATAAATCTTTAAAAGAGAGCAATATAATAAACAAAATAGAATTTCACAAAATTAAAGTAGATAATCCAACATTACCAAGAGTATATGGGCTACCAAAAATTCACAAAACAGGAAAAGGCATGAGACCTATCACTAGTAGCATAAATGTCCCCACATATAATTTGGCCAGATGGATACTAAATAAATTCAATAGTATCCCTAAATTTGAAACTCCAAATTTATAAATCGCTTTAGACCTGGTAGAAAAAGTTAAAAATATAAATCTGGATGAAAATGACAGACTAGTTTCATTTGATGTCACTTCTTTATTCCCAAGCATACCAACAGAAAAATTACAGACTCTAATAAAATAATGGCTAACTACAATAGAAATGGAAACACTAGAAGCAGAAGAATACATTTCACCAACAAAATTATGCATTGAACAAAACTTCTTCAACTTTAATGGAAAACAGAAATCATGGTTTTCAATGGGCAACCCACTTTCACCACTTTTGGCAAACTTATTTTTGAGTGCATTTGAAACACAAATTAAGAAGGCCTTCCCATGGATCTTCAAAGTTTGGTATGGATATGTTGACATCTTTGCAATAGTGCCAAATAAACATTTATGAGAAGACACCTAGTTTTATGGGCATAAAATTTTATAACATACTACCAGTCACTATAAAGAATTGTAAAAATAATAATTTTAAATCAATGCTGAAATGTTTCCTAATTGACAAAGCCTATTATAGTGTGGATGAGTTTATTAATACTAGTTAGAACTTTATTTTTATAAAGATTATTATTATTATTATTATCATTATTATTATTATTATTATTATTATTATTATTATTATTATTATTATTATTATTATTATTATTATTATTATTATTATTATTATTATTATTATTATTATTATTATTATTATTATTATTATTATTATTATTATTATTATTATTATTATTATTATTTGTGTGTATGGATTTATTAAAGCAAGTTAGTATTCTATTTATATCACACAACCTGTATAGCTGTGTTCTTAACAATCTGTATAAATTCATATGACATGGTTCTTTTGTGTATTTAACACTATATTGAACTGAAAATAAATAAATTTAGATGATGCATTAAAATTACTCAATCTGCAAGAAAGGACTATAAGATTCACAATAGAAAAGGAAATCATTGGACAACTCTCTTTCTTGGATATAAATATCATCAGGAATGACACAAAAATAAAATTTGGAATTTACAGGAAACCAACACATTCAGAAAATGATATCAAAGATAAAAGCTACATCCCATGGATAAGCCAGAATACTTCAAAGAACAAAATGCCATAGTATACATAGCAGAAGAAAATGGATACAACAAAAGTCTGGTGTTTAAGAAAATTACTAAAGCTAAACTTAAGAAACTCATTAAGGAAGCAACCACATTTACAAAAGAAAAAGAAAGCAACAGCATGTTCAGTGCATTCACATATCACCCAAAAATATTTATTAAATTCAAAAAGATATCATCTTTGCACCTACTAATAGACATTCAGTTTTAAAATTGCTAAATTCAAAAACAAAAGATGAAAACCCATCAGTTAACAGATCCGGAAAATACTGTTGCGAGCATTGTTGCGACGGGCACGGCCGGCACGCACAGAGAGACAGATAGTGCAGTGCGGAGATAAAAGCTTGCTGAAATGGAGCAGGAAAGAGACAGATGACTGGAAGGTGCATCTTTCTTCTGGTGCCGTCTTGATTGTTAGAGAACATTTCACTAATTTCTGGAACAATGAGTAGAGATATAATTAGTCATAATTGGACTTGATTATCATGTGCGTGCAGTTGTGATTTGAAGTGGAACTCTTTTGTTTGTGGTCGAGTGGCAGATGACCTTGAAGGTTGTATTTGTGTATGTTATGTAATTTAGCTGCTCAGTGCTGTACAAAAAGTATTTTTCTAGGGAAATAAAGATCATTTTGAATTTATGCAAACTGGACTCTTAATTTTACGAACCCATAAAGTCATAATTTGATAAAAAGAACATATCTTTACAATCAGAGGCAAAAGTTTTAGACATAACACTAAACCATAACTTAAAATGGAATTCACATATGAGATCATATCGAAAAAGCTCAGTAAAGTATGATTTATACTAAGACAAATCAGAGAAGCAGTAAACAAACAGGTTTTGCAAACTTTTTATAACTCTCATTTTCACTCGCTCCTTCTACGAGGTACGTCCAGAAAGTAAGTTCTGTTTGGTAATAAAATTAAATTGCTTACAGATACAGAAACAGTTATTTATTGCACAAAATTCTACAACTCTTAAACTACTTTACCACATAACTGCCGAAATTGTGCAGACATTTGTCATAGTGAGGTAGAAGTTTTTGTATACCTTCTTCATAGAGGTTTGCCGCCTGTGTCTTCAACCAGTTGGAAACATTTTCTTTCAGCTCTTCATCATTGTTGAAGTGTTGACCTCCAAGGAAAGATTTGAGATGCAAAAACAGATGAAAGTTGGTAGGAGCGAGGTCAGGACTGTATGGGGGGTGGTCAAACACGTCCCAGCCAAATCCCTGTAGGATGTTTTTCGTCACATTTGCAGTGTGTGGTCGTGCGTTGTTGTGAAGAAATACAACACCTTTTGACATCGCAAATTTGCCGATAAATTTCAATTGGTTTCACTTTCCTAGCATTCAGAAAATGAATCACAGATTTGATTTCACAAGCGGCGGGACTTTCAATCAACTCCGACATTGTAAATAAGCACAACAAAGCATGCAGAACTGCTATCGCAGTGCTGCAGCAGAGATAAATTGAAACAGAACTTGCTTTCTGGACGCCCCTTGTATATGGTATACTATTTTGGGGTAATTCAAGCTCAGCAAGAGCAATATTTGCCATACAAAAAGCAGCCATTCGTTTAATTGTAAATATAAATTCTAGAACCAGTTTTAGGCAATACTTCAAGCAGATAAGGATTCTACCGTTGTCTTGTGTATATGTGTTTGAACTATTAAACTATATAAAAACTAACTTTAATCAGTTTAACACGGTATCCCAGGTACATTAACACAGTACACGTAACAAAAATAATCTAGTCAGATAGACACATAGATCTAAACTTTTTGAGGACAACTTTGTATACACTGGACTAATTATGTATAATAAATTACCCCTTACATTCAGAAACAATAATGCCAAAAATTTTAAATTTAAACTTAGCGAGTTTTTATTACAGCATTGTTTTTACTTACTAGATGAATTTATAGAAAACTGTAACAATTTGTAAATATTAATTGTTCTAATTTTTCCACATTTACATTTATATTTAATTTACATGTGTGTATTTATATCTAAGTATCCTTATATCTAAGTATATTAAGTAGCTTCATAAACTGCAAGAAACAACTGCTGTATTTATGTAATATGTATACATGCCATTGTAAATATCTTATGCTGATGTGTCCAGTAACAATGTACATTGTTCTTAAAGGATGAAAATAATAATAATAATAATAATAATAATAATAATAATAATAATAATAATAATAATAATAATAATAACAACAACAACAACAATTGGAATCAGGGGTGGAACATACGGCAATGGAAGCTGCATTGGCAAACATTTTAAAGAAGATGGAAGAAATGAAGGCCGAATTTACCACGGAAATGAAAACGGCGAACGATAGCCTGGCTACGAAGACACAAACGGCAAATAGCAACCTGGCCGCGGAGCTGATAAAAATGAAGACGGCTAACGACAACCTCACCGACGAGATGAAAGAAATGAAGACAGCGAATGAAACTCTCGCTGCGACTTTAACCGTGCAAATGAGAGCAGCGAAAGAAGCCTGGCCACGGAAATGAAGGCCGAATTATCCGAAATGCAGGCTGCGAAGAGGCCCTGGCCGATAAATTTGAGGAACAGTTGGCCGGCGTGAGGGAGGACGTCACGGAGCTGGGCAAGCGGATGGGTCAAGTGGACGATCGCGTCGAAGACTTGGCGAACCGCGTTAATGACCTAGAGGGAAAGGCCGACAGCAACATGAAGTCCCTGAACGCTATGGTGGAGGATATTGTCGGTAGAAGGTTGAAAAATTTGAAGGCCGACGGGCCGGGACGCAACACATCTGCGCGCGTCAAACCACCAAAGTACGACGGCACGTTAACGTTCGAAGTCTTCCGCCGCCAATTCGTCACAGTGGCCAAGCACAACATACTCGCCGAGGTCTACTTCCCATAAGCCCCAGCCCCGTAGGACCGGGAACCCGGGCCTCATCTGTTATTTCCATTAGGACAGCACCTATTTTATAAGCTGCCCCCCCGTCTGCCTTACGGCAAACAGGACGGATGTGGATACGCCACATACGCGCCAGTCCTTAATGAACCAGCTACCAAATAACCTTGGTAGGGCCGCCAGTGTCTAGCTCACCAGCTACTAGCTCTGCAGGCTAGTCCTCGGGACTTATAAGACAACCCTCTGCCCCCTCCGGGCGGCCCTGGCGACCTGGCCGGAGGTACCCAATTGCCCGTGGGTGACGGGAACCAACTGCCCCCTCGAGACCAACCCAATCCGAACAACTCCCATGCGGGAGGGGCTCGTTATGTTCGGCCCGAGGTTCCTCTAGTAACGTCAGAGGTAGGCCAAGCACAACAAGTGGTCACCTGAAGAAGAGGCCGCACATCTAATAGCCAGCCTCCAGAGACGGTCCCAGAGGTTCTCAACGCGGTTCAGACAGCGGCGGCGCCGCCCAAGGAAGGCCCTGGAAGGCCCTGCAGAACCGGTTCGGAAACCACCGCTTAGCCGCAGCCTACCTCGGCCAGCTGAAATCTAGATCACAGCAGTCAGGGGAGACGCTGCAGGAGTTCGCCCTGGCATTCGAGCAGCTGGTCAGCTGGGTGACCTACCCGATTTCGTATCCCGGGAAGCCGCCTACACCCTCGTTGATGGGGTACGAGACGTCGAGATACGTCAGCGCCTAATGCTCGGCGACTACAAAATCATCCACGAGGCGCTAACGGGCGCATTAAAGATGGAGGCGGCCAAGGTGACGACCACCCTGACGTCAAGAACAAGGAGTATCCGCTACACTGGAGACCGAAGGCCAGCCGAGGGACGCCGGCGAAGACCAAGTGGCATGTGATGGGGGTGTGGCCAGCCGGTATGGTGAGGAGCACGTCGGCGCCGTCACCAGCATCCCTTCGAGTGACACTGCGCGCCGTCAGCCGTCGGGTGGATGACAGTCTAATCGCGGACTGTTGGGTGAGAGGGAAGCCGTGCCGCGTGCCTCTGGACACCGGGACAGCCTTGACCGCCATCAGACCTGACGTAGCCAGGGTTTTGTCGTCGAGAAAACCGAGCCAACCATACAAGCTTGTGACGCCATTGGACGACACCTTGCCTGTGGAGAAGGAGGCTCTGCTGAAGTTGACGTTGGGACGGAGTGTCGTGCGTCAGTGGGTGTTGGTCGCTGAGCTGGCTGAGGTGATACTGGGACTGGATGCCCACAGGAGCCACGAGGTGATGGTTGACGTCGGCAGGAAGGTCCTGTGGCTTAAAGGAGAAGAGGTGGTACTCCGGCAACCTGAAGAGTACCTTGGAATCTACAGGGTCACCCTGAAGGAGGACGTGTTTTTCCTGGCAGGAAGCGAGGTGGGGGTGACGGCGCCTCTGGGAAGCCAGCGGACGAAGAACATGATGCTGGACCAGAAGAGGCCTGTGCAGGGGCTCTGTGTAGCCAGGACACTGTTGCCGTGCCGAGAGGAGGTGCCGGTGAGACTGCTCAACCTAGCAGACACCGATAACGACGTCCAGGCCGGAACGGAGCTGGGGACGTGCGAGCCCATGGTTAGCGTAACGCAAATCGACAACATCCAGGAGCCGGGCCGACACACAAGCCCCGGCTGGAAGGCTTACTGGAGAGGGCGGCTGACCACCTGACCGCAGAGGAGCTAGAAAAGGTTCGACAGCCACTGAGATGATACCAGCATCTTTTTAACTAGGGCAACAGCGACTACGGCCGCACGGACAAAGTGCTTCAGCGCATCGACACCGGAGACGCCCGGCCTATTCGGAAACATTTAGACGCGTTCCGCTGGCGAAACAAGTGGCGGTACGGAACATGCTGGAGGAGATGAGATCCAGGGGAGTGATTGAAGTGTCTGACAGCCCTTAGTATTCCCTGTAGTCTTGGTGACGAAGAAGAACGGCGAGCTACGCTTCTGCGTGGACTACAGGAAGCTGAACGATTTCACTAGGAAGGACTGTTTCCCCTTACCCCGGATTGACGACACCCTGGACAAACTGGCTGGTACGCAGTGGTTCTCGACCCTGGACCTGAAGTCGGCTTACTGGCAGATGGCTGTAGACCCCAGAAACAAAGAGAAGACCGCATTTTCGACCGGCCAAGGGCTTTGGCAGTTCACAGTTATGCCCTTTGGCCTCTGCAACACACCAGCTACCTTCCAACGCTTCATGGAGTCAGTGACGAGAGGATTGACTTACGACGCCTGCCTGCTATACCTGGACGACATGATGATCATCGGCAAAACATTCGAAGACCATCTCGACAACCTGATGCTGAACGCGAAGAAGTGCCAGCTCTTCCGCAAGGAAGTCCGGAGTGGCCATTGATCCGAATAAGACACAGGCCGCGAGAAATTGGTCCCAGCCGAAGGATAAAGGAGAATTGCGCAGTTTCCTGGGGCTGTGCAGTTATTACCGCAGTTTCGTAAAGGGGTTTTGTAACATCGCGAAGCCCCTCACCCGCCTTACAGAGGAACACCGACCTTATGTGTGGACAGAGGACGCCGAAGGCACTTTCCAGCAGCTGAAGAACACACTTTGCAGTGCTCCTATTTTGGGATTCTCACAACCAGGTGGCACCTTCATTGAGGACACCGACGCCAGCGACCGTTGCATTGGAGGCGTCCTATCCCAAGTCCAGGACGGCCACGAGCGAGTGATAGCCTACTACAGCAAGACGCTATCTAAGGCAGAGAACTACTGCGTTACTGGGCGAGAACTACTGGCGGTAGTAAAAACCTTGGAGCACAGCCATTCCACCTGAGGACTGACCACTCCGCCCTAACTATGCTACTCGGCTTTAGGAACCTGGAAGGCCAGACAGTCCGTTGGGCCCAGAGGCTGCAGGAGTACGACTTCAGCTCTGAACATCGTAGACGGAAGAGCCACGGCAAGGCGACGCCGTGTGCCGAAAACCCTGCCCAGAAGAGTGCGCCCAATGCGCAAGAGTGGAAGAGAATGAGCGTACCGCAGTTCTCAGAGTGGTCACAGGAGTGCCTGCAGACGGTTGGAATAGCGCAGGCCTGAGGAGGGAGCAGCTGGCGGACGCCGATTTGGACCACTATTGAGGGAAATGGAGGCAGGGACAAGACCAACCTGGGGGGACCTCGCACCAAGGAGCGCTGCATACAAGTCATACTGGGTCCAGTGGGACTCATTGAAAATCAAAAAGGGTGTGCTGTTCCGAGTATGGGAATCACCTGATGGGAAGACGCAGAGGGAGCAGTTGGTACTTCCCCGGAGTAAGGTCCCGGAAGTCGTGGAGGAAGTGTACGCCGGTACTTCAGGAGGACACCTGGCAGAAAACCGAACGATTGACAAACTCCAGTAGCGCTACTACTGGCTGAGGCTCCGAGCAGACGCTGAGAGATGGTGCCGTCAATGTCAGGTGTGCACGGCGAGGTGCGGCGGCCAAACTAGGAGCCGGAGTCGCATGCAGCAGTACAACGTCGTAACGCCATTCAAACTCATCGCTGTCGACATTGCTGGACTACTCCACCAAGTGGCCAGTGGTGTATTCCATCCCGAATCGGATGGTGAGGACAATTACGACTGCCTCATTGAGCAACTGTTCTGCCGTTTTGGGGTGCCATTAGAGCTCCACAGCGACCAGGGCATCAGTTTTGAGTCGAACCTGATGAAGGAGGCACTGGAAAGACTTGGGGTGAACAAGACCGGCACAACACCTCTACACCTGCTATTGGACGGCATGGTCGAGAGGTATATGAAGAACCTAGAAGAACATCTCAGGAAGGTCGTGGCCAGCCATCAGCGAGACTGGGATGTCAAGGTGCCACTGTTCTTGCTGGCCTACCGCCTGTCGACACACGACACCACCGGGATGACGCCGGCAAGCTTAATTTTCGGCCGAGAGCTGTGCTGCTCTTGTGACCTGGCTTTTGGGAGTCTCCCAGAAGCGAAACAGCCAGCAACTGAGTATGTGGAGATCTTTTTTAATTTACGTCCTCCAAGGTTAAGTCATATCGGACGAGTGGAGAACTGGCTTGACCATCTCCACAAGATGCATGAGATGGCTCGTCAGAACATCCAAATGGTGAGCGACCGCATGAAGAGCCGGTACGGTAGGCAAGCTAAGGATTACAGCAAGGTTACCTGGTCTGGTTGTACTGCCCTATCCGGACCAAGGGACGCTGCCCGAATCTTCAACAACCATAGCAAGGACCGTACCGGGTGGTAAAGAGGATTAATGACGTCTATCGCATCCAGAAGGTGCTCCGAGGAAAAATGTTGGTGGTACACCTGGATCGACTGACCCGCTACGATGGTGCTGTTCGGGACAACCAGCCTTGAGGAGGGAGCAGTGTCTTGAGCATTGTTGCGGCGGGCACGCGCAAAGAGACAGATAGTGAAGCGCAGCGATAAAAGCTTACCAAAACAGAGAAAGAAAGAGACAGATGCCTGGAAGGTTTGTCTTTCTTCTGGTGCCATGTTGATTGTCAGAGAACATTCCACTAATTTCAGGAACAAGGATTGGAGATATAAAAGAAACTGTGGCTAGTTTATGGGGACAGTTGTAATTGGACTCAATTATTGTGTGCGTGCAGCTGTGATTTGAAAGTGAACTCTTGTTTGTGGTCGAGTGGCAGCGACCTTGAAGGTTGTATTTGTGTATGTTATGTAATTCGGCTGCTCAAGGCTATACAAAAAGTGTTTTTCTACGGAAATAAAGAGCATTCTGAATTTCTGCAAACTGCACTTTTAATTTTACGAACCCGTAAAGTCACAATGCCAAATAAGTTATAAGAATTCTGAAAAGTGCTGCATGGGTCAAACTAAAAGAAATCTAAAAACCAGAGCCAAAGAGCACTTTAGATAATTCAAAATGAAAGAAGAAGAAAAGTCAGCAGTAGCATTTCATTTTTGGAATGAAAATCCAAATCCAAAATTATTAAAAGGAGTAATAAACCAAAATAAACTGACAACATGGGAGAGAACATATTCATATGAAAAAATAAGGACCGAGTAATGTACTTTGAAATCCCCCCAGTAGATAATTTCACAAAGAAGTTCCTAGTTCCACCACCAGAGAGAGGAGAGCAGACAACAGCAGACACTAGTTGGAGAGAGGTTGAAAATGGAGGCAGTGGCTTCCGAAACTAACCCCCCAATAATATAAAAATGTAAGTGACGAAGTGTAAAAAAACTGACTACAGATAGTTTTATTTTGACGTCACTGTTACTAAATTCCTCCATTCACGCATAAAGAAGGTTGTTGATTAAGAAGAAAAAGTTTGTTCAAAGGCACAGTTGTAAGAAGAAAACGATTGTTGAAAAGATCAGTTTGTTGGAAAAAAAACCTTTAGGAGTCCCTTGTATATTGGAACCAAGTATAATTAATTTACATGTAAGACTGGAGAAATTATTTCACCACAACATGACCTGCCATAAAAATAAGACTGCTCACTGGATGAGAGTTTGAAATGGATAATTCTCACGAAACATCATTTGTAAAGCAGCTAGAGCAAATTAACAATCATCTTTGTAAAATATTTAGGTCAGTACTTCAAACAAAAGAGATTGTATTATTCAGTAAGTACTGACACAGAAGTTATAGAAGGTTCCAAAGCACCAGTACATAGAGCATAACTGTTCACAAAAATCTCTGAATGAACTAAAATATAGAACAGCATATAACGGAGATGTTCCTTCTTGGTGAAGGTAGACTCCTGAGAGTCAAGCTATGGAGATAAGTGGATCTGATGTCAGAATGGCACTTTTTTCCATTTCCCAAAATGTGTACTCCCTTCCAATCCTCTGCCTTCATGAATGTTTTCTTTCTAAGAAGTTTACCAGTAAATGTTTACTTCCTCCTAATCCTCTACCTCAATGAATGTTTTCTTAGTAAGAAGTTTACCATGAAAGTATTCTGATACTTTAATAATGGTCAATTCTGATTGCACTTTGTAGTACTTATAACTGAGTCTGCAGCATTTTTCACATCATAAACTTGCCTGCTTCCATTGCTACAACCTTACATGGATTGGAAGGTTAAGCAGTTATTACCATTGCATGCAAATCCTCTGGAGTGTATGACTTTGAAACTCTCTTCAACTGTCTGTGATCAATCGGAAATCACGGTCACAGCTAAGAAAGCTGTGGCCATTCACGAGGAACTTGTGATAAAGCTCCTTAAAATGACCATGTTCTATCAAGAAAAGCATCAGGAATATCATGAAGTGACTTTTATTCTGCCCTGCATAGTTGTTGGACCATATTATAAACTTTCTTCTCTTAAAACTACCACCATTATATACAAATATAACAATTTGTAACTTAAAACCTCACTTATCTTATAAGAAATGATGAAACTTTTCTTATAAAATTGATCGGGATTGCGATTTTGTGAAAATACTCATTCACATCCTCAGCCAAACTTGTCAACAACATTGTCGTCAACACTACAGTCGCTAGATGTCACTATGTTTTTGTTTGTACTACCAAAATCTGAAAATGAAACAAATTTAAAAACAAAATCGACTGCCGGTATTTCAAAATACATTACACGATCTCAGAAACTATTTGCAGTTGGTTTATTAATACTGTTCACTTACTTATTTATATTTATGAGAGACTAGTTTCAAAGGCATTCGCCTCCAGTCTCTCATAAATATAAACAAGTAAGTGACGAGTATTAATAAACCAACTACAAATAGTTTCTGAGATTAATTTTGACATCACTGTTACTAAATTCCTCCAAACACATATAACATTACACAATGTTTATTTTTTAAAATAAATCTCTTTTCCCAAACCATTAAATCTATCGGACTATTTAATTGAGTTAATAATTTAACTTCAGGATTTATTTCATGATTAAATCACCAAAAATGATCTGCTACTGCCAATCTATCAGTTTGTACTGAATGTTACAAAGATGTTCTTTCGTTCTGGTTTCCAAATTACATTTTGTTTTTCCAGTATAAACTTTATCACAATCTAAACAATTAAATTGATAAATACCAGATTATGGTATTAAAAATTTACTGCATTTCTCTAAAAAAGATAAAATTCCTAATATTAAAAAATATGGTATTTATCAATTTAATTGTTTAGATTGTGATAAAGTTTATATTGGAAAGACAAAACGTAATTTTTAAACCAGAACGAAAGAACATTTTCGTAACATCAAGTACAAACTAACTGATAGATCGGCAGTAGCAGATCATTTTTGGTGATTTAATCATGAAATAAATCCTGAAGTTAAATTATTAAAACAATTAAATAATCTGATAGATTTAATAGTTTGGGAAAAGATATTTATTTAAAAAAAATAAACATCGCGTAATGAATTTTGAAATACCAGCAGTCGATTCTGTTTTTAAATTTGTTTCATTTTCAGATTTTAGTAGTATGAACAAAAGCATAGTGACATCTAGTGACTGTAGCATTGACGGCAATGTTGTTTACGAGTCTGGCTGAGAATGTGAATAAGTATTTTCACGAAATTGCAATCCCGATCAATTTTATAAGAAAAGTTTCATCATTGCTTATAAGATAAGTGAAATTTTAAGTTACAAATTGTTATATTTGTATATATTTGTTTGTTCCACTGTTAATAGCATCATGTTTTATGTAACTATCGCCATTGTTTATTAGCTTCAAAAGGAATGACGCAATTTCATTAACAGTGAGAGATGCAACACATCATCCCATAAACACATCACTCCATCATCGGAACCTGTCTAGATTGTAGCATTTAAGTTGCCTGCTTTGAAACGTGTTGCTATGGGTTAGAGCTAGCACCAGATTAACAGACAATAGAGACATTTCAGTATTTGGGAAATGTGCATCGCAACAATCCTGAGACATAGTACTATTAAATTAATTAGGAGTCGATTAATGACACAACACTTACTTTTTACTTTGTGTCATTAATCGACCCCTAATTAATTTAATTTATACAACAACACTGTTTTCAACACTTCCATGAAAGGATTCGTAGTACTGTTGCTATTTTATACAGTGCGATCAATATAAACCTGAACCTTTCGATAGGTCATAACTTTTGAACCAATAATAAGACACACGTGCAACTTTGGGAGAATATAATACACAGTTGGGAGATTACATTAATGTCAGGACGGCATGTTGCCCATGGTAGCTCAATGGATTAGAGCGAATGGACGGAAACCAGGAAATCCGTGGTTCAAATCCGGGCCATGGCATTGAATTTTTTATGTTGACTCTATCCATCAAAAACCTTAGCCTATAAATGGCTAGTGTGGGGAAATGATTAATTTTCATCAATTAACTAAAATTACATTACACTATTTACATCTCAGAGAAAATGTTGGAAGTGTCCTTCACCAGCATCTATGGATTGTTGGTCCCATTTTCTTTGATACGACTAAACACTGAAGTTTATATGGGTATCTTCAAGACATTTGTGGAGCAGCTGGATGATACCGAATTGAGAGAAGGTTATTTCCAGCAAGATGGAGCAATGTGCCATACATCTAATGACTCCATGGAATTTGTAACTAGTTTCTTTGATAATTGAATAATCCCATAAGGTCTGTGGCCGCCAGATTCCCTGACCTAATCTCATCATATTTTTTCTTGTGGGGTTATCTAAAAAGTAGAATGTACAAGAATACACTACAGACAATTGATGTTCTCAAGGAATCCATTCAAACCGAAATAAGTAACGTTGGTGAGGATACTCTCCGTAAAACTTCAGAGAATATGGTGAGACGAGTGCAAACATTTGTAGATACTAGTGGAGGACACTTCCAACATTTTCTCTGAGATGTAAATAGTGCAATGTAATCTCCCAGTTGTGTATTATATTCTCCAAAGTTGCATGTATGTCCTATTGTTGGTTCCAAAGTTATGGCCTGTTTGATATTTGATATTTATTTGTGCATAAGAAAATAATTTACAATTATATTACAGAGAACCTTTTTATTTACATACTATTCTTCCTTAACCTATGTACAAGAATTGAGTGACTACCTTCTCTCACCCCTCAGCCAGCTTGGTATAACAGCCTTATGCTTCACTGAGGGATTACCTGTATCCCTTACTTTTCCCTACAAAAACCTTCTTCCGCCCCTACTACCTTCCCTCCTTCATAACTTTTGCTTCTAACTATCCTCAACTATTTATCTTTCATTTTACCAAGAAATCTTCCTACATTTTTATCCCTACTCCGTTGCTTCCTTGTTAGCATTCTTATTGTTACAATTTTGCCCTCAACTTTCTCCCATTTTTTCTCCCATCCCTCCTTCCTCCACTTCTCAACTTCTTCACATCTTACTACATAATGCTCTACACTTTCTTCCCCCCCATATAATTCACATATTCCTTCCTACTCCACCTTAATCCTTTCATAGATATTGCACCTGTTCTCATCCATGCTAATCCGTCCCTTTCAATCCTACTACAGTTGTCTATAAAACCTTCTCTTCCCCAGTCCCTTTTCAAAATCCTATTAAAAATCAATGAACTTTTGTTTTCCATGCTTCCCATATCTCTTGCTGTTCTATGTCTTCCATTCTTGTCCTTACCTTTTTCCAAAATCTTCTCTCATTACCTGCACCTGTCCTTCCTATATCCCCCATTCCTATTTTGTCCATAGTTCTCTCTAGTACTATCCACCAACTGTTCTTATTTACTAATGTTCTCTGTTGTTCCATACATACCTTTAAAATATTTCCATCCTCCTTACTCAAACAACTAAACCAAAATTTCACTATTATGGCCTATTGAAATGGTTCAAGTTTATATGGATCACACAATACCTTTTATGTTGTGTGTCCTGCTGAGCCTTAAGTATTTGTGACTCAATGTCATTTTTTACTGCAGAAATACTGTAGGCAAGCTGTCACATGTTCAGCATGTATCTAATCATAGTTGATGAAATGAAGCACTTGAAAAGTCTGTTGTAAAAATCTATTAGTAAAATTTGTATGTAACTGCACTGTTTGGATACTTTTGTATGAATGCCTTATGCATCCTGTTGATATTCAGGTCTGTACTGAAGTACTCTTTGTTAGATTTGGTATGTCCATAGTGACCTGTCTCTGGGAAATGGGACAATGTGTGTTTTTATAAGGTCCCAGTCCTATGAAGAGAACTGTATGAGCTTAGATATTCTCCCATTCTTTCTTTCATAAATATGTGTTCATTTTAGAATGCTCTACAACGTCTATAACTTTGTGTGACTGGCAACAAAAATATTTTGGAATTCTTACAAACCTAAATCCTTTCACCTGTTTCACTTGGGACAGTACAATGCACAATTGCTTATCTATGACTGTCAGCTAGATTCAGATAGTTCCCATAATGGCACGGCTGAACTGGAACTATCTGAATAAGTCCAAGCAAATACATATATTGAGCTCTTTTATCCTGCAACCGGTAATAATCATCAGAAAGTTTGAGTTTCCAATAGTGTGGTAGAGAACTGCACTTGAATTGACACTTGCAGATGACCTATGACATAAAACAGCAAAAAGATTAATACGGAATTAAAACACCCACTACTATGTCTTTAATATGCTGTTTATCTCCTTACAACTCCATTTGTACTATACTTCCAAATAGTGATGAATTTACAGTATGGCTGCTTATAATGTAGCTTTGTACTGAGTAGTGATGCAGAGGGAATATGCATGCCTTTCCTGATTGTGTATGCCTTCCCTTGTACATCTAACATAAAGTGTCCCTTTTGGAAAGCCCTTCACCCCTCCTTCACTTTTTTGGAGCAGGTTCACTCATTATCATATATAATATTCACAAACACATTGCACAGCTACAACATACTGTTAACAGTTGCTGACTACGTATGCAAGGCATGTTCCAACGCACTTAGAACTAACCAAGGCCAAAGGTCATGGAATTGGAATGTGCTGCCACCTCTTCACATGTATAGAAACTACTGTAACAGTGAATGGCGCATGAAACCTACACAGATTATTCACATTGGCACGTGGAATCACATGGTGCATAAAAACAATCTTTCTTAAATATTGAGCTTAGGAACTTTAAACTTTTTGCTCCTCATATATACAGCTTACCAAAGCAAAGAAAGTTGCAGGGGAGTGAGGCGAAGGGAGGAAATTGCTGCTTAGACAGGATTCCAATACCCTACCTGGTAGTTTATACACTCGGCGACCCTATGGGTTTTAAAGGAACCACAAAGACAAAGACACAAAGAAAGAAAAAAAATTGTATATAATTGTAAATTTAGAGCCTTGAAGCCAGGTGCAATATACCGGCACCAGGCACATTAGTTTTAAAATGAAAAGCCTATCAAGCCTATCATTGCTTCAGATGCAGAGAAACCTTCTCCGAAAAAACTTCGATCGTGCCACTGAAGATGTCCACCACAGTTGTGGATGAAACGTATGGACGTTCTTACGCCAGCAGACCACGGCAGAACAGCCTGGAAATAATTCTTCGTAATATTGACTCCTGCCATGAAAGCTTACATTCCCTCACAAACCAAGTACTTGTGAATTGTCCATTATTCAGTTTAATATTTTCCAGACTGGCCCTAAATATCCAAAAGTTTGAAACAAAGGGCTGTACCTGAATATTGAAAGTATTCAGTGAGAGAGTAGTAGGGTGCTAGCCCCCATTAGGGCCAATAATGAAGCTATCCCAAGTTAGTGGATAGTCATTTTATTATCTTAAGCACAAGGTCCTAACAATCTCATTCTTAAGTAACACACCCAGATTTACCTCATACTCTCACAGGCCTCTGTACGCTAAATAAGGATACTGTGGCCATCTTGGCAGTCATGAAATGGCTGGACATGCACCCAGTATGAATTCAAAAATCAGAAAAGTTTTAAATATCTTTTGACTCAAACGTAAGCATTCTACTGTTCCATCCATGACCTGGACACTAGTTTCACCACTTTAAGATGAATGTCGCAATCCTGCTGATGGTAGTTTGAAACTCACTATGGCTGTTACACCATACCCGGATGTAAACAATTCCAACCCCAGAATTAATTTGGAAAAGGTTGAAAGAACAACTGAAGTGCTTGTTGAAAGGAGTGTTGCAGTGTCCTAACTGTGGAGTCAAAAAGAGTTAGGTTGCTCCAATTGCTTGACATGACAGGAGTAAACTGTAAGTCTGTTTGCACTTCCACTATCCACTAAACCTCCATAAGGCTGCAGGCAATAAAAAAGCTTTTAATGGTTGAAAAAATTATGGGAGTTGTTTCTGGGAGGTCCAATCTGAGAGTTTTTGACTTCACCCTAATTTGCATGCCATGGTTACCTATAGCAAACTTTTGCTTTTGGTTGAATCTGCCTGTTGTGGTTAGCAAAATTTGAGTGGCATAATTTTGCTTTCCTGTTGATGTTATATAAGTGCAACTGTGGCAGCTCCTGCTGCTTTCTTATAAGGTATCCAGCAATCCATTTTCTAATAGTGGCAGTGACAGCTTATTCTCATCTCAGAGCCTTAACAGAACATAAATTAATTTTCAGAAATTAATATTATTGGATAAAGCAGGGTAACTGTGCAGTTCATAATAACACATAATAGAGAAAGAAATATTCTCAATAATGGTGGAAGAAGAGGTTGACTCAGAACTAAGGCAAAGAGAGAAAAAAAAAGTGTTTATAAGCATTGTCAAAACAGATCCTAAATTGGTAGTTTTTGCATTGTCTGTGTATGTTAATTATCAATTCTGGAAGGAAATCATACCAAGAGCTATTAAATTTTAGATGTGTAAAAAATACGACTCATCTAAAATTTAATAATTTTTCGCTTCACTGTGGTGTTCCAATACAGTTAAATCTCGATACCAAGAGCTGTTCACTATACTATAAGTAGTGCAATTATGGAGCTAGGGTCCTAAAAGAAAATGAACATTAGCAAGAAGAACAACAAATTAGACTTGAATTTGCTCCTGAGCATAAAAGCAGAAACATAAGTTTCTGAGCCAAAGTACTGTTCACAGATGAAAGTACTGTTTACCAGTGGAGAGAAAGTTCCTGACAAATGAAATGAAATGTATAGTGTTTAACATCAGCTTTTACTACACACGGCACCTCAGTTGGTGACAGTGATGATACATGTGATGAAGATGGAGCACTGGTGGAATGAGATGGCGGGGAAAACAGGAGATTCCGGAAAAAACCTGCCCCAGCACCATGTTGTCCACCACAAATCTCACTTTGCAAAGTTCCTGACAGGAATGTGCTATACATATCAGTTTCAAAACAGTGTGACAAGGACAGTGAATGTGTGTGATAGAGAACACATGCTACACAAGGAGTAGAACCATTGAAAGAACATGTGCCCTATGCTCCCGCGATTTGTTTGCCTGAAGAGTCTTGTTCATTAGGTGCTTAGAACTGGAAATGTGCTGTTCGATGCGATCTTGTTGGTGTTTTTTTTTTCTAACAAAATTCCCGAATCACAGATAGTACATTGAATAACAGTTCCATCTGTGTCTATGAAATCTTGTTTGATTTCCTGAGCCAAAAAAGTAAATCAAGCACTGGACACCTTTGACATTATAAAATCTAGCAATATACTCGTTTAGATATGTAACAAAGGACTACTATTTACTGTCCGCACTCTTATATAACAGCACAACAATTACCAGGATGTTCTCATTTATGCTGGAACTGCAGTCTCAGCAATTTCAAGTAGCTTCATGCAGAACTGAGAGTCAATTCTTTGAACTATGCATGTATGGTTACAGCTGTATCTGTGTGACCTTGGAATCTGTGCGGACAGATGACATCTGTCACAGTAACAAACTCATATTCACGAACAGTAGACTACTGATTCTGGTGAAATTAAAAGGATATAATGATATACAATAACAATGAGTCATTATCAGTTGCATTATTGCGGGATGCTTTATAGCGGTAAAGCACGAGAAAGAGGATTTGTTGTACACAATTATTTTCCATTGTTGTAGGTGTTCCACGCTCATAAGATAAATCCTTATTGATATAGATTGATGATCAATTCACTTTTGCATCCCTTTGGACCATTTGTCAAAGCATTTACTCCAGTCTTCTTGAGACACCTCCAAAATATGGTTTTTGAAGGCATCAACTGCTTTTTCTGCCGACGAAAATCATTGTCCATGCAATTTATATGTGATGTTTGGAAACAAAAAGAAGGCATTGTGTTCCAAATCAGGACTGTATGGATGACCCATCAAATACTCTATTGTTAGATGAGATTTGTGTGAAATGTGTAGTGTTTAACGCCTGCTTTTACTACATACGGCACCGCAGGCGGTGACACTGAGGATACATGAGATGAAGATGGAGCACCGGTGGAATGAGATGGCGGGGGAAATGGGAGGTCCTGGAGAAAACCCGCCCCAGCGCCGTGTTGTCCACCACAAATCTCACTTTGCGGTCGCCTGGGATCGAACCCGGGCCGCCTTGGTGAGAGCCAAGCAGTCTAACCACTGAGCCACGGCACGGCCGTAGAGATATGTGTGTGTGTGTGTGCGTGCGTGCGTGCACATTCTCTTGATGAAGAACGATCTTATGGTTCTTATTAGTTTTCTTTACTTCACCAAAGACTCCACTTTTCATTTCAAACTCTTCTGATAAACTTCCAGACATTCCCACCACCTTCTCATACAAGTTCAAATTACTGTAATTTTTTATCCATATCCATTTGCCTTAACACTTTTCAAATTTCTTCTCTAGGTACTGTATCAAAGGCCACCTTTAAGTCTAGAAAGGCTGTATACGTCTTCCTTCCTCTAAATCTTTGATTATTATCTTCCTCATTACAAATATGTGATCCTGGGGAAAAAAAACACAACATAAATCCAGAACCAAAATTACTAAAACATACAACAGGAAAACAAGAACTGTCCACATGGGAACAAATCTTTATTTCAAAAAATAGGAACAAAGTATTCAATTTCGACATCCCCAAGAAAGATTTGTTCAGCAAGTTCCTCGAACCGCCACCAGAGGAGACCGATGACAAAATATTGCCAGCTACACCAATGAAACTAGTTCCGGGAAAATTTAAAAGTAAGTGTTGTTTAGTGTCATTAATCGACTCCCAATTAATTTAATTTATACAACAACACTGTTTTCAACACTTCCATGAAAGGATTTATGTGATCCTGTGTTTGTTTATTCTCTCTAAATGAACTTTGTTCTTCCTCCAGTTTTTCTTCCACTTCATTTCTTAATTTTCTTTCCATTATTCTTGTGCATAATTTAAAAGGAACTGACAAAAAGCAGATTGCTCTGTAATTTTCACAATTAAGAGTTTCTCCTTTTTTATAAATAGGTATTATAATATTTTGCTGTCAGTCATCTGTATCTTGTCCGTTCTCCTCTATTCATTATTTCTTCTAACCATTTATGTACTCGTCCACCTGCATATTTTGTCATTTCTGGTGCTATTTTATCCCATCCTACTACCTGTTTTAATCTCATTCTTTCCATTGCTCTTCTTAGGACAGTCATATCTATTTCATTCTCATTGTCTTAATTATTTATTGTTTCCTTTCTTTCCTGATTTTCTACCCTTTTGCTTTCCTTTTCCTGTGCAAATACTTCTCTATAATGGTCTGCCATATCTTCAATATCTCTTTCAGTTCTGTTTTAACTTCATTTTTCCAATCCCTTATATTTCTGACACTTTTGGTTTCCACCACTTTCATCTGTTAACCTGTTTGCCAAAATTCTCTATTAGTGTTTTGGAATTTGTCTTCTAGTTCTATACCAAACTCTTCCCAGTACTTCTGTTTTGCTTCCTTTATTGTTATTTTGGCTTAGTTCCTTTTTTTGACAATGTTTTCCGTTTTGTTCTGTTTCATTTGCAGTGTATTCCTTCCAGGACTTTTTCTTCTCCTGAAGTTTTATTTTTATTGTATCCTTCCACCATCTCATCCTCTTACAATTTTCCTTAATCTTAGCGGTCTCACAAATTTCCTGAGCAAAGCTTATCAAGGCTTCCTTAAGTGTTCTCCATTTTTTTATCATGCTTATTTCTCCATTTTCATTTTTTACCAGTTCCAATTTTGTTTTTATCGTTTGTTTGTAAGCCTTTCTCTTCTGTTTATCTTCTAGAATCCCTATTTTTATTCTTAGGTATTCTTTCCCTTCTGGTTTCCTTGATGTCCTAAATCTTGTATCTTATATCAATCGTTTGTTATGTTGCCATCTCGGCACCCCTTCTCTAATATCAGTTACGGCATATTTGTTCCATGATCCATTCAGTGGTCTTATCCAATCCTCGCATTCCAGTCTCTTATAACCAATATATGTCTGCCTTCCTGCCTCATTTTATCCATTTGCTCTTGCATTTTGTAATAGAATATTTCCTTATCTATCTCATTTTTTCTTCTGTTGGTACATATGTCTGGAATATGGACATATTCTCTTCTAGCCCTAAATCTATTCCTATTATTCTTTTTGCTTTCCATTCCTTCCTTTTGTTTCCATTGTTCTTGATACTATTATTCCTACCCCCTCCTTAGCTGAAGAACATTGATCTATTCCTGCATATTTTAGTGTATAGGCTATTTCTAGTAGTGCTTCTCCTCTCCCTTTCTTTTTTGTTTCACTCAATCCTAATGTGTCTAACTTGTGCTTTACCATCTCCTCCACTATTTCAGCTTCCTTGCCAGCCAGGGATGTTATGTTCCATGTGCTAGTCTCATTTTCCTTTTCATTCCAGATCATCTTTGTGTATAATTCTGTCCAGCTCTTCCTTTTACACTCTGAATAATTGATGTTTACTAAGGTATGCTATTAGCCAAACCCTGAACTAGTCTGGTGTAGAGGCCTGTCTGATGTCTCATTCTCTGTCATTGAATAGGAGAGAATAGAGCTTTGGATCCAACTGTGGCAGCCTTCAATATGATAGGGGCAAAGAGGAGTGAGGCGGAGGATTGCAGGAATCAGCACACCATAGGCTTTGGAATTTCATATTACTGTACAGACACAAGCGTCTTCAAAATGTACCATATGGACACAACTTATTTGGAATTTAGCATGTGGAGTTAAAAGCAAGAAAGAGCATGTTTTTATTTGTGCGATTGCTATGGTCCTGAACAGCTGTATTAATATTATGTATTTCATAGTGTACATTTTACCAAGACAGTTACTAGTGCTTATTCTTCAAAATGGATGAACAGTTTATAATAAAACAATTAGTGAAAAGAATTCTTGGAATTGACATATGAATAGTGATTGTAAAACAGGTAAGGCCTACTCTACTCTTCCGCACTTACAGTGTGAGCAGAAGAAAAAAAATTAGAATCCTTACAAAAAGTATTTTAATGTAAATAATTATGATGAGTTTGTGTGGCTTCTAGTTCATGCAAGTTAAACTTTAATGCTGGTGATGCTTTTTATTTGCAACTGAGAAAATGCTCTAGAATATGATGGGTTTTGCAAAGTTAGTGTATTTAATCACAGCTTTGGATAAAAAGAGGAGGTCAGCACTTATAAAATATTTTGCAGCATTAAAGCTTTTGGCACTCATTGAATTATCAAAAAAAAAAAATTGCTGACAGTTTGCATAATGAAAACCTTAAGGAAAATAGAACTGTATTAAATAGTGGTTGAGGCAATGGTACCTCTTGCAAAACAACTTGTGTTCTTTTAGAGGCCACAGTGAAAGTGAGCAATAATTAAATAAAATCAGATATTGATAATGCCACCTTTATTAGACTCATGCTTGTTGAAACATCTGATGTCACTAATGAAAGTCAGTTGTCTACTATTCTACACTATGTTGACATTGAAGGCAATTGAAAAGAATGATTTCTACATTTCATTGATGTTAACTCCAACCAAACAGTCAGTGGTTTATCTGAATATGGAAAAAGTCTAAAGATGACTAAGGATTAATATAATTTTGAGTCAAACTTTGAGTCCTTACTCATAGCAGTGACTAAGGATACCGAGAAAAATTGCTGCTCAAACTTTTGATGGTGCTGCAGTAATGGCCAGACATGTTTCTGCACTTCAGATTATCCTGCTGCTATGCTCTTCAATTGTTCTAGTCTCAGACATAATCTCATACTTTCCCAATCTGTGAATTTTATTAAGGAAGCCGAGAAGTTCTTTATTTCCTTAAATGTTTTAGCTGCTTTTTTTCTCACATTCCACTTCACGTACAGATGCTCTCAAGGCCTTTACTGAAAAGAAAATACCAGGTGTCACTTCCCGGCTTGTAAGCACAGTTCATTACTATAGGAGTCATAGTTTGTTTTACTTCAGTGGAAGAGGCATCTGGGGAAGTCAACATGGCTTCAGATTTTGTGCAACTTCTCTCAAGGACTCAAACCAAGTTTTTCTTGATTCTGTTCAGTAAAGCTTTTGCATTTTCAGAGCATGGATATCAGTTACTCCACAGAAAAAGAAAAGTGTTTATTACCACAATGCAAAATATTAGAAACAGAGGATTTGAAGCAATATGGTCAGAATTATGAGTGTTGCTAATGAAGAGAAAGAAAAAGGCCTAGAAAGAGAAACTATCATGAAGATGAACCACATCCTTAGTACTTACAGAGTTTCTTCATAGTCCCAGACACATTTATCACTTAGTGGTCAGTCACCAATCAGCTGAGAGACGGGGTTGGTATGGTTCCAAAAATGTTCCTATTTTCAATAGTTGACATGAATGAAGTTTTAAATTTTATAAAATATGACTCAATTAGTCATAGGTGGGGGGGTTTTCCCTTATCCTTAAAGACAAATGTCGGGTAGCTCTAAGCTCCTTCTACCTTGGACACATCTGAGCATGGAAATATTTGGTGTGTTGTTTTTTGGTTGTGTTCCTTCTCTTATTGGCTTCCCTGAAATACCTACCTTCACCATCAATTGCAGAACTTATCCATTAGATTTTTATGTTTAATCTAATGACTTATGTTCAAGGGCGACAGGCGTGCATACCATTCAATGCCATCTCTTTATTATTTTCTGTTTGGGACTCTTCTCCATCCCTTCCTGTAATGTTATTGTAATATCTGTATCACCAGCTTAGTTACAATTTTAAAAGACTCTACTGGTAATCTGAAGTTTGCTGAGGTTGTTCCAAGCAACTTTGCTGAGTGCGTGTTTCTGGCATCTTGTCGAAAATGGTTGCCAGTAATTTCTTCTCATTTGTAGTGGAAACTATTACGTGCTGGTACAGAACACTTATGTACCATTTCCTTACACAATTTTTGTGGAAGGTGCTCTCTGATATTCTTTGCATTTGCTAGTTATGTAGTGAAACCCATTCTCTTGTGTATGTGTGTGTGTGGTTTAGTGAATTATGATCTTCCATGTGTTCTTTTAATCCTTATATATTATGCATAGTAATTCAGTGGAGTGCATTGTGATATATTTATCCACTTTTATTTCTGTAATTATCATTTTCATTGCTGTGCGACATTGAAGCGGGCATTACTCATTTAATTGTTTCACTGCCATCCCTTATAATATTTTAGATGTGCACATAGATTCAGATTCAGATTTATTCACCAACAAAACTCATATGGAATATGGGCTACATCATAAAGCTAAATCAAACATTATCATATTTACAATATATAAAAAGAGTTCAAGAAATGGCACAAGGTTGCACCAAGATAAAATACAGATACCCAGCATTTGCTTTAACGACTGAGGGAAACCTCAGAAAAACCTCAGTCAGGTATACAGTTGCATTAGATGTCTATATGCATTATATTTACAACTGAGGTAATTACTGAAATATAGGTACTAATAGGTATTAAGATTATAAATGATGTGTAGTACAATCTTGGTCTTGGAGGTTGTTGTCAAGCTTCTTCTTGAGATGAAGTACATCTCCCAGATGAGCAGGAACCATGAAACAAAAACATTCAGAGGTGAAAAAACTGAGATGGATGGTTTGTTTACTAATTTATAATTCTAAATAAACAAGTCATTTAGTGCAAAGGATAATTAAAATTGGGAATTCATGAATTCATCAACTGAATAAAACATATTTTAGAAGCAAGTTTTTAACTTTATTTTAAATGCTTTGATCTGCAGAACTTTGATGGTTTCTACAATTTTATTATATAAATTACCACCTTTATGGGAAACTGAATTCAAAATTTTGTTAATCTATGTTGCTGGTGATGGACTGATGTTGCTATTCGTGTATTGTATGAATGGTATTCATTGTTAAAGCTTAAAGATCCTTTTATTTTCATGTATGAATGAAATTGTTTCTAAGATATAATAAATACATGGTAGGGGTTGAATTTATAGATGTGAGAAAAGTGGTTTACTTGGAGTACATTGATTCATTTGCTTGATTTATCTTATTATTCTTTTTTTGTAATTTGAACAACTTAATGCAGTTTGAAGATCCCCAAAAGGGGATTCCGTATTTCAATACTGAATATACATACATACCCAAAATACACTATTTCTAAGACATCTAAGTTGCAACCTTATAGCATACCATATATAACTTAATTTGTTGGCTGTAAAGTTGACATGCTCTGTCCAGTTGAGCTGGGAATCAATGCCAATCCCCAAAAACTTGGTGTGCAGGCTCTCATTTACTAATATATTAAATACTGAGACAGGATTAGGTACTCCCAGTTGTTGATTGAATTTAAGAGTTATAGTCTTAGTTATATTTATATGAAGCTTATTACTTGTCATCAATTTCTCCAACTCCATAATTGTATTCATAATTGATTTCTTCCTGCAGAGATATTTCATCATTATTTCTGAAAATAGGGTTTGTATCATCGGCAAAAATTATGATTATGATGATGATGATGATGAAGATGTTGAACCCTTTCACCGATATGGACGTCATATGACGTCCAAGTTAAAAGGCCCCAAACCGATATGGATGTATAGACGTCCTGCGCATACATGCATTTAATGCATATTTAATGATAATTCTTTTAAACCTTATGTTTTACAGTAAATTTAAATAAATTCTATAAGAAGTAAAAGCTTACCTTTAAAAGTTTTTTCTTGAATGGTACACCTCAAAACAGGGATAAACACACAAAGGCACATCTCCACATTCACGGCAAATCGTACTAGTTTCCTTTCGGACACCTTTCTTGTGGCACACCAAACATTTTCTGAAGGGACGCGACTTTTTTGCTGTGGGTGGTATCCTTTTAGGAAAATGTTTTCCTTCAAGTCTGAGGGGTGCTGGGGTGGTGGATTTTTTACCCCCAGTATGGAGAGGTCTCTGAATTTTATACTGCTCAATTAGGCTGCGAGCTATTGATATGTGAAAGTCCAGGTACGTCATTGTCTTCCGTGGGTTTAGAGCTCTCCAAATTACTAAACAATTGTATATGGTTATATCCAGCTGGTGTAAAAATACTTTTTTATACCATTTGATTGTTTTTCGCAAAGAGGGATATGCGTGTAATACCTGATCTACTAGATCCACTCCACCCATATGCATATTATATTCCTGGATAATATCGGGCTTGAAAATTGACATTTTGTTACGAGCATCAATTTTTCCGGTGTCAATCATCAAAATCTTAGAGCTGCAATTGGATAATGCTGTAACAACCCTCCTGTCTTGCCAAGCAACATAGGTCAAGGGTGGGAGCTGATGCACCTGCATTTCTCCTCTTCTTAGAGCCTTCGTATTCACATCTTTTGGCAAACCAATACGATTTGAGCGTACTCTTCCAATTGCATTTGTTTTTCTTTTGTGTAAGGCCATGAATAATTTAGGGGAACTGTACCAATTATCTAAATATACAGTCCTACCCTGATCAAGTACAGATTCCATCAGGTGCATTACTATGGAACCAGATAACCCCAAATCTTTGTCTCCGGTGTTATCAGTCCCTTGGCCAGTGTATATGCAGCTATTGTAAAGATATCCTGTTTTACTTTCACATACATCAAAACTCTTTATGCCAAATCTGGCCCTCTTTGTTTTGATGTATTGTTTCCAACCTAAACGGCCCTTCCAAAGCATCAAGCTTTCATCAACAGTGATCTTTTCACTAGGCACATAATCTAGCGTATGTTTACGAATAACACCCATGAGCATAATTAGACCAAGTAGTCTGTAAATCTCATTCATTGTTACTTCTGTCCACTTCTGCAATCTACTCTTAGGTCCTAAATTGCCTTTAGCAATCAGGTCTTCCTTCACCCTACTCGCATATACATTTGTTTCCGAAACAATGAGAGACAGTAAGTCAGTAGTGAAAAATTTTGTGAAAATGTCAATTGGTTGGCTGTCAGAAGTTAGTTGAGTATGAGGTTGTACACCAGAAGTTGTGCTCGTGAACGTATGTCTATTAGTGTTAGAGTTATTTTGACACCTCCATAATGTTGATTCTTCATGAACACCTGTCGGAAATGAGTCATTTTCCTCCTCACTGCTACCTATATCCTCAACACCCCCCTCAAAATCTTAAAACTCGCCATCAATGTCCAAATCACTGTCTAACAGCAAAAAGTCTTCCACATTTTCTGATGTAATATCAGAAGCCCGCACTCGTCCTACACTAGCTAATTGATTTGCTACATTACTAGTTGAAGCCATGATTAGCACTGAGAAAACTATTTCAACTGTGATTTAGCTAAAGAAATTGCTTGGAACTCTGATGCAATCTAAATTACAATGTGAACTGAGCGAAGAAAGAAGTTACGTCAGCTAACATAAACTTCCGTTGTGCAATTAGAGAGATGCTGACAGAGTTTTCTTTCCAGCATGTATAACGCAATATAAACAGTTATTATTACGTGTTAGCATGAACTGAAACCTAGAAACCTTGAACCCAACACTTCGTTTATTCAGCTGATATACACATATAGCTTGTAAAACAAAAGTACTCAGAATTAAACACGTTCGACGCAAAGAATGGCTTTCTTTACATGATACAAATTAATGAAATTTCATCGCTTTATTAATATAGTCTCTATTTTAATGATACCGCAGATGTATACAGCTTTTAATGGGCTTTTAACCAGTTTTTGTTTCCCTGAAATAACTTAGTAAATACGGAAGATACGAATATTTATTTATGAAGCATTTTTGCAGCATTTAACAATTTAAATGTCTTGTTCTGTTTATTGGGTATCCGTTCCCGGCCGTGCAGGGTTTAAATGGCCATCGGTGAAGCGGTTAAGGGCACTCAACTGCGCAGTCATCAGAGCCCTGAAATCCAAATTATGCTAAAAACGAGATAAAACAACCATTCTAAATAAAATCACAGATAAAAAACAAACTTATACAGGTGGCCAAAGTCTAAAAGAAACTAAAAACAGTAAACAGGTTAAAAGACATAATTGTTTGACTAAATTCTAAAATTAACTTTTAAAAACAGCTTAAAGACTTTGGCTACCGCTTTCTGGTCATCCGCCAGTATCTCTGCCAAGCTGGAAGGCAGCTGGAGAGACTGGCAGATATCCTCTAAGTTAAAGCATTTTAATTACACATGACGGACCGAAAGAGCTTCTCTGCAAAGTGGGCCAGCTGGAGCAGGGTCCCCTTTTAATATAATAATATAAAAACGCTGTGGCCAATCTGTAACCAAGCCAGACTTACTTCCTCCCAACGAGAGGAACGGCAGGAGGTTACCCAGGGAATCGGAAGTTCCTTTATAGATCGTTTCCTGCTGCGGAGAGCGGACCACTCTGCCCGCCAGCAGGAAAGTGCAACACTCCGCAACAAAGGATTTAAATCTTCCGATGTTATGAAGGGTAATTGAACCCAGGGCTGTATGGTTGCCGTCTTAGCAGCCGAACCTGCCATTTCATTCCCCGGTAATCCAAGGTCACCAGGAATCCAGGTACACACCACGCTAACGCCGGAGGCATGTAAAACGGGGAGGGCATCCTGGATGTGCTGTACAATAGGGTGATTGTTGTACCTTGCCGAAGGCTCTGAAGCGCACTAAGGGAATCACTTAAAATTAAACAGTACAACAGGGTGATTGTTGTACACTGCCGAAGGCTCTGAAGCGCACTAAGGGAATCACTTAAAACTAAACAGTCTTCAATGAAAATACGATGCAACCATAGTCTAATTTGGATCGGAGCAGTAGACGATAGAGTCGCAGCAACACTGTTCGATCCCCTTCCCATGATTTGCCACTTAGTACCCGCAGAATGTTGAGAGCACTTTCAGCTGTGCTATGTGAGATGACCAGCTAAGTTTTCGATCAAAGATTAAACCAAGTGATCTCGTCTCGTCCGCAAAAGGTAGTAAAACTGCACCCATTCGGAGCGAAGGTAGTAAACGACTCCGACGGCACCAGAAGTTCCGCAGATTGTTTTCTCAGCTGAGAATCAAAAACCGTGTTCTATGCTTCATTCATGGAGATTGTCTAAGCATTGTTGAAGACGGCGCTCTATAAACGGTGCGTGCTGAGAAGTGCTGTAGATGGCAAAGTCATCTACAAATAAGCATGAGGAGACCTCTGGAGGAACACATTGCGAGATGGAATTAATTGCAATAGCAAACAGTGTTACACATAGTACCGAACCTTGAGGTACACCATTTTCTTGAATAAACAGATTGGAAAGAACTGAGTCGACCCAAACTCGGAAGCAGTGGTCCTTCAGGAGCTCTTGAAGAAACAGTGGTAGGCGCCCACAAATATTCCAGGTATGTAGAGTGCGTAGCAAATCTGCCCACTAACATGTATCGTAGGCGTTCTCAAGGTCAAAGAAGATTCCAGCAGTTTGACACTTGTTCAGGAATCCATTCATTAATTGTGTCGACATCGACACAAGATGGTCCACTGTGGCACAGCGTCGACGAAAATCACATGGGATGTTCGTAAGAAGGTTGCGTCATTTCAGCCTCCACACCAACCGTCATGTGGTCCATCACCTTGCATACACAGCTAGTGGGGAAAATAGGACGGTAGCGAGAGGAGAGATGCCGATCCTTTCCAGGTTTTAAAATAAGTATGATTGTGGCTTCTTGCCGCCTTTCAGGGAAAGTGGCATCAACCCAGACATGATTGTAGGCCTCCAGCAAGAATGCCTTGCCGTCAGGATAGAGCTGTTGTAATATTCGAACGTGGATTCCATCCAGTCCTGGTGCTGACAGTCGCGAAGATGAAAGAGCGTGTTCTAACTCTGGCAAGGTGAGAAGGCAGTTGTAGTCTTCAAGGTTTCCAGAACGAAAAGAGGAATTTACCTGAGAGATTTTACCTGAGTCTTTATTGGGAGGAACTCAGGGGCATAATTATCTGAGCTAGACACTTGAGCGAAAGCATTGCCAAAGGTATTAGCCACGTCAAATGGATCAACGACTCCTGCTGGAGTTTCCAGCCCACAAGGGGTATGTGGGTCGATTTACCGGCATGCACCTTATCTTATCCCATACAACACAGGAAGGTGTATGGCGATTAAAGAAGCTGACAGAGCGTTCTATGATGTCTTTGTGCTATTCTTAATCACTTGCCTGGAACTGGCACGCGTTTTCTTGTACTCAATTAGGTTCTCTAATGTAGGGTGTCGTTGGAAAACCTTTAGAGCACGCCTCGAGCATGGATTGCATTCCGGCAAGCATTCGTCCACCATGGGACAGAATGTCGAAGAGGATTGGTAGTTGAATTGGGAATTGACCGTTCTGCGGTGGAAAGTATCTCCTTTGTGAGATATTCAACTAAACCGTCCACAGAGTCGTGCTCGTCATAACTAAAGACATCCAACTGGGTGTAAAGGATCCAGTTGACACAATTGAAGCGCCAGGTATGCACACGTGTGGGACATACATCTTGTGCTAAGATACTAACAAGACATGGGAAGTGGTCACTACAATGTAGGTCAGTGATGGAATTCTGTTGTAGGCAAACTGCTAATTGTGGTGAGCAAACTGCCAAATCTAGATGCGAAAAGGCCTTGAATGCATCCGAAAGGAACGTGGGTTCTCCGTTGTTCAGGAGAACCGGATTATTGCTGTCTATGAAATTTGCGATCACTGTACCTCTTGCACAAGTTTGAGTTGAGCCCCAGAGTGGGTGATGGGCATTTAGGTCTCCCACCTACAGAAAGGGTGTTGGTAACTGAGAAGCTGAGTAAGTGAGAGGTTATCTGAAGGAGGGACTTAAACTTTGCAGACAGCGAATTGAGTCGACGACAGTATAATGTGTACGGCAACCGGCTGCATGTCAGTCTGTAAAGGCACAACGTTTACATATATGTCATCTCTGATGAGCAGCATAGTGCCTCTGTGCGTAGGAATACCCTACTCAGGAACAAGATCACGTCTTATTGGGGTATAATGCCTGATGCTAAAGGAGTCTTGCGGACGTAGCTTAGTCTCTTGTAAGCACATGACTGAGGTTTCGTGCTTATTGAGCAACAAATCAAGCTCTGGTCGATGTGATCTAAATCCTCGGAGGTTCCATTGCAGAATAGCCATTGGAACAATGGAATGAATTATTAAGAACTATTCCATCTTACAATGACTTCAACGTTGCCGAATCAATTTACCCTTTTTCTTAGGTGTCAGGCTAACACTCTTGACATCTGAGGCCGGTTTATCTTGACCTTTTTGTTTTGACATCCTGGTAGTGTGATCTATCATGGTCCATCTCTTCTACGGATGAGGCCCCTTTCCCTATAGAGAACTTAGGTTCCAGAACCTCAAACTGATTCCATACAGAGATAGATGACAATCAATGAAGATGACAGTCATCGTTGTGAATCCTCTCCGGAAGAACCCGCAGAAGAGAAGCTTCGAGATTTCCAAGGACTTTTCTTTCTTCTTGTAGTTCGGCTCGTAACTTTAAGGAAATCATACCTTTGATAGCTGGTCTTAAAAGTTTTGGGTGGTGCGTTGTATACAACGAGGTTATCAGTCTAGGTCGTCGAAGTCGATTCTTTGGGGTATGACAGTGTTGTGCTTTGCTTTTCAATCATCGATTTAAATGAGGTACCTAGTTGCAGAGATAGGTGATGTCTTTACAGGCTTTGGAGCTGATGTTGGCATAAGAATTTTGTCTTTGCCTTCCTGATGTCGCTTGTCTGAGTGACGATCTCCCTTTTCGGTACCAACTTAGCAGATACAGAACTGTAAGTACCGGACCTCTGGACAGAGGGTAGACGAGTGCACAGTAGTTTCGGGGCATCCGAGAGGGATACCTACTCCTTAACCCGAATCTCCTGAATTGCTTTGTCCTCTAGGAATCGTGGGCAATTTCTGAAGCTGGATGGGTGTTCACCAGCGCAATTAACACACTTGAAAGATAAGGTACACGCACCGTCATGCATGGACAACCCACAGTTCACACATGTTGGTGTTCTGTTACAAGACTCACTGGTGTGACTGAACTGCTGGCACTTATAGCACCGTAGCGGGTTTGGTATATAAGGCCTAAGTTCGATACTCTCATACCCTGCCCTTATCCTTTGGGGGAGATCTACCCGATCAAAGGTCAGGAACAGGGTACGGTTATGCACCATTTCCCCTCGCTCTCTTCTGTGTACATGGTACACAGCCGTCACACCTTGGTCTTGCAGGTTCTGCTGAATCTCCCCGTTGGGCATACCGTCCAATACACGGGTGTTTACCACTCCGCGTGAGGAGTTCAGGGTTTTATGGACTGTGACAGTGACGGGATAACTGCCTAGGCAGGATTCTTTACTTAGTAAGAAGTTGTAATAATCTATATTCTGAGCTGAGAGACACCATTTGAAGAAACTTTCATTTTGACACTGTCCATTTATTTTTGCATTTTTTGGAATATCTGCATGAAAAGTAAGATAGCATTATGATCTGAATTACCAGTTCCTATATTATTGGTTGCAAAAGGTAGAGAATTAGTATAAATAAATATCCGATCTATACATGTTCTGCTAAAGCTTGTGATTCTAGTTGCAGAGTTTATAACAGCAGTCAAATTATAAGTTTGAAACAAATTAATTAGGCTACATAGAGTTAAGTAAGGGATCACTGCAAAGCCTCAAAATATAATGAACTTGACGACATGATGTATCGCATTGGTTAAGGTCTGTTTGTGTTATTATCCAAAGTTCTTTTGTTTTTACTGCTAGGTAAATTGATAGTAGAACATTATGCATTTCCCCATGCAAATGAAATGGTATGGAAGTAAGTTCATACCTTTCCACTTAGCATCCTTTTGCAAAGCCAATAATTTAATATTCACCATTATTACAGATCATATGGTTTTGAAGTTCAAATATCTATGAGCTTACTGCACATCAATTGCTAACTGAAAATTTGTGTTTTTCCAAATCTCTCTGCAGTTTTCCTAATTCTATGAACATTTCAGACATACTTCTAAGTAGTCCATATATTTTGCAAAAAATGGCACTATTTGCACCGATTTTTGTGTATTTGTTACAATGTTCCATACAGTTAGAGATTGTTCTAGACGTTCTCAGGCTTTGAGCCAGGTAAGCAGATGTTGAGACATCGACGTTTCGGGAGCATACATCTCTCCCATCTTCAGGATGTTGAATGACTTAGGGCTGGGGTGACCCATATATATACTCAGCGAGCGGGCTCGCGTTGGTGAATATGACATATGACATATTCACCAACGCGAGCCCGCTCGCTGAGTATATATATGGGTCACCCCAGCTCTAAGTCATTCAACATCCTGAAGATGGGAGAGATGTACGCTCCCGAAACGTCGATGTCTCAACATCTGCTTACCTGGCTCGAAGCCCGAGAACGTCTAGAACATATACGCCGCCAGGAAAGATTCAGCTCATATTTCAGTTAGAGATTGTTACTCATAATCCCCTGTAATACTGCCTGCAAATCATCTACAATGCATTAACCCCTTCAACAATGTGGGTTAATCAGATATTCTTTTGCTAAAAGCTGTACTGAGTTCTTCATTATTGCTCTCTGGATCATTTTTTGTATTAGTCAGCAATGGGTCATACAGTGTTGCTATGCTAACCTCTCATTTAAGGAGATGGAGATTTAAGGAGATTCTATTAACTCATGTTAATGCTCTAGAAAGTGTGCCATGATACATTCAACATTTATGCTCTTAAAAATTATTAATTATAACATCCATCACATTTATACAATAAATTATACAATTCTGTTCTCCTTTGAGAGAAGTATTTACTTCTAATATGTTGTAATATGTAGTTCTTTTCTGTATAATATTGCACTTGAAGAACTTAGCTCAACATGTTCCCTGACTTATAATGCATTAATTTAACTTTAAAACAATGCTAAGGTCACAAGTGAAAATGCAATCCATCTTAAACATCTGTGTGACACTTATAGCAGTTGTTTTAGCTGAAACTCAATAAGATAGAGACTACCTAATTCACATCTGGGGATGCAATATAAAACTTTTCTTTTTCAACATGAACCTCTATGTTGGTATCACAGTTCCAAACTGACTTCCTGGGCTACGGTGTACCGGGTTCCGAACTCCATATCAGAACATACAGGGTAAATCACCTAAAATTTGTACTGCCAGTATTTCTGAAATGGAAAGGATATTGATGTGCGGTTTTCACAACAGTGTTTGGTAGTTAGGGTCTCTCAGTTTTAGCCTATAAATAGATTTTAATAACACTTAGAGGGTGCAGTTTTGGAGCAAACATATACTTTTTTAAATGGAACAATGCCTAGTTACATAAAAAATCAAAAGTATGGTAAATTAGAATGTTAATGGTGCTTTCCCCAGAATTCTAGTGCTAGTAGTTCATGAGATATCTTATTTTGAAACTTTTACACAGTGAGACTTCTACTACCTGTGGTAGCGCAAATTCCTATCCCTAGTTAGTTTAGTTTCCTCAAAGACTTTCCTATCTTATTCACTATTTTCTTTACATTTTCTGTCCCTCTTCTTCCTTCCCCTCTGGCCTCCCATCCTGTTTCAGTCTCCTGCTCTCATCCATAATTTTATGTGTCCAAACCATCTTAAAGTATTTGTCCTTATCTTTTTTATTGCTGGCTCTTGATTAAGGATATTCCTTATTTGACAATTTCTTATCCTGTCCCTTCTAGATTTCCTATACATTTCAGTAATTGCTTCATTTCTGTACTTGTAATTCTACTTTCATGTTTTGACACTACTCTCCAGCTTTCTGAGCCATAAAGAAGTGTTGGGATTTAAACTATGTTATATATTCACATTTTTGCATCATTTTTAATTTCTGTTTTTCCTATTGAGTTTGATTGATTTGGTAGTAGATTTGATTTGCCTTATTTATCTTATCATTTATTTCTCTATTTTTCCTTTTGAATTGATAAGTGTCCCTAAATATTCAAAGTTCTCAACTTTCTCCATGGTGTCCTGTTCCATTCAGTATTTATACTTCTCTGTGCTCCTTTTGCTATATGCATGTATTGGCCCACTCTGTTACTGAATTATGTAGTTCTTCTTCACTATTGGCCATTAGGACTGTGTTATCTGCATAAATTTAAGTTTGTATATAGACTGGTCTTATGTTCCAATTTCCTATTTTCACTCGTCTGGTTCTTCTTTTACATTATTTAATTATTTGGTTCATTTATTTAATAAACAGTCGCTCTGAGGGAACACAAGCGACTCCTAGCACCAGCATTGGTGAGTAAGGTAGACAAAAATAAAAATGTAATAAACAGTAATGGACTCAAATTGTCCCCTTGTATAGCTTCTCTGTTCATTTCAAATTCTTTCAACTTGGCACCTCCTATTCTTACTACCCCTGTCACTTCTTTAGCAGCATTTCTGAAGTTCCCTCATCTCTTAGGGCTTTCCACAGTTGTTCTCTTGGTACTCTGTCATAAGCTGATTTCAGGTCTACAAAAGTCAGATATAGTTCCCTCTCTCTACTCATCATTTTATCTACAGCTATCCTCAATATGAATATATGGTCCTGTGTCTGTCATAGTGGCCTGAAGGCACTTTGTTCTTCCTCCATTTTTTCTTCAACTTCCTTCCTCAATCTGTTTTCAAGCATTCTTAAATGCAATTTCATTACTACTGATGATAGGCATGTAGTATTGTAATTTTTACATTTAACTATAGATCCCTTTTTGTGTATTAGAGAGCCCAATCTTTAGGAGTTTCCTCTTGTCTCCATATCTGTCTAAATAGTTCTGTCAGCAACTGTTTAACTTTTCCACCATATTTAATCAATTCTGAAGATTTAATTTAATCTAATCTCCTGCAGATTTTCCATGTCTCAGTCTTTGAATGTCATGGTCTATTTCTGCTGATGATATTTCTACCTCTTCTTCTAAATTTTCCTCATCGTCTCTAGTTCTCCCATGGGAGAACATATTCATATAAAAAAAATATGGAAAAATAATGATCGCGTAATGAACTTTGAAATCCCACCAGTAGATAATTTAACAAAAAGTTCATAGTTCCACCACCAGAGAGAGAGAGCAGACAACAGATGCCAGTTGGAAAGAGATTGAAAATGGAGGCAAATGCCTTTGAAACTAGTCTCTCAATATAAAAAAGTAAGTGACGAGTATCAATAAACCAACTACAAATATAGAATAAAAAGAAATATTTCAGAAAGCGGAGTGCCATTGTTAATAAAATTAGGCAAATGAGTCAACCTTGTGTATACTTTTCTCCACTTACAAGTTTTTTGATGAAGACTAGTTTCTGGGAACCTTTCCCTATTGTCAGTTCTGTGGTTGACTGATGATGCATCCAGTGTCTGCATCTGGCTTGGTGTCGTGCTGCCATCTAATGTCCGGGTTAGTTTGATGGTCATCTACCGCGGAAATTTCAAACAGGACCTCTTGATGAATTTTTGAAATTCCCACGGTAGATGACGTCATCAAACTTACCAGGACATTAGATGGCAGCACGACACCAAGCCAGATGCAAACACCAGATGCATCAACAGTCTACCACAGAACTGACGATAGGGAAGAGGTTCCCAGAAACTAGTCTTCATCAAAAAACTTGTAAGTGGAGAAAAGTATATACAAGGTTGACTCATTTGCCTAATTTTAGTAACAACTACAAATAGCTTTTGAGATCAACATTTTTCTCCTTCTTATCTACAGATTCATATACACTTTTTACAAAATTTGTTATTGCTGTTACTGTGGATTTTCCTTTCAAAAAGCCATGCTGATTTTTCGAGATTATGTTGCATTCTGTCTGAAAAGCAATCAGTCTTTTGTGCATTACCTTTTCAAATATTTTGGAAATTATTGACAGAAGTGAGACTGGCCTATAATTAGAAACTTCATGCACACTACCTTTCTTATATAAAGGTTTAACCTTCGCTATTTTCAGTGAGTCAGGAAACACACCGGTTGACAGACATGTTTATAATATGACATAATGGGTTTACAATATATAGGCAAGATCTTTTAAAAACTTTATCAGGTATTTCATCTATACCTCAGGATTCTTTGTTTTTGAGATAGTTAATTATGTTTATTAACTCCATTTCTGTAACTGGTCTTAAAAATAAACTATTGCATTGTGTTCTGTGCGGCAATGTTCCTGGGCATTTATCTGTTCCCTTGCTTAGTGTTACATTTTTGGCCATATCTGCATAATTATTAAAAATATTTGCAGTTTGTTCGGGCTCATTTACTAGTGTCCCCTCATGTTCTAGATTAATATTTTTTGTATTTTGATTTTCTTGCTTAATCTCTTGTTTAACAACTGACCACATGGCCCTAATCTTGTTGTTTGCACTCTGTATGAATTTTTCGTTATGGAGCTTCTTTGCTTCAGGTATTATTCTATTGTATATCTGTTTGTATCGCTTATAATACAATATGTTTTTCTAAATTTTTCATTAAAATTTGCATGGAATAATATATATCAGCATTTATTAATACCATTATTCTCCTTGTTTTTCAGATAGTACAAACGTCTCTTTGGAGATTTCTTCTCTAACCAGATCTACACATCATACTTATGATCCCAGCATAGGTTTACTTTATAATAGCTCAGAAAAATCAGCAAGGATGTATGAGGATCTCCTCAGCTTTAATCTCACTATCCAGTCAAGAGTGTTGAAACAGAAAACAATGCTAGAAATATTACTAATAAGAGAAGAATCGTATGAAACATTTAACTGGCTGAAATATAGTATTGAAAAATGTCTATTTTGCTTCCTTGCATCTGTCTAGTGGTAAATGACAGCTCAACTACTAGATCAAGTGAGAGGACTTCCATAACATCTTAATTTTCTTTGTGACCTAAGGCTGTAGAAAAGTTTAATAATACAAATAAAGCAAGTGTAGTTCTTCAAATGTTCTTGGTTGGAAGTATTTTGATGAAAACAAATCAGTTTATTTACAACTCAGTGAAGTAAAAAGAGCTGACATTAAAGAAATGGAGCATGTATAAAAAAGGAGAATGTGGATTACTTATTATGACATGATTCACACTTTACTTAAAAGAGGTACAAGAAGAACCTTCGAGGAACATGATAAAGTGGAAGAGAGCATAGAAGGTTGACTCTTTTAGATACTTTTGGTCTACTTTTGGAGTATGATACATTTTTTTAGGATAAGTCAAGGGAACATTTCTAAGAATTTCATGTACCTAAGTTATAGCATTCAAAGTGATGTACTGCAAGCAGTGAAAGCAGTCATGTGAAGACAAAATGCAAATGTGTTACAGACTGGCCAGTTGCTTTAAGCACAAGGGCATAGTCATTGTCTCAAATTAATTTTGCTAAAGCATGTTCTTATCCTAGTTTTTTGGTATTATGCATTTACTGTATAGTTTCATTGAAAAAAAATTCTAATAGGCATGCTCAAACGAAGACCAAGTAAAATGTACTGATATAAAGTTGAAAACACTGAATTTTCTCTTAGAAACTCATTACTTGTAGGATGTACCTTAGGCTGTATATGCATTTGCTCTGTTTGAAAACATTGTCAAGGAAGTGGAAGAAATCCTTCGAGGTGTAGTTGATTCAAAAGTAAAGTTTAGAGGAAAAGGAATTTTATTTCAAATGAAAGCCTTTAACTTTATAGCATGTCAAAATATCATGTACCCAGTTCTTTAAATCATTGTCAAAGGCATCTCAGCCCTTCATAATCTACACTTGGATATCTGTGTAACAGTTTAAGCAACAGAAAATGTAGCTTTGTTATTAATTAAAAGGATAAATGTCATAAAAGATTATAAAGCTGCTTACAAAAAGCTGAGAACTTGTATGAAAAACCAAAATTGAAATACTTTTTCACAGAAAGCAAAAGTATCTGTGCGCTTAAGTGATGATCCAGTGTCAGAAAACACTTTATATTGAGAAAAAAGTAAATTCACATTTTTGCTTACGTACAGTTGTGATTTTGTTATTTCAGTAGAGAGTATTAAGCAATCAATTCTACCAAGAAACCAGACCTATGATTTCTGCTGTTGCAAAAATTGGCCTGAAGCTGGATCCTACTGGAAGCATATATATACACTCTCAGCAGACATTTTGATATAAAAGCAACACACAATTAAATTTTTTGAAAATAAGACAAAGTAAGCATTTTCCTCCAAAGAATGTTCAGGAATGAATTTCCTGGCTCTTAGAACTTCAAAGAGAAGCAACTCACAATAATTTCAGGATGGTTCAGAGAAAACGTTTTGTTTCCATTACTAGCTGTTTTGTGAGATAGCATTCCCTAAGTTTCACACATTAAAAAAGTAAATGAATGTGTATTGTTGAGCAAGAAAATCTGGAGAACTTATTATTGCTATTTAAAGAACAGGAAGATATAATAGATGTCAATTCAAAAGATATTATTAAGAATTTGAAAGGAAGTTCCTTTTAAGAGGAGAATGACACCTTCACCTTAAGGACACTAGATGCAGATAATCACAAACTATGTGTGTTTTTTTTAGGTATTGATTTCATGAAGTGTATGTATAATTATTGTTGCAATTTAACTGTAATCTTAAGCCACTAGTGTTTAAATAAAAATACATTAATTAAATAGTATGTAACAATTTTTATTATTTAATATTTCATTATTTAATATTTCAATTACTTCATTCCTCCTTAATGATTATATTTTTATCTTGAAAGCTTGGATTTTTGTATATTGAAAATTGCAAGATGAACATTTCAAAATGTATTTTAAGGGAAATCTTGGACATCCTCTTTGTTCTCTTGGGAATATTTTACACCCTTCAGATTTCCCACTTTGGGCCTCCCATAGTAATAATTCTGTGCATGCCTGAGGGTTTAAGGGTCATAAGCTACTCCATGTTATAATCTTTGTCAAAAAGATATTTTCTCTACCAGAAATAAATCAGATTATTTAATTCAGTTTTATACATTTTATAGTTTATTGCTTATAGGTATTACATGTTATATGTTATAGTTATTTTTTACCCATTTTCAGAATCTTATAGTGAGGGAAACAACTATAAAAGAAATCTGCTCTCAATACAAAATACTGGATCTGAACAACTAGAGATTTAATAGGGTAGAACCAGTTTAAAGGCATGCCTCTATAAATTGAATTCCTATACTTCATGCTGGGAGAGCATAGGCTTTCACGGCTGGAGTCATTATAACTTCTAGTTACAATTCATGCTGAATTGTCATGTACAGTGGAAGATACTACATTTCAATTTATGCATAAATTGCTCATTATGCTTTCGACATATCATATATAATACCTTCTGCCATTTGATTAATAAAGCTAAAATTGTTACTACAGGCTTGAAATCCTGCTGAAAATAAGTCTATAATATATATAACTAAAGTTTAAACCTGTAAAAATAGCTCACTAAGCATAAAGCTAGATCAGAACATTTGAAGTTGACCATGGTATGAATTTTTTGTAATTTACATCCTCCAACGTTAAGTCATATTGGACGATGAATGAATTGGGTGAAATGATGCTCAAATGAGCCCAGGGTCCATAAAGCTTAGAGTTACCCGACATTCGTCTTTCAGGATAAGGGAAAACCCCGGAAAATACCTTATCCAGGTAACTCACCCTGACCGAGATTCGAACTCGGGACCTCTTGAATGTGAGGCAGACATGCTACCATCTACGCTACCGAGGCAGGCATGGTATGAAATAGCTTAGTAGTATGATTACTACTAGTTCATCTATATGAAGTGGAAGTTAGGTTTGAAATGTTAAAGGGTAGTCTAGTTTTCAAAGCCTCCTTTCTGTAATGTTTTTTTTTGGGGGGGGGGGGGGGGGAATGGTTTGTTTTTACATAAAATCTTATAAGGAGTTTAGAAATACATCACACTGACTTAATATTGAATTAGTACTTGTGGTACTCTCCTTGGTTCACCTGAGAAATTAACATATAATAAAACATCATAGGGCATTATTGATTACAGTTCTATAAATCAGTAAATATATGATCATTATTAAACTTTGGGATATACTCTTTGGCTCAGGTGATTGAGGATTAAAATTGAATAAATGAAAAACATCTTAATGTAGTGAAGTTTGAATTAGCAGAGCAGTGTAGTTGTAGAGTAGTGATCGTTTGACTATAAGCACTCTACATAAATGTTCTGTGATGTTATTTCTTGATCAACCTATTTTTATAACTTTTTTATTCTATTTGGTCTTTTAAATTTATGAGGCACTTAACCTTCTTTCAGTAATTAATAAATAATCATGGATAGGCACAACAAAAAATACTATAAGTACTATAATACTATAAGTCCCTCTTCTTTTATTATTATGTGTGTCAAAATGGCCTGTTTTCACATAAGACTGCAAGACATGATAGGTGCATAAATATGGAAATCAATGAGCAGCTGATTCATTTGATATATTACTGCAAGAAAGAATAGTACCATTTTGGCTTGTTTTTGGAGTGTTTCAGAACACTCAAAAGGTTTCTGAATACACTACCTTTATGGCTTATTAGTTAATAAAAGAAAAATGAAAAGTATATGATTTGTTTTAATATAATCTAAGCATTCAGTTGATTAAAATATATCTGTTATGAAATCTTTTCTCTCATTTACCTGATCCTTCTGGATCAGTAAATGATTGATGTAATATTTAGCCAATACCAATGACTTCTCTGTTGCAAACATTTAATTTATGAGGTGCAGTCAAAGGAATACTTTAACTGTTACTAAATGTTGACATTTTATGCCATTTATTTGTATGTTGGAAGTACTGTTACCAATGATGTAAGAAATGCCCAACAGGTGGTAGAATACTGCAGACAATTAAACATGGACACAATGGCTACTCCACTTGCATCATGCACCAAGGAAGGACAGCATTTTGTCATACATTTTCTGAGCAGTGAAGGTACAAAATCTAGATAGAGTCAGACTGAAAAATTCAATGCCATGGCCGGGATTTAAACCGCAGATCTCCCGGCCTCCGTCCAGTTGCTCTTAACCCTTGAGCTACCATGGCCAACATGCCAACACGACATTAAATTCTCAGACTGACTCGTATGTTTCCTGGTAAACCACTAGGGGTCCTCATATACGAGTCAGGAAGAGGAAATATTCGCTTAATGCGAGATTGGGACTATACGGAGGCTGGTCAAGGATTACCTAAAGAAACTCTTGAATCTTCTATTTGGTTTCGGCAATGGTATACGGGTGTGTTATCGTGCAGGAGGATGATGCTAGATGTCAGTTTCCCGGGGCGTCGATTTTGGATCGCATGTCTCAGTTTGGTGAGCATTGCACACGTTGCACAGTACACCTCAGCTGTAATAGTTGACCCACGGTCCATGAAATCTATCAAAAGGACACCCTTTTCATCCCAAAACATGGTAGCCATCATTTTGCGATTCGTGTACGGCAATTGCTCACACTTTTTTTTTTTTTTTTGGGTGGTTTGGATGAAACGGAATGGCGCTACTGCATTGCCTGTTGTCTTGATTCTGCGTTGGTGCATGCTATCCACGTCTCGTCTCCCGTAACAATGTGGAAAAACAAACCATCTCTATCTTGTCTATATCGCTCCAAAAACTGTCGTGCATTATGCATTCATTGCTCTTTGTGCTGACCGGTGAGCAGTTTTGGCACTCACGTTGCACAAAGTTTGCAATATTCAAGCTCTATCCAAGTGTGTCCATGTAAAGTGAGGTTTGAGAAACATTTGGGAATTGCGTAACCAGACCACTAATCGCTAAACGCCGAACACTTTGAAGTCTTTGGTTCACTTGATCAACGATGTCATTGGTCCGAATATTAGGCCTGCCATTCCGCTTTTCATCGTGGACATTTGTGCGGCCATTTCGAAATTTTCGATACCAGTGTCGAACTTTGTCACTCATTATGTCCGGTCCATGCACTAGACATAACTGATGATGGATGTCCGCAGCTGTCGATCCTTTTGCCATCAAAAATCTAATCACACCGCGCACTTCACAACTGGCTGGAGCTACGACTGTCTTGGCCATTTCCATGATCGACAGGCAAGCGCCTACAGTGGCTCACCAACATTGCTATGCATTTACCAAGAGTTGATAGACAGCACTGCAGGCGTGAAATGTCATTCAAGCCTATCAACTGTGATATTGTCCACCGGACCTTAGTTTTGGAATATGCTTGGTAATTTTTCATGGATTATGCTGCACGTATTGAAACTATTGTTAGGAAAGCTAATTTTTCTGTCCATTTCATGTTAATGAGATACACTTGTGCAGAAATACATTCATTACATACTTCATTATAGGTTCAAAAAGAATGTGAGAGATCAAATTAAGTAGTGTAAGCTGATAGCTAAATTACAGCTTTGAAATTTAATACTCCTTCCATGACATTACAAACAACTGAATAGCAACCATTCTTGAAAACTATTATGTACATACTAATGGAGACTAATAATAATTGGTATTGGAAATGGTGAATACCACAAAAATGCCCTTCTGAAATAAATTTTAAAAGATCTGCACTTTTTGTGAAATAGTTTTTGTCTATCTCTGTAATGTTTTTTCCGTTATAAAAAATTTTACCATGCAAAGGGAAGTTTGGTATACAGGGATATTCCTGAAAATCTTTGTCACATCTTTGGAAATACCAAGTTTGTTCTTGAGTTATGTGTACACAGATACTACACATACCTTTTTCTAAAAGATCTGGTGCCACATTCACATGGTTTTCTCCATCCACTGTTTTTAAGAAATGTTATTTTGTTCAATGACCATAAATACTTGCACATCAGCTGGGTGTGGCCTGAGTCACACCATGTCATCCCTTTTTCACAATCCCTTTTTTGTGATAAACTTTATATTGGAAAGGCAAAACGTAATTTAGAAACGAGAACAAAAGAACATTTCCGTAACATTAAGTACAAACAGACTGATAAATCGGCCATCACAGATCATTTTTGGTCATTTAACCATGAAATAAATCCAGAAGTTAAATTATTAAAACAATTAAATGGTCCGATAGATTTAATGGTTTGGGAAAAGATATTTATTTTAAAAAACAAACATTGCGTAATGAATTTGGAAGTACCGGCAGTCGATTCTGTTTTTAAATTTGTTTTATTTCCAGTTTTTGGTAGTACTACCAAGAACTTATTAACATCTAGCGTTCGTAACGATGACGACAGTTTTGTTGGTTCCAGCTGAAGATGTGGAAGAATTTCCATGAAATCATGATCCCAAACAATTTATAAGAAAAGTGTCATCACTTCTTATAAGATAAGTGAAGTTTTAAGTTACAAATTGTTATATTTGTATATATTTGTTTGCTCCACTGTTAATAGCTTCACATTTTACATATTTATTAGGTAATAGTTAACAGATGCGAACATTTAACATGAGAGTAATAGTTGGTACTGCTGTGATGAAAGCAGAAGGAGAAGGCTTGGCATCCACTATTCTCTGGCTCCTAGATTAACCAACCACATGCAGCCTTATGGCCCACACTTCCTCTCTACTTGCCTCGGCACACCCTAGGTTTGTCCTGCTCTATTCCTTCCCATTGTATGCCAGTGGATTGCATTTGGGAGTGAACTACTCGGCACCTGCAAACAATACAGCGCGCTGAGGTCCACTGCATTAGACAAGGTCAAAATGAACTCCAAATGGAACATGCCATCAGATTAAAGAGAGACCAGGCATTTTGGTTGCAGCGTAAACATGCTACCTTATTGAGAAGCTGCCCCTGATATTTATTATCCTGTAACTAAAACTATTAAAACAACAAATTTATGTGAGAAAGGGTTGACACTTATTCGTTATGTAATTATCAGTATGAGCTGATTTCCTATAATTGCCAAAGTTTATTTTATTGTTAATTTTTTATTATCTTTAGATCCATTATTTTCAATTTCCAATTTGACTTATAGCTTTATCCTGCAAATTTAGAAGTTTTGAAGCATCATCTATGTGTCTCTCAGGAACCATAGCAAAAATGTCAACCACATATCTATACCAAGTTTTAAAAATTAAAGGGAATGCTTTAGTGACATGTATTTCAAACAATCTCATAAAAACATCAGTAAGAAAAGATGAAAGAGGACTACCCATAGCTACTCCAGAAGTCTGTTGAAAAAATTTTCCATTAAAATTGAAAATATTTTGGTACAAATAAAGATTCGTAAGTTTTACGAAATCATCTATTAATTCCTTATTGACATCCATAGAATTCAACTACATTTTCAAAAATTAATTTCCCAATTAACTTTAAGTGGGTAGGTTGTTTTTAATTTACCTCTGCCAACGTTAAGTCATATCGAACAATGAATGATATTGGTGAAATGATGCTCAAATGAGTCCGAGGTCCATAGAGCTTTGAGCTACCCAACATTCGTCTTTCAGGATAAGAGAAAACCCCCAGGTAACTCACCCTGACCGAGATTTCAACTCTGGACCTCTTGAACGTGAGGCAGACACGTTACCTTCTGCGCTACCGAGGTGGGCAAGTGGGTAGAGGCATAAGTGTTCATACATACAGATTTGTACAAGAGCAGAGAAACTCATATTAGTGTAGATCATTAGATTTTTTTGTCTGATTTTGCTAGGTGTTATACTACTTTAATATTAAAAGGTGAGACTGGGTGCTTCATTACACATAATCCTTGGTTTCAGAATGTCAATTCTACTATTGAGCATGTGACAAACTTTATCATTTCATATTAGCTGAACGTAATTTTTGTGTCTCTGAATGAGAACCTTCTGTTTCAACTTAGTTGGAAGATAGCCTAAATGATCTCGCCTTGAAATCAAATGTATAGTGAAATGAGTCCTAATACTACTACTATGGCTAAAGAGAAGGTTGTTCTTACTATCCCTGTAACTCCAATGCGGAAATTCTTTGCAACTTGCCAGGTTCAGCATTGCAGTTCTTTATTCCAGCTCATGGCCAATATATTACTGCAGAATTATAGAATAGCTGTTTGACAATTGTAATAATATTTTGGATCAGGTGTGCGAGTTGCAATCAATTGAACCATTACAGCGCATGCAATCGTTTTGCCCAACCCTCGGATTGTTAGAAGTGTGACCCGCGCATGAAATTATCAGCCTGTCGGCCCCTGGTATGTTACAGCTGTGGCCTCACAACTACGGCCCAAACAACAAACTCTTCCTGCAGTTCTGAAATCTTCCATGGCGGCAGGTTGGCTACTCAGACCATTCTGCCTTTGTTCATTCATTCGTTCACTCGTTCACTCACTCATTCCTTCCTACCTTCCTTCATTCATTCATTCACTTATTATCTGCAGTGAAAATTACAGTGTAATTTATAGCATTGTCAGGTACATGAGATTATACATAGATTCATAGATTATACAAAACAATTCATAGATTTAGATTAGCTGTAATAATTACATGGAATTCATAGCATCGTCAATGCGCAAGACAAATACAATGTAATTAAATGCAATGCATACAATGACATTAATGTACAAACAATTAATACAGTGTGATAATAGATTTAATCTTAAGAATATAGTGCTATAGCAAGCATGTTGCACTTTCTCTGACATTCACCTTTTAGTATTCAAAACACAATAACTTCAAAATAAAAAGAAAATTCACAAGAATTTCAACAATATTAAGCTGAGATTAATGACAATTCAGTTTATACAATAATTTGTACACATTTGTTGTGGGGGGGGGGGGCACTTAGCATCGTTGTTAGTCGACAAAGAGACGAGAGAGAATTCACTTGAGTCTGAGATAGCTGAGTGGAGTTTGCAGCTTAAAAAGAGGCCAAAGGCTACTGAACGTTGACGTGACGCTTATTATAGATTGTTTAAGAGAAATTGAGGTCAACTTTTTGTCATACGGTGTAAGGACTGGATAGAATGCCAAAATGGAGGAAATAATGAAACAAATATTAGCTGAAACTAAGACCATGACTTGTGAAATGACGGGCATTGAAGTTAATTCCACAATGGAGAAAATGGTCATTGAAACAACAATAGTAATTACTGGGTGGAAAAATGAAATCTGGAATGGAAAATATGTAAACCGAAATTTCCAACGTTAATGCGGAATTGCCAATCGAAATTAAGAAACAACTGATCGGCATGAAGGTCGCGGAAATGATTTACGGAAGGATGGAAGTCGTTCGCCAATTTGTAAAATCCTGGCCATTTTCGACTAACGACCCAGCGTGCTAGAGGACGCCGAGGAAGTGTTTGATGTCCTGGAATCGGCTCATTTCATTTGGCGCTGGCCTGCTGATCCTAAATTTGCGGGTTCAAACCTGCCTCAGACCCTAACTTTTAAGTGTGTTTAAAAGCGGGAATCCCTTGTCAGTAGATTTACTGGCACGTAAATGAACCCTTGTGGAGCGAAACCTCTGGCAATCGCAGCTCTTATGTAATTATTGTAACTCAGAGCGTGGTTAGCAAACAAAATATGTATTTATCATTAACTTTGAGGGCTCTGTGATAGCCTTAAAATACTGAAAGATATGATGGGAAAGACTTTCGACGAAAGGCTTAAGGACCAGAAAGCCAAGAACGCAAGACCCGATACATCTGCGCCCGTTAAGTGACCCACATACGATGGAACAGCAGCTAGACTCCGGGATGGGCTGCAGGAATCAATTGCTATTCCGACGTCGGTGTTGTCCGGAGAAATGTAGGAGGCTCTTGAAATTCCTTTTGCGAACCATCCTGGTAAGCTCTGGTGAGCATTCCGCCGTGTTACGAGCTGTGTACTCCTTTATTGTCGGAGTTAGTGACGGCGAGATACGGAAGCAACTGATGCTCAGCGACTTTAAGACCATCCACGAGGCGCTAACGGCTTACGTTGAGAAAGGAGATGCTCAAGATAACAGCTGCCATCACCTTGAAGCTCAGGAGTAACTGGGCATAAATAAGTAATACAGAGACATGACGATCTTCAAGAGTTGTGTGCTGCAGAATAAACAGGCAGAACACGTAACCAATCTTTGCCCATATCCAAGACGGGCCAGCCAGAGCATCTAGCAAAGGGCGTTTTGCAAACAAGCCGACGAATAGACGAGAAACAAAAGAAGGCGGGTGGAACGAGAGACAAGTCGGAGTCGTCTTCACCACCCCGTTGAGTGAGGCTGTTTGGATGTCTGCCACGCGGACGTTTGGATACACTGAATCCGTGACGGATACTAGTGGAGAGGTGCTGCCATGCTGTAATCAGACCTAACACAGCAAGGGGCTTCTCTAAAGAAAACAGGGTTGGTGCTACTAGCACCAACGGCATGAGACGACGTCTTGCCTGTTCGGGAGGCACTGCTAATGCGTACGCTGCTGTGCGTAACCCTGTAAGCCAATGGTTGTTACATCACAAAGATTGTTGAGTAAACTGAATATCGTCAGGATGCACCAAGTTGTAGTCTGCATCGCAGGAGGATCTTGCCGACTCTGCCAAGAGTGGCCACGCCGTGGCTCAGTGGTTAGACCGCTTGGCTCTCACCAAGGCGGCCCGGGTTCGGTCCCAGGCGACCGCAAAGTGAGATTTGTCGTGGGAAACACGGCGTTGGGGCGGGTTTTCTCCGGGACCTCCGGTTTCCCCCGCCATCTCATTCCACCGGTGCTCCATCTTCATCTCATGTATCATCAGTGTCATCGCCTGCAGTGCCGTATGTAGTAAAAGCGGGCGTTAAACACTACACATTTCATTTCTGCCAAGAGTTGCAGATGTGCAATCTAGCTGGGAGTGAATCACTGAATCCAGAACAAAAAATGAGTGGTGCTTCTGTGTAGACTATAGAAACCCGAATGCCGCCACCTAAAAGACTGTTTTGCCTTACCTATACTGAGGAAAACCAAGAACTTATGCTGGTGTCCAGTAGTTCTGGGCATTGTTTAGGTAATCGGGATACTAGTAAGTGTACTAGTAAGTGACTAAATTCTGCAGACAATGATACCATCGCATTCTTGACAGAACAAGAACTTTAGAATTTTACGCTCATGCCCTTTGTTCTCTGTAACGTACCAGATACTTTTCAACAGCTCAAGGGCCCCGTGTGTGGAGGTTTAACTTACAAGACCTGTCTGCTATTCCTGAACGACATCGCCATTGACAACACATTCGTAGACCATCTCGGGAATTATCCCAAGATATTGCAGAAGCTGCATCCAGCTTACTTAAAGCTGAATGCGAGAAAATGTCAACTCTACTGCAGAAAGGTTCCATACTTTGCTGTGCTTCCTTTGCGAAAGAAGTCTGCTAAGGGCTTTTTGCACTCGGGAAATTACACCGTCCTCCGGGTTTAAAGCCGGTATCAGACGGCATGATTCAGCGGCTTATCAAGACTCTAGAGGATCACTTGCGGAAGTTAGTGACCAATGGTGAAACTGGAAAGCTAGGATTTTTTTTTTAATTTACGTCCTCCGACGTTAAGTCATATCGGACGATGGAAAGCTAGGATGCTGCTTTTCTTGGCCTACAGCTTATCAGTGTGCAACAGCACCAGGTAAGACCAGGGAGCTTCTTTTTCAGCAGGGAACTGTGTACTACCATGCGACCTGATTTTTGGGTCCTCCCTCTAAGGCAGAGGAGCTCTCAATAGATATGGAAAGCCTGGCTGACCATCCTCGTGTTTCGAATGAGATGGTGCGTCAATATATTCACGAAGAGAGCGACCGGATGAAAACTTGTTACTTACCGAAAAGCTAACAGCCAAGGTTTCTACCTGGATGACGTGGTGTAGTTAGTACAACTTTATAAAGGCCAGTTACCCAGACCTTGACAAGCCGATACCTGGTGATGGACATGATAAATGATGTAATCTACGGCGTCTCTAAGCTGCTCTATGGGAAGAGGCTGGTGGTATGTATAGATCAACTCGCCGGGACGACAAAACCTAAGGAGGGATCAAAGTGACCAGCTGCGGGAATTGCCATCTTACCAAATCCGTGGAGTGCATGCTAGCATGCTGGCAGCTTAATACGTGGAATTGGAGTTAAGTAGTATGCCGGCCCCTTTAAATAGCTGCCTGTATTGTTGCATTTGCAACCGATGTTTTGGAACAAGATGGTCAGCAGAATAATGACAAAAGCAATCAAACCCTTATGTGCGTTACCGTCAGTTCTGGAATTTTCTTTCACAAGGCCACGCCGTGGCTCAGTGGTTAGACCGCTTGGCTCTCACCAAGGCGGCCCGGGTTCGATCCCAGGCGACCGCATAGTGAGATTTGTGGTGGACAACACGGCGTTGGGCGGGTTTTCTCCGGGAACTCCGGTTTCCCCAGCCATCTCATTCCACCGGTGCTCCATCTTCATCTCATGCATCATCAGTGTCACCGCCTGCGGTGCCGTATGTAGTAAAAGCGGGCGTTAAACACTACACATTTCATTTCTTTCTTTCACAACAGGTTTCACAGCAGGTCAAGCCAACCACTTTTGACAACTTTTCCTTTGCTGTGGAGATCGTATAAGGGTACCGTTAGTGTCCAGCCCTTATCGATTGAGTACGAGTTTACAGAAAGTTCAGTTTAGTCTTAGAAGAGCCGATTTTAGGTGGTAGCCGATAGGTCGCGTGCAGATTTAGTCGTGGTGATGATTCAGGTAAGTTAGATAAAATATTGGAGTCATCAATTTGTTTTATATATGTTTGATGTTTCTAAATTAGACCGACAAAACTGAGCAGTAGATAGATGACCCTACATGAATCATATTTTGTCAAGTAACCTATGGGCTGCGACACTTCATTTCAGTACAAGATGGATATTAATAGGAAGGAGTTGGAGAAAACAGAGAACACTCGTGTTAGTGGAAGAGGAGTTTGCTATTACTACTATCCCTAGGTTTGTTTACTTCCAGAGCTCACTAGCATTCGGTATTGTGTACAATATGTTTGTTTATTTCCCAGTCTGCCCCTGCTAACTGTTACTGTACGCACTGATTCGTTTGAAACGCGTCTTTCACTGTGAACAGAACAGTGACGTTTGGGAAGTATGGCAGACATGGAACGTTACACATGGCATGAATTAGTGGACATGCATTTGGTAAAGCATTAACATGTGATCGTTTGGCGCAGATGCTTTACCGGGAAAGATTTCCAAACCGCCAGTGTCCTCACCATACTTTGCCAGTATTCATCAGAGACTAAGGGAATGGGAGTCATTACACAGACGAGCAGATGGGCAAAGACGTAGGCTCCTTGTGGGACCATACATTTTGCCCAATCGACTGAACGCCAATAATTATTTAGTATTTCAACATGTTCTGCCTAAATTACTGCATCCGCTTCCTTTCAACATCAGAATGAATAATTGGTTTCAGCATGATGGGGCACCAGCTCGTTTTGGGAATCAAGTACCAACCATCTGAAAGCTACATTCCGCAATCGTTGGCTAGGTCGAGGTGGACTTACTGTCTGGCCACCATGCTCTCCTGATTTGACGCCAATGGATTTCTTTTTGTGGGGCCACATGAAGGTAATGGTTTTTTAATCTGCTGTTGACACGGAGGAAATACTTGTAGCGCGAATTGCGAGCGCAGCATCTGAATTCAGGGAAACCCCTGGCATCTTTGGAAGGGTAAAACGAGGTATGGAATGGCGATGTACTTCTGATCTGGAAGTCAATGGACGTGTGTTCCAGCACTGTTGATGTGATAAGACAACCAAATGGACAAATTCTTTTTTTTTTTGTTACATTTGGATGAGTGTTTGAACCTTCGTTTTTCCGTTATGTTTAGTTTCTTCTTCCCTCACAATAAACACACAAATGTGTATAAAACTGAATGGCTTATCATTTTCACAAGCCTACCTACTCCAGTTCTTCCACTAATATCTTCTTGTCCTGAAACCAAGTGCCGCAGCCCATAGGTTCCTTAACCAAACTTGCTTAAAAGAAGGTATCTATCTGCTCCCAAAGTTTGTTAGTCTAATTTAGAAACACCCTGTATATATAAAGTTTCAACGTCAAATCTTGCGTAGCAGGCTTAATAGATCCTAAAACTCTTGTAAACTCCCGGAGTTATATATCTTAAATTTTATAAGTCAATTTCTTCTCTTAAAAAAGTAAACATATTTGACCTGTGATATTTAGAACACGTTTTCATCAAACAGCGGCCCATTATTTTTCATTTGAGCAGCTATGCCACTACAGTTCTCCTTGTCATCCTCTGTGGTCGTGGGGAAAGTGTTGAGCTCTAGATCCTGATGTCATCAGGTCGAACCCAGCGAAGAGTGTAACATTCTTTTTCAGGTACAAAGATGTATCTTCCTCAAAATGCCCTGTGCTATGTCTTGATGTCGCCAAAATAACCTGAGGTCTAATAAAGATACCATGGGCAAAATTAAGCTGCCTGTCATGCACAGTATAGATTGAAATGCTGAGAACCATATTAGTAAAAATCATTCTTAAATAAAATCCATTGTATTTATTTTACGATTTTTCTTGGATTGGCTGAGGTTTAGTCTCTATGTCCCAGAATGCATATGAAGCACCTAAAATGTATTGCTACAATTATTGCAATTCTGCATTTAAGAAGCGCTTTATTTCTAGTTTAAATGAAATAAGGGACTCCTTACTGAAAGCAGATATATTTCATGGAAGCAAGTGGGCTTTGCGACAAATTCTAAGGAAATCACTAAAATATAGCTATATGAACAATAATAATGGCAGCAAATATTTAATGGATGATCTGGCGTTGTATTTAAGAAATTTAATTTCCTTAGAAAAATGAAGAACATAAGTTCCGCTGTTCGTCTTATAATTTATTTATATGAAATATGGATGAACATTAATCACTCCAAAAGTAAGATGTGGGTGTCTGAATGACCAGACGGAGACTATGTTGTCCCCCTCAAAATTCCCTTAGACAAAGGACAGCGATTCATCATTGTTCATGCTGGATCTTCAAATGGATTTATTCCTAGAGCTCTTAAACTTTTGAAATCAAAATCCACGTGGGACTACCGTGAAGAAATAGACGCTGATGTTTCTAAAGAGTGGTTTATAAAGCAGCTTCTTTCTAATGTGCCCACTAACAGCATTATTGTTATGGAAAATGCTTCTTATCATTCAAGAGAACTAAATAAAGCACCAATCCTCATCCTAAAAAGCGGATATGCAGGCGTGGCTACAAGAAAAAATATTAATTATGACCCTTACTCAACAAAACCAGTACTTTATTAACTGATAAAAGTGAACAAAAATAACATTAAGATATATGACATAGATGCAAAAACCACCCTATCATTGTGACTTGGATGCCATCGAAGTAATATGAGCGCAAATTAAGCGGGATGTTGCAAAACACAACATAACTTTCAAATCGACTGGTATAGAAAGTGTATTTCACAATGCCGTGATAAAAGTTACTGCTGACAATTGGTTAAATGCGTTTGAGCATGTAAAAATATGGAACATTTTAATTGGGAAACAGATACTTTGGTAGACAAACCTCTGGAACATGTAATCAGCTTAAACTCAGAAAGCGATGAGGAGGACGAGGAAGAAAACGAATACGCTGGAAGACGAGAATGCCGCCACTGCTTCCTCAAGTGTGTAATGTGTAGTGTTTAATGCCCGCTTGTACTACATACGGCACCGCAGGCGGTGACTGATGATACATGAGATGAAGATGGAGCACTGGTGGAATGAGATGGCAGGGGAAACCAGAGGTCCCGGAGAAAACCCGCCCAGCGCCGTGTTGTCCACCACAAATCTCACTTTGCGGTCGCCTGGGATCGAACCCGGGCCGCCTTCGTGAGAGCCAAGCGGTCTAACCACTGAGCCACGGCGCGGCCATTCTCAAGTGTGTAGATTCGTGGAGTAAACCCCCTTCCATCTTCGGCCTGAAAGGTTCGTCACAACACTGCGTGTGAAAGAGGGGGTGAGTACAGCTTTTAGTTTTTAGAAATCCGTGACTTCTTATCCCACACAGATAATCCCACACTGATTCCCGAGGATGCGGGTTCAAACCCGGAAGTCAGTGGTTTTTCTCAGGCCTGAAAAATTGTGTAGTCTTATTTAGAAGGGAAAGTGAAGTCTGTGGTTCCAGATTTACAGCACCTAAAAGAACCTCATGTCTGATAAAGAGGCCTCTGAGCAAAAGCAAATAGACTTTGGCACCCAATTGGGAATAAGACACCGAGAATCACAGCAGTTAAAGGGCTTTCATAAATAATAGCTCAATTTCATTTTCTGAAGATACATGTCAGTAAAAATCTAGGCCCTCAAAAATTGTGTTCCTAGGGACATACTGATAACATCTTTATTTTGTGAAGTAGTGAAAGTCGGTTCATTATCTTTATTAAAAGTAAATGTTGAATACCCACCAAATATTCTTCGCTCTGTTTTCCTGTTGGAGATTTTAGCTGGTGCTCCCTCACAAAACATGGTGACCATTGGCATCAGCCGTCAGGATGATTTCCTTACCCATCTACATAGCAACTGTATGTAGCCCGAAAACTGCTACCACCATTTTGCTTCTGTTCAATACCTACTTTATTCATTATAGTCCTTGTGGACTGAAGGTTTTCCTGAGTCCTGAACAGTAATGGGCCCTGAAGTCACACTTCTATCTGGGATCAGCAAAATATCTTGAATAGATCCTAGCCTAGTGTAGGGAATTCCACAACTTTCCATTGCTTTATAATGACCCCTCGGTTAACTATTTGAATACATCTAAGGATCATTTTGGAATCAATCACAATTGGTCCTGGTTTTAAATGCACCTTTTACTGGTTTACGGAGGTCCTTAGCTTTCTTTACCTTAAGGATAAACCTGCCCTTTTTTCATTTTTCTCTTTTTCTTATTTAACCGATTTTTCATTATTTCGGTTTATTTTCTTATCTATTTTCCTAATTTCACAAATATTCACTATACACATAAACACCCATGCCCAAGGCGGGACTCGAACCCGCAACCCTCTACGCGGCGGAACGCTTCCCTTAGTACAGATCCTTCAATGTTATTCTTTAGCCAATAACACAAATTATGATTTTCCCGTAGTAGATCTGGTGTCATGCTGAAAATATTAAACAAAATTTTATTTATGGGCCCTATATAAAAATGTGGCGTTCCATTCCATAACAGTTGTGAAAAATACTTAATTTTGGTTAGAAGCCACTTTATCAGGCTTCAGATTCTTTACGAGACGTAAATCTGTGACAGCGAATCACCGGCATTATTTCTTTTCCGAAGGAATCTATGCTTAGTATTTATGCACCCAAAAGAATCCATCAAACTATGCTGGATTTGAATCCATGACATGGGGAAACAGAGGTTAGTATTTTCTCCCTAGACCACAGACTCCAAGCTGAGGATGATGATGATGATGATGTCTTTAAGGGCATTCAACTTCGCGGTCATCAGCGCCCTCTCCATCCTGAAGTGAATATTCTCTGAGAAAATTCACCATGTGCCTTATCTATTCCTCTGATGATCGATATTTTAATAGAGCTAACATTTTCAGCTTAAGTTTGTCCTTTGGATAAGATCCTGAAAGAAATAAGCTTACTCGTACGAGGCTTAAGAAACAGTGCCTTTTGTGTCTTAACAGGTTTAGCGCTTGCTTAATGTGATGTATTCACATGGCCCTGCTTTTTGAGAATCTCTAAAGCCTTTGACCCGAGGAGAGACCCTGTGCTAGTTTGAGATGAAGATCTGATTGTAGATGTCTCCTATTACCCTCTACTTTCTTAGCATTCTTTAAATTTCTTTGAACGCCATATTAAGGTTTCTTATGATTTGGGTGTAGCGTTTTTAATATATGGGGGCACTGTTACCCATCTCCATATTAGATTTTAGATTTTCCTACGCTGAAGACCATTATCATGTTTAATTTTCTTTTTCTCTGTTTTCCATTCCCACGAGTAACGCACAACTGAGCAACTTTGGGCCACTTTAAAGTTTGCTTTTACCACCTGACTTTGGCAATTCGATAACTTTTGAATCATGCTAGGTATGCGAAGTGTGACAACTGATTATTATGCAGCACTGTGGAAAAGGATAATATTGTCACGTGGCATTGTTGCAACGGGCGTGGCCGACGCGTGCAAAGAGACAGATAGGTGACTGGAAGGTTCGCTTTCTTGTTTGTTACAGAACGTTCCACTAATTTCTAGAACAATGAGTGGAGATATAAAATGCCACTGCTGTCAACGCAGTGGGACAGTGTAATTGGACTTGTGTAGTGAGTTGAAAGTCGAGAACTGTTAATTGTGGACATTTGAAGTGTACCGCGAGTGATTTTGTTCGCTTTTTGTGTAGTGAAGCAACCAGAGACTACTGTGTGTATAACACGTCACTTTTAGAACATGTGAGGGGTGTACAAACTGCCTTTCTACGGAAACAAAGAGTATTTTGAATTTCTGCAACGTGACTTAAATTTTACGAGCCCACGAAATCACAATATGTAATACATGTAGCAAACAAGCATCACTTGGCATACTGAGGGACAGCCCGAGGTGAGTCAAACGTGTACCTGCACTGGATAGGGCTTAACCACGAAGTGACGGGATATGGATGTTGTAGAGTGGTGGGTGAGAATTAGGTAGAGGGTTAGACGAAAAGAAAGTTTTAATTTTAATATATCAGTCAAATTTTTGGATGGCTTGTAGTTACTTTAGGGCGGGTATATAAACCTTCTGGTTACCGATTAAGGAATTCGGGTAAGCTGGTGTCACTTTGAACGGCGTGCTCTGGTGTGCGTAATGCATGTAAAGAGAAATAAGACATTTCAGTAGGTATATGTGAAAATATGGATGTCCACGCAATTTTGTTAGGTGGGAGCCCATCATAATTTGTACTTCATTTGACGTTCAACCGATAGGTAACAGCAAACGTTTATCTTTGTGTACTGTACTCGCGAAGGGGACACATAAAAACAGTAAACAATATCTGCTGTTCCCTATCATGATCAGTGGTCGGACTGTTGACATTGGTATTGAAGGTGGAAGTAGCATTAACGTACGTCCTTAGTTCTGAGAAGGCATTTGACTGTGAAGTACTCAGAGGGCCTGTTAGTGTATTGTAAATGTCTTGTCTTTTCCAAAGGAACGATAAGCTAAGGTACCTGCCATTACGGAGTTTGTTATGAATGTAAGAGGTCTGCATATATATTCTAGTTCAGTAATGAGTTTATTTCTTTATCCGCAGGGATATAAAATCCGTCTCACACAGGATGAGATGAGTCATGTAATCTTAATGAATGTAGAATTCCATCAAAATGCTACAGCAGTTCAGATTTGTATGTAGAACGGTTTCCTAATTGTCAGATTCTGTACCATTAAACCTTTATTAATATTTCAGTACAACTTCACACCACAAGAAAGCTTTTCGGAAGAAGAAGGTTTCGTGGCAGGGCCATGACACAGGACGGATCAGAAACTGCGGTACTTGCAGCAGTTGCAGTAAATGTGGATGTCAATAATAGGGAGTTGCAATGACACATTGGAATAGGCCGAACAAACACACTGCGTATTTTGTATGCATACATTTCACTCGGTGCATACCGCACTTCATTAAGGGCTATACGGCAAAGATGTTCAACAGTGTATGGAATAGTGCCAGTGGGTTTTGAATCTAGGATATACTTTTGCAAGTTATGCTCTTTTCGTTGATGAAACATCATTTACAAACCATGGAAACGGTAATCTTTATAAGATGCACTAGTGGGCAATGGAAAATCCGCATTGGCTTTGTGAGGTTGTGGCATCATCGGACAACATATCATTGGTCTCTATTTCTTGGATGATAATCAGAATGGACGAATGTACAGGCGTTTCTTGATATCGAGTTGTCTGTATTATTGGAAGATGTGGATCTGAATACACGTCAAAAATGTTCTACCAATTTTTTTTTATTTTCACAAAAAAATATATATCTATGTATATAGATATATATTTTTCATTTTTTTCTTATTTAACCGATTTTTCATTATTTCCGTTTATTTTCTTATCTGTTTACCTAGTTTCACAAATATTCACTATACACATAAACACCCATGCCCAAGGTGGACTCGAACCCGCGACCCTCTACGCGGCGGACCACTAGAGACATACGCTTTAGCGACCATGGCTACGAGGGCCGGCAACATAATGGGTGTCCTGCACTTATTGCCTTAGTTGTGAGATATGCCCTTGGGGGCTATTTCCAAATTATTGGATAACGCGCTAGTCATGTTTGGAAGTGTCCAGTGCTATAACGCAATCTAACACCGTTAGATTTCTTCCTGTGGAAGTATTTAAAATGCAGTAATTGGCAGGTTCCAACGACACCAGAAACGCCGGACTGCAAATTAGTGTTCTGCCATTGCTCCAGAAACACTGGCAGCAGCTACTAAATCAGTGATGACGCGTTCCCAGGAGTCAGTCATTGCCAATTTTTTGTTTGTTTGTAATTGACGTCCTCCAACGTCAAGTCATATCTGACAAGTCATTGTCAATGGTCATCACTTTGAACATATTATTAAAGTACCCACTGTGAGTGATGTGTGTTCATTTGACGTCATCCTGGCATGTAGCCATGTGGTTAGAGCAATTGGACGGAGACCGAGAGATCCGCAGTTCAAATCCCGGCCATTGCATTAAGTTTATCAGTCTAGCTCTACCTTTCCAAACCTTGTCCAACTCACGGCTTGTTTAAAAGAACAATTAATTTCCATAATTAATATTGTTTATTGAAAAGTGGCAGCTACACCTGTGAGGAATGAAGAAAAATGGCTGTGTACAATTGTTCCTCGTAGTATGCAGTTGGTGAACTTCTTTCATTTTATCAATTAAATAACCACCTACATGACTTAAAGCCCTTGGAGACCCTAATGTATACTCATACACCATGCAGCAATTAAAATAATTTACAAGTATCTTCATCGTCAGCGAGGAAAGTTTCACAATAACACCAAAATATGAGAAATTACATCACCTGAAATGTCTAGGGAAAATAAAATACAGAGGAATATTTATAAGATTTTCCATCGAATGTCAGCACAACTTAGCATCTTTAAAGTGACCTGCTGTGCTGAGAATTAATGAAATGTGTAGTGTTTAACGCCCGATTTTACTACATACGGCACCACAGGCGATGACACTGATGATACATGAGATGAAGATGGAGCACCGGTGGAATGAGATGGCGGGGGAATCCGGAGATCCCGGAGAAAACTTGCCCCATCGCGGTGTTGTCCACCACTAATCTCACTTTGCGGTCGTCTGGGAACGAACCCGGGCCACCTTGGTGAGTGCTGAGAATCTTATCCATTGGAATGTTCATACCTATCTTGTGCATGGTATGATAAAATATGTCTATGGTGCAAAGATGGACTCCCTGTACAAAGTTGTCCAGTTTTATGGTACTGAGAAAGTACGGATCATTCAATAAAGAGTCTAGTCTGGAAGGGCTAAGTGCTATAGTATGTTACAGTTTGCCTTTTGGAGATTTCTGATGATACTGCTAATGCACTGCCCTAATTGCACACAATATTGAGCAAAGTGCTTGATTATTTGAGTCTGCAGCCGGGAGTCCTAGAGATAAATTTTAAGAATAAACTGCTTATTTTCCCGGCACCAGTTCTGTGGCCTTGATGACACGAGAGTGACTCATCTGGGATTACCATCTCCAGTATAGCCCAGAGGATTGGAGATATGTAGTCTCACCTACCACGTTTACAGTTCATGCAGCTCTAGGTGGTTGCCTACCAGTTACTTGCTATTACTGCCTTGCTCTGGTAGGTTTATCTTGTAGCTTATAAAATAAATATACGCTCATCGACATGGGCACATATTTAAAAATGGTTATCATAAACAATCAAGGAAAGAAAATAAAAGTAGAAATTATTAACATAGCATTCACCCATTTTGCTCTGATTTATGAAGCAAACGACCTACAGTTCAGGCCATCTAACATGTAATGAAATAAACTGTATATTATCAGTGATATGCTTACCCTTGCAAAAGAAATTTTTAGGAAATAATAGAACTAATACATTTCAGTTTGATGTTAATTTGCATTAATATTTTATAATTACACTTTTATGACTTTTAGTTAGTTATGCATTTGGAAAAGAAAGAAACAAATATCACTGATCAACAAAATTGAAGTTGTTTAGTGTTAAAAGAAGTATAAAGGGTGATTCTTACTCAATTTTATGTGCTGATTAAAATTCTTTTTGCAGAAATTTTTCATCGCCCATAGTTTTTGAGTTAATATGTGTAACACCATAGCTTGAGTACCTTTGACATACTTAAAATGTATATGAATTAGACTTTCGACCATACTTTGCTTGAGGAACATCTCTCTTGATGTCCAGCGGTAGTATGCAAACATGTTGGAGTCCATTTTCCCTGGTAGCGTCTATCCATTTCAGCGATGTCCTGATGGAAACGGTCGCTATGTTCGTCGCGGACAGCGCCGAGGTTCCCAGGAAAAAAGTCAAGATGGGAGCCCAACATGGTATTTACAAGGACATATTACATCCCATGACCTTGTAGTTCTCAATCAGCTCACTCACAAGTTCTGCGTAATGTTCAGACCTGTGGTTTCCAAGAAAGTTTATGACAATATTTTTGAAAGAGAACCATGCAGCTCGTTCTTGCATATTTAAAACACTTTCAAATTGCGAATAGTTCATAAGTTGTCTAATTTGAGGACCAACATATATTCCCTCTTTTATTTTTGCTTCACTGATCTTTGGAAACTTAGTTTTCGGGAACAGAAATGCACTTCCATCAAGATCCATTGCTTTCACAAAGTTCTTAAACACACCTAGTTTGATGTGTAATGGAGGTAATAAGATTTTGTCAGCACTTAAAATTGATTGTTGAACAACATTTGTCTGTCCTGGGTTGAATGCTTCTCTTTTTGGCCAACTTTTTTTTTAACATAGTGATTGCTTTTGTCTCTATTATCCCACATGTACAAGAAACAGCAAAATTTTGTATAACCAAGTTGTAATCCAAGTAAGATAGCTATCACCTTAAAATCGGCATATATCTGCCATGAGTAGTCATCATATCGGATACTGCATAGCACGAGTTGCACATAACTCTCGTTCATACCAACTGCATGGACTATAGGAATGAATGGAAACTTGTTTCCATTATGTGCCAAGATTCCTTTCAAGCTTCATTTCGAAGATTCAATGAAAATGCGCCAATCTTTAGGCTTATGTTGAACACCCAGGGACTTCATCAAAGAATCGACATCATTACAGAACAGTAGGTCCTCCTGTTTAGAAAATATGTGCTCAAATTCCTTTTGGCGTGGACGAAAATAAGTTATTTTGGTGCCATCCTACAGGAGATGCCAGCCTTTCAATCTTGAAGAAAGTAACTCGGCTTTACTTTTAGATAACCCGAGATCACGAACCAAATAATTTAGATCTTCCTTGGTTAATAAGTGCGGCTCGTTTACGGCAACTCCTTCCACAAAATCTTGGTCACTGTGTAATTCACCAATGTCATCAACACTTTCAAAATCTTCAGTCACATTACTGCCGTCTGGTGAAGTTGGTACGGGAAGGCCTGGTCCATGAGGCAGTGGTCGAATTGATGATTCCAAAGATGGATATTTAACAGTGTGTTTGGATTTGGAACTTATTCCATATACATTTGTCAAGCAGAAGTGGCAGTCTGTTATATGATCCTTAGGTTCCCGCTATATCATACGTACTGCAAAAGGCATAAGACGGTTCCCTATAACCAGCGGATTATTAGTGTTGTACATTTGGCACAACAGATTTCTGGAACCCAAAACTTATTCTCATCAATTTTAGTGTCAGTATAACACTCATAAGCCCTTTTAATTCCAGAAGTCAAATTTCGCCTCTGTTCTTTTAAAGTGAGCTCACCACAAATGTGACAAAAATTGTTTTTATCATTTACACATTTGTGAGGCATTTATCCTCCTAATTCCCAATGCTTAAGGAAACACACTATTAGAAACACTACACTTGTTAATTTACAGCTGAAAACACATGGGATTAGCTTCTATTAGCTTCCACTCCTTTGGCAACTATGCAAGACAGTTTGTATCTGCAACAAACCTTCCTTGTTCTGCTGTTGGAGTAAACATTCACCTGAACGGCAAAAGCATACTTTTGGAGAGGCTCATTGTTGGACATTGTCATTCCTGAAGTCACAGACAACAATCACCTAAAACAAATGTCATTTGTTACCTTATTTGTTGACATAATAACATAAAACTACTTGCTTTTAATCAGCACATTTACCGCCCTATGCTTATAATCATGATAACAGTCTTTTTAATTTTACAAAAAATTGATGGGTGATGGAGCATTTCTAACTTGAGTTTTGGATTTGACACATACAAATACGTAAGAATCAGCAGAAATTATTTAACATTTTCATTGTTGACAATTGATATTATTACATTCACAGTAAATTGACTATCGGTACTGATACCTAGTATTTTAAAAAGAGATCCCAGCTTCAAAATTTGTCTAAGGTACTGCAGATTCCATAAATGAATACGTCCAAAATCGTTACAATTGAATTTATTGGTTACCTACTTTTTTTTGTAATTTTACGTCCTACAACGTTAATGGACACAAGTTGAACAAACGTCTGTGTTTGTTATTACTGCAGAAAACCTTCTCATATTCACTAGCAATACAGCTTCAGCTGACATTATGAGGCAATTGTGGACTTAAAACGTCAATGTTTTGTAATGTGAATCCCAATGAACAGAATATTGTCACCCAATTATCGGAAGGCACGACCAACTGGAGCTGGGTAGGGGACAGGAGGCATTTAGGCGATGCCGACACATTTATCTCGTAGCGCTAACATAGGGGATGGTTAGGAAAGTGTCACTAGACACTGTCCGTCTCTTTCCCCTTCCCCTTCCTCTTCTACGAACCCACAAAGTCATAACTGGTGTCAGTAAGTGGGATATTACAGCGATGGAGGCTGCATTGGCACAGATTTTAGAAAAGTTGGAGACGGCAAATAACTTGGCCGCGAAGATGAACGAGTTAACAATGAAGACGGAAAGGGCAAACAACAACCTCACAGCGGAACTGAAAGAAATGAAGACGGTTAACGACAACCTCACCGCCGAGCTGCAGGAAATAAAGACGGCGAATGACAACCTCGCTGCGAAGACGGAGGCGTCAAATAACAACCTGGCCGCAAAGCTGGAAGAAATGAAGACGGCTAATGATAACCTAACGGAGCAGATGGAAGAAATGAAGGTTGCGAACGAGGCCCTCGCCGCCAAATTTGAGGAACAGTTGGCCGGCGTGAAGGAGGACGTCACGGGGCTCGGGAACCGGATCGGCCAAGTGAACGAGCGCGTCGAAGACCTGGCAAACCGCGTTAATGAGCTGGAGGGAAAGGCTGTAGCAGCGTCAAGTCCCTGAACCCCATGGTGGAGGACGTCGTCGGCAGGAGGTTGAAGGATTTGAAGGCCGACGTGCCGGGGTGCGACACAACATCGGCGCGCGTCAAACCTCCAAAATACGACGGCGCGTCAACGCTCGAGGTCTTCCGCCGCCAGTTCGACACAGTGGCCAGGCATAACAAGTGGTCACCGGAGGAAGAGGCCGCACAGCTAATAGCCAGCCTCCAGAGACGGGCCGCGAAGTTCCTAAACGCGGTCCAGACAGCGGCAGCTCCCAAAGATATCTGGGAGACCCTGGAGAACCGTTTTGGGAACCACCGCCTAGCCGCAGCCTACCGCAGTCAGCGAAACACAAGGTCGCAACAGCCAGCGGCTGTGACCATCATCAGACCCGACATAGCCAAGGGTTTGCCATCCAGGAAGCCGACCCGAGCATACCAGCTGATGACGATATCGGGCGACACCTTGCCTGTGGAGAAGGAGGTCCTGCTGAAGCTGACCTTGGGACGGGGTGCCGTGTGGGTGTTCGTCGCGAAGGTAGCTGAGGAGGTGATTCTGGGACTGGATGCCCTCAGGAGCCACGAGGCGGCTCAACGGAGAAGAGGTTATACTCCGTCCACCCGAAGAGCGCCTTGGAATCTGCAGGGTCGTCTTGAACGAAGACGTGGTTGTCTCCGCGAGGAGCGAGGTTGTGGTGACGGCGTGACTGGAAGGCCACAGAACCAGGAACATGATGCTGGACCAGAAGACGCCTGTACACGGACTATGTGTAGCCAGGGCATTGCTGCCGTGCCAAGAGGAGGTGCCAGTGAGACTGCTAAATCCAACGGACACCGATCACGACATCCAGGCCGAGACGGAGTTGGGAACGTGCGAGCCCGTGGTAAGCGTAACAGCAATCGACAAGACACAGGAGCTGGTGCCGACGCAACACCTGGGGCCCCGGCTAGAAGGCTGACTGGAGAGGGCGGCCGACCACCTGACCGCAGAACAGCTGAAGACAACTGCTGAGACGATACCAGCGCGTTTTCAGCCAAGGTGATAGTGACTACGGCCGCACGGCCAAAGTGCTTCGCCGCATCGACACCGGGAACGCTTGGCCTATTCGGCAACCACCTAGACGCGTTCCGCTGGCGAAGCAAGGGGCGGTACGAGGCATGCTGGAGTACATGAGATCCAGGGAAGTGAATGGAGAGTCTGATAGCCCTTGGTGTTCCCCTGTAATCCTGGTGACGAAGAAGAACGGCGAGCTACGCTTCTACGTGGACTACAGGAAGATGAACGCTGTCATCCGGAAGGACTGTTTCCCCTTACCCCGGATTGACGACACCCTGGACACGCTAGCTGGTGCACAGTGGTTCTCGACCCTGGACCTGAAGTCGGGCTACTGGCAGGTAGCTCTAGACCCGAGAGACAAGGAAAAGACCGCATTCTCGACAGGCCAAGGGCTTTGGCAGTTCATAGTTATGCCCTTTGGCCTCTGCAATGCACCAGCTACCTTCCAGCGCCTCATGCAGTCAGTGATGAGAGGACTGACTTACGACGCCTGCCTGCAATACCTGAACGACATCGTCATCGTCGGTAAAACTTTTGAAGACCATCTCGAGAATCTGAGTAAGGTGCTACAGAGATTACCGGCGACCAACTTGAAGCTGAACGCGAAGTGCCAGCTCTTCCGCAAGGAAGTGAACTACTTGGGGCACATAGTCTCAGCAACCGGAGTGGCCACATACCTAGATAAGACACAGGCTGTGAGAGATTGGCCTCGCCCAAAGGATAAGAAAAAGTGGCGCAGTTTCCTGGGGCTGTGCAATTATTACCGACGCTTCATAAATGGGTTCTCCAACATCGCTAAACCCCTCACCCGACTGAGAGAGGAACACCGGCCTTATTTGTGGACGGAGGACGCCGAAGACGCTTTCCAGCACCTGAAGAGAACCCTGTGCAGTGCTCCAATTTTGGGTTTTCCACAATCAGGTGGCGCCTTCATTGTGGACACCGACGCCAGCAACCATTGCATTGGAGACGTCCTATTGCAGATCCAGGACGGCCATGGGCGGTTGATAGCCTACTACAGCAGGACACTATCCAAGGCAGAGAAGAACTACTGCGTCACCCGACGAGGGTTACTGGTTGTAGTAAAGACCTTGGAGCACTTCCACAAGTACCTGTACGGTCAGCCATTCCACCTGAGGACTGACCATTCCGCTTTAACCTGCCTATTGAGCTTTAAGAACCTGGAAGGCCAGACAGCACGTTAGATCCAGAGGCTGCAGGAGTACGACTTCACCCCGGAACATCGCAGAGGGAAGAGCCACGGTAACGCAGACGCTATGTCCCGAAGACCCTTTCCAGAGGAGTGCGGCCAGTGCACAAGGGTGGAAGAGAAGGAGCGTTCCACAGCAGTCCGAGTAGTCATGGCAGTGCCTGCGGATGGCTGGGATAGCGCAGGCCTGAGGAGGGAGCAGCTAGCGGACGTAGACTTGGGGCCACTCTTGAGGGAAGTGGAGGCAGGGACAAGACCAACCTGGGAGGACATCGCACCGAGGAGTGCCACCTACAAGTCGTACTGAGTCCAGTGGGACTCGTTGAAGATCAGAGAGGGCGTGCTGTTCCGGGTATGGGAATCACCCGATGGGAAGACGCAGAGAGAACAGTTGGTACTTCCCCGGAGTAAGATCCCGGAAGTCTTGGAGAAAGTGCACGCCGGTACTTCAGGAGGACACCTGGGAGCGAACCGAACGATTGGCAAACTACGGCAGCGCTACTACTGGCTGAGTTTCCGAGCAGACGTCAAGAGATGGTGTCGTCAATGTCATGTGTGTGCGGCGATTCGCGGCCCCCAGACCAGGAGCCGGGGTCGCATGCTGCAGTACAACGTCGGAGCGCCATTGGGACGGATCGCTGTCTACTTAGCTGGGCCATTCACAGTGTCCGAGCGAGGCAACAAGTACTTGATGGTGGACTACTTCACCAAGTGGCCGGAGGTGTATGCCATCCCGAACCAGGATGCAAAGGCAATCACAGACTGCCTCGTGCAGCAAGTGTTCTGCCGATTTGGGGTGCCGTTGGAGCTCCACAGTGACCAGGGCACCAATTTTAAGTCCAACCTGATAAAGGAGGCACTAGAAATACTTGGGGTTAACAAGACCCGTACAACACCTCTACTTCCCCAGTCGGATCGTATGGTCGAAAGATACATGAAGACCTTAGAGGAACACCTGAGGAAGGTCATGACCAGCCATCAGCGAGACTGGGACGTCAGGGTGCCATTGTTCTTGCTGGCCTACCGCTCGTCAACACACGACACCACGGGGATGACGCCAGCCAGCTTAATGTTCGGCTGAGAGTTACGCCTCCTTTGTGACCTGGCTTTTGGAAGCCCTCCGGAAGCGAAACAGTCAGCGACCGAGTATGTGGAGAACCTGGTGGACCACCTCCACGACATGCACGAGATGGCTCGCCAGAACATCCAGAAGGCGAGCGACCGCATGAAGACCCGATACGACAGGCAAGCCAACAGCCAAGGTTTCCAGCAAGGTGACCTGGTCTGGTTGTACCGCCCTACCCGGACCTAGGGACCTTGCCCGAAGCTTCAGCAGCCATGGCAAGGGCCGTACCGGTTGGTGAAGAGGATTAACGACGTGGTCTACCGCATCCAGAAGGTGCCCCGAGGAAAGATGTTGGTACACCTGGACCGCCTAGCCCACTACGATGGTGCTGTTCGGGACGACCAGCTTTGAGGAGTCAGCAGTGTCACCCAATTATCGGAAGGCACGACCAAGTGGAGCTTGGTAGGGGACAGTAGGCATTTAGGCCACGCCCACCCATTTATCTTGTAGCGCTAACATAGGCGATGGTTAGGAAAGTGTCACTAGGCACTGTCTGTCTCTTTCCCCTTCCCCTGACGTCTCGTTCAATCGGGATGATGTTCTGAGCCGCGAAACTTCCAGACACAACGAACTGCGCATATAAAGGATGCAGTGGACGAGTCAGTTCAGTTCTTGGTGAGCAGCCGTGAAGCGCGCGGTGCTAGCGAACGGACTGGAAGACTGTGTACGTGTATCAGAGGAGTTGTACGTAATTGTGAGTGTGGAGTGGACCTGTGACAGACGAACTGGTGGATTGCAATTGTTTGAACTACGTAATTCTATGTAATCGGCAAGTGTTCGAACTGTAATTTGGTGGAAATAAAGAACATTTTGACTTTTGGACTTTTAATTCTACGAAACCACAAAGTCACAATATCTATAAATGAAATGAAACCATAACTGGAAGGGGATCACAAGATGTAGAGCTTTGTTATGTAAACTTACTGAAACAGAATAAAAGGTTGATATAATCACCCACTTGGTGATATTCAGTGACTCCTGTGAGGCCAAACATTTAAAACAAAACACTGTGAAATGTCATATGCATACTTCTAGGGACAGAATGAGTAGACTCTCAAAGCATACATTTTTCTAAATTCTTCTCAGCTGCGTACTGCAGCTTCATCTCTGCGTATGAGCCCGTTAGGTTTATCCAGTGGTGTCATTGAGGAGAAACATGGCGGTTACCTATCCCCCAGGTGACGTAATAGATACTGGGGTAAGAAAGAGCGCAAGGAGGTTTCAGTGGTGGGCTGTTAAAATACTTATTCATATTTTTATGTGCATAATATGTATTGAATTCCATTGTGAGTTATACTTTTATAGCTACATGTTGATATTTATTAGTTAATAATATAAGTGGAGTTCCTATTTTTCTTAGCTAATAACTTGTCAATATCGGGCTCTATGCTAGATACACTTAAACGTAATGTAGAGGTCAGATTCACATCACATATCCTAGATCGTATTTTGTTCTTGGTATTATTGATAACAGAAAACTTGTTCACTTCTGTGTATCCCTCCAAACATTGCAGCCATGCGCAGATTCAGATGTTTAGGATTAGGATTTCATTACGGAGGGGATTCGGTACGTAGGCCACCATGCTGGGCCCATTGTTCTTATGCCTCCAAGTGGGGGCACCCCCGGGAGGAAGGATGAGGCGAAGGAGTCAGAGGGCGGCCAACCCAAGGAGCCACGACAGTACAGAGGGCAGGGTCCCTACAGTTTACTTGGATAGAGACTTCCCTGACAGGCCTGGACAACGAACACGCTGCCCTACAGCGTGACGGCAGCGAGTCCCGCAACCGAGCTCTAATGGTCCCAGGCAGGCGATCCCGAAATGGCCCCAGCAGAGGAGCGGAGACCGGCAACCAATCTACTGGAGGAGGAAGTAGTTTTCCTCGGACCATATCATCCTGCCATGCACCCCGATACACCCACCGACACTTCTACCCTGAAAGAGACCACCAGGTGAGAGATGATATGAAATGATAATGGAGATGAAATGGAGAGACAGGAAATTCGGGGGATATATTTAACCTACCCAGCATTCACCTAGCGACCCGGGAAATACCCATGGGTCAGGCAGGTTGGCCACGGGAATCGAACCCAGGCCTCCCGAATGCGGGCCACAGACGAAACCGCCTGAGCCATCCCGCTCGGTGACTCAGACGTTTCAAAATGGGATACATGTGCTGGTTGATTGTTTTATGTAGTTCTAATCCAGATTTCCCACATCTTTTCAAACGTATGTCTTGCTCCAGATCTATAATCTCCAATGGTATATGTGATGGCACTTCTTCATTTACGAAAAATGGATTACTTAGAATTAATAATTCCATTTCCATTCCAAATGTATCACAAAATCTGTTTGCAAATTCACAGCCCAGATTTAACATAACTTGTTGGTATTTGTCTTGTGTTTCAAATGCAACATTTGAAGCTAATTTAAGTAGAGAAAAGTGCTATAAATCTGCCTTCTGAAGCTGTTACTCCCATACCTTCAGTTTATTCATAATCGCTCTAATGGCGCTCACCGTGTCAATTATGCAGCGATCCCTCCCGTCTAAAATGACGTTTAGCTGATTTAAATGATGGAATAGATTTGTTAGGAAAGCAAGAACCATGATTCATGTTTCGTTGGACAACTGCGAGATAACAATTTCTCGCTTCCTTAGAAACTCGTCTACTTCCGGGAGGATATTAAAAACCGGTGAAGCATATCTCCTCTGCTTAACCATCTAACCTGGCAAAAATAAATTAAATCTGAATAATCTGATAACTTATTCTATAAGAATTCTTGAAATTGTCTGTACCGTAGAGAGTGAGCTTTAATCAAATTTACAGTTTTTACTACCACTGACATAACATTATCCACTGTTGCACTCTTTGCACATAAAGCTTCTCTATGTATTATACAGTGTATCATTTTTACATCATTATACCGCTCGCAAAGGTTAAAGGTATATGAACGCTGGCAAATGCTCAAGCGCAGAGCTGTTGCCAAGCGTAGTACGTACACCTGCAGAGGTTCCGTGTATATAAGTGCAGTTTTACCCGCCAGCAAAGATTTTGGCTATTCTTCCCATAACTAAACAACACACTGAATATTCCTAAAACATTAAGATCTTAAGTTAATTGGGAATCGATTAATAACACAAAACAACACTCACTTTTAAACCACCAATGAGAACTAGTCGATGTCCGGCTGAAGATAGAGGGAAGGCCTCAGAAACCGGTTCCGGGAAAATTTAAAAGTGAGTGTTGTTTTGTGTTATTAATCGATTCCCAATTAACTTAATTTATACAACAACACTATTTTCAACACTTCCATGAAAGGATTTATTAAGATCTTACCTTGACACACGTCATAGCAGTGGAACAGCAAGCATGGTTTCCAATCCAGTAATTAGCTTTCCGACTTCATGGATCTTTCCCGGAGATCGAAGCACAGGTACGCTCCCTTTTTCTAAGGACGAAGCTGCTTCTCTACAAATTCGTGACACTGTATGCACACTACCTACTCCACAAGGTTACAGAGTAATTGCTGGGTGTTTGGAAAATGCACAGTTGGCCTATATCCTGGATTGGAGAGCTTTCGTAAAAACTTTTTCATATTAAATATAATTCTTCTGCCCTGAGAGTCACTTCACGTTTGTTGATCGAAAAATCACTTGTCCCAGCTTCGAGGAACATGTTCAAGCACTCGGATCACAAACACTGGAAAACAGATATATGTATAATAATAATTTAATGCAATATTAATAATATTTCAGCTCGAGTTCAACACACGAATTAACGATGCCATTCACTTTAACAAAACGACACCTCTACTCTGAAAACGAACTGAAAATTAACTCTGTTTCAAACTGCCTGACTTCTATTATAATAGTAGGTGCATTATTTATGTATGCTTGAGATAAATGTTATGAGGAAAGAATGGCGTCGTTTTTCAGCCGTATCTGTGTTAATTTGATGGATGTTGGGAGTAACCATAACCATGTGAAGATAAGAAGTGCATCGCTCGCGTTATAAGTATCGTAGAGACAGGATTTTTGTACGGTCATAATAAGAAAATAACATTCTTTCTTGTTATAAGATTGACATCTGTAATATTCAAATATCGTATTTATCCGTAACATTTAACCTTAACCACGTGAAAGATAAAACGTGCATCGCTCGTGTTCTAAGTATCGTAGGGACAGGATTTTTGAACGGTCATGATCAGAATATAATATTCTTTCTTATAATTGGCATCGGTCATTTTTCAAACATTTATCCGAGCGTAATTAATTAATATAATGTTCTCAGTTCAGGCGCGCGAGATGGGTGTACCACACTCGGCAGCGCTGCTAGTTGGGGCAAGCTTAAGATTGGCTGGAGTCCACAGTACGGTCCGCCTCCATATGCCTTTAACTTTTGCGAAGATTAAAGACAGTCCAGTTTCGGCTAAATGGGATTTTGATCCCATGCAACCATTAATATAGCCAGTCATAGATGGTGCACCATCAGTTGCGATTGCTACTAATTTTTCCCATGACAAGTCATACTTACAAGCTACCATGTATAGCGCTTCAAAAATGTTTTCTCCACATGCTTTCCTTTTAAAGGAAAGAGGTCCAGAAGTTCCTACAAAATACTGAAGTCGGTATCAACCCCTCGAATGAATACAGCCAACTGAGCAGTATCTGTTAGATCTGTACAGTCATCTATGTCTAAAGAGTACCATATGAAATTCTTTATTCTAGCTGTAATTGTTCTTCGATATCAGAGGCCATTTCTGATATCCTGGAAGTTATTGTTCCCCTTCCAAGGCTTAGTTGTTTAAAGGCTTGTAGTGCACTGGGGCAAATATCTTCAACTACTATTGTCATACATTATTTTACAAATTCCCCTTCGGAATGTGGCTTATTCCCTTTAGCTATTAACTTTGCAATTTTATAGCTTGCAAGCAATATACTGTGGGTTTAAAATTAATAACAGATGAGGATTTGTTTCTCAGAAAAGTAACTTAGAATGCCAGATGTTGAAATGTCTTTGAATATTATATTTGGATGCAGTACGCATTTCTTTTGAACATATTACACAGCATGCTTTGGCTTCATAATAGCATGCAAAATACTGATTTTCCCATTGCGGGTGAGACCTGTAACGGGACATATTGACTTTCCGTCACTTCTTGCCTTTGTTTTAGAACACAAAGAGGTGTAGACATACCGCAATAGCCAATGACCATCAGCTGTTCCCTGCATCTCCGCGGCACTAAGCGAAAAGTTGAAGAAGGGGAAAAGGAAGGGAGGCACCCTCAGTGACACTCGATGACACCTCTGGTTCATACTGTTACCCTCAGTCATATTGAGTTCTGAATATGAACATCCAACCAGTCATATGTCTATATGTGGGGACTCACAGTTACAACGGATCATTTTTAAAGATTTTATGATGATACAGAGGCATGTAGTACTGCTCTTTTTAAAAAATAAACATGGAATATGTATATTATATATATCCCATGTTATAAATTCAAGAATATATATATATATATGTTTTTTTTTTCTTCAATTTATAACCTAACCAGAAGTATATATGAGGTGTACAAACTCTCTAGTTCCAGAAAATTCAGAACAGCAAAATTTTATTGACTAAAGTGTAGAGCCTTTTGTCCATTTTTACCAGGTTTGTTCTAAGTCAGAGATTAAGAAAAATACGTGTATTTTGACGTCTTTTTCTCAAAAGAAAGAAATAGTCACTCGGTCTAATGTACATCTCAGCCATCAAATGTTCAAAATGTATCCATCAAAATCCTCTTCATAACGTGACATCACTACAGGCAAACATTGTTCAGCCTGCATGTTCCTTGTGGATTAGATGCTGATTAGAAGTCTCATTGGTGATTTGTAGGTCTACTTTTCCTGTGGGACAGTAAGCAGATCTTGGTTTTACTTACTGATAACTTAGTATTTATTTAGAGCACTGTTGCTCCTGAATTTGCTGCTTTAAAATGTTTGATACATTCATAAGTGAAAACTCTGTTAACAAGTACTAATATTTGGCAAGTCTCATGGCCAGTTCTGTTAAATATTGTCTATTTTGAACATAATTTATACAATTCTTGCATTAACATTCAATAGGCCCATGAAGATGCTTATTATCCACCTGTTACTTACCATTGATGGAAAAAACATAGAATTTAATCTTCCATAACACCTTTGCTAAAATAATAAAATAAAACACCGGTGGGCCAAATTGCAACCAGTGCCAATGCTGAATTTCCCTTGAATGATATGACTGACAGTCACATTCCTAAAACAGTGTTAGATGTATCCATTGGTGAAGTAGTGGTGGACTGATCCATCAGTTCTCCACTAGATAATGTCAGTGCCGCAAATCAGTATGAATACTGTGACAAAGACAAGAAGACGAAAGTGCACCTCAAACCCCCGTTTACTTGTTACCAAAATTATTAGCTGAATTCTAACATATAATCACTTTCTCTTTTAACAAATACACAGCTGCTAGTAATCTCTCTGAGTATAAACTCGTTCACCTCTTAAACGGAACTAAATGCTGATTTTGAAGACAACTCCGATATTTGCTCTTAAACTACTTCACTGCCTATTCCACTTCACCCCGATTCCTCACCACGAAGAGGTACTTAATGACCCATGCTTCCTGCACCGTTTCATGGCCTGCCCTCTCCTCACCACGGAGCTTGGAACGTACTGCAATTTTCCACACAATTAAACTCACCCACAGATTCGTGCAATGCTTCACTGCACCGTCTCCTCACCAAGGAGCCACACTCATCGACTCAACTTGAAGCCCGAAACAAATTCTAAATACCAAACACTACATGCTCTGCGAGGCCTCGCATCACCCGTATATAGCCCTGTCGGGTGGGGGAGATGGTTCCAGTAGCCAATTGTTCTTGACTTACCTACATTTGTAGTACAGTTTCAAATTACACTTGCGCAGTAATAATACGACTCGCTTCATGACTCAGCTAGTGGCTGTCCTTTATGGTGCGTTAATCTCTAACAGCAGACTTCCTTCCGGCTTCGTGACTTCAGCTAATGGATGCCCCATAGGCAACCATGTCTCTCCGATCCCTCCCATTGGAAGCAACAATGGCGGTTTAGTTGCCCCACTCTTTCCTTCCACAAGCTTTGCGTTCGCCAATGCGACAATATGTTATGCTTACCTTTAGTTACAAAAGCTGTTCGAAATAATGCCCCTCTGTGTCTCTGGAATCCTGGGACCTGCTGTACATAATTACATACTCAGTTAATATCGTTGGCCAAACTATTTTAAATACAGGCTGTGAAGTGTATAGGAATCTCTTGCATAAACATTTTCTTGAAACATACCACAGATAATAATCTAATGTCCAGTCAGTTAGTCTTGCCTCAAAAACATGTGAAACATAGATTTCTGTACTTATTTCCGCAACAGCCCATATCTCGTCTAATTTTTGCTTTATTAGGACTTGATTGTTAATATTTTTCTTTGTATAACAATGACCCAGTCTTTAATTTTTTAAAACTTATTAACACTGGATTTGTTAGCAGCTGTGACACCATGCAGAATCTGTACAGACGCGAGCTTGACAGTATATATGTGACTTAATTTGAGTAAAACTTAAAAACAAATAGACACACATTATTCTAGATTGTACACTATAATAGCTGTGCATAGTAAACACAATCAAAGTCCTTCACATAACATTCCTAAACTATGTCCAACGGGAGAATAAAGTTAAGTATTACTCCACATTCCGCCCACTCAGAACGCATATAAAAATCCTGTGAAATCGAGAGGCTCCGTATCAGTCGCAGCTGAAAGTACAACGAGAGTGTGACAACCACGCCACTGAAGATGTTCGACACAGTTTCGAACGAAACGTCTGGAAGACTATTTTCCAATAGACCACGGCCTACAAGCCCGTATAATCATTATCTACTAAATGACTCCGGCCGTGAAAGCCTACGCACTACAATGCCAATATGAGTTGTCTAAGCATTGCCGTTAGGTCCTTTACTCATGTTCTCTAATGTCATTAACCCTGTTTGTGCTATCCTAGCCAAAATCTCCGTTCAAAAGTATGCATTTGATTATGCCCCATAAAAGCTTTCATCCAAAACCCGAATGACCACCACTCTGCCACACGTCACCTATTTATTTACGTGCTAGATAGGAGAAAAAGAAGGGGTGAATAAGGGGTAAGGCATTTTGCACTCATTTTATCGGCCCTGTTCTAGAGAGTACTGGTAAGATCTTGAATGGTACAGGTCGCACGTTTATTTTTGACAAATGGACATTTGATATGAAAGGCTGCATGCGAGTCACTACTCACCTCTTGCGGGAACGCTGGCATCCAGAGAGAGATACAATCTGCAGTGAGATGTGCGTTTATGCACTTGCTTCTCAGCTGGAATAGTGCAACACTACAAACCAATGTATCACACTTCCAAAAATATCAACCACACGTATTACACACTATCAACGTCTATAATAGTTTCCACTGAACTTTCTTGCATTTCTTCCATTCCCGACATTTCTCCCTCATCTTCTTCCTCGTCTGAATTGCTGTTATTTTCGTTGTCTTTGTCATTGCGTTCCATTCCATTATCTTGGATAATATTTTCCTAAATCCTTTCTTCCACTAAGGTATCTTTATCTCAGCATTCTTGTTCAATTATTTTCCATATGACGGCATGCTTTTCCCATTCTGTTTGTCCGATTTCCTCAAATTTCTGCCTGCAGAGGATTTCAACATCTTTTAACTTAAATGTTACAGTTCTAGCAGCCACCCATTGCTTTACGTCTACATATTAATTCAACGGAACTCAGATCTGAGTGGTATGATGGATCTGGGTGTGTTTGTGTGAACATATTTTGTATATACATGTTACAATTCACATCAAGACTTTGATTGTATACTTCTGCAAGATTCATTCTTTCGCAAATATTGACATTTTTACACTCATTGTTTGGTAAGTAAACATATGTTTGGCTCTTATATTTTATTATATTTTGTGTTTTATCTACATATTCTTTCTCATTATTCTCTGATTCTGCATCTGTTTGTGATATTATTTTACCAATACTTAATCTCCGTACGCTTTCTTTCATAGTACTCATTTCTACTTCTTTTAACTGTGATCTACTTCTAACCTATCATATTCATCTTCATTCTGAACTAACCAGCTTTCTGAATCATTTCCCTTAATTCTGTAACATCATTTTTAAATCTTTCCATATTTTCTGCACTCCTTTCTACCTTCTCTCCCTTCCTGTACTAATTTACATCCGATTTCCAGTTTTAACTTTTGTGTTAATATAACCTATAAGTCACTTATGTCTTTAGCATTCTTAACAATATTCCGTGACAAATTAACTTCCAAATTACTTATATTCTGAGCATTTAGTGCTAAACCTTCTTTCAAACTATCCATATTTTGAGTATTTTGTGTTAACTCTTCTCTCAAGCTATTTATATTTTGAGTTAACTTGCCTTCCAAACTATTTATATTTTGAGTATTTTGTGTTAACCCTTCTCTCAAACTAGTTACATTACTACTAATCTCCTGCCTTAAACCAGCTTCCATAATACTCATATTTTATGAATTCTGATCCATTTTAGCATTCATATTCATCATCATTTGCTTTAGTATTTCCATCGTTGTCTCATTTTCTTTACCCATTCCTATTCCTTCTCTATTTGGTTCTACCTCTTCCCTCTTATCTACTTCAATTCTACACTGCATCTTTCTATCTTCTGATTTCTTAATAACATCATTTTTTTACTACTAAATAAATTTAATTGTCTTTTAATTGCTCTTACTAGGAGTCAGTTTCTTTTCTTTTCTTTCTTCTCTCTTCTTTCTCTATATCCCCTTGCAGACGCAATTCCAAATCACGATGATTTTCTTCTTCCACGACGTGGTGTATCTCTCACTCCTATTCGAGTCCCACTGCGGGCGCCATTTTGAAGCTGAATAATGTGATGCAAAAGGCGCGAGGGATGGAAAATGGTTAATTATTCACACCTTTTTTGTCGATCTCAAAGAATTTTTGTAGATGTATGCCTCAGCGCTCTGTAACAACGAGTCTTCTCTCTCTCTCTCTCTCTCTCTCTCTCTCTCTCTCTCTCTCTCTCTCTCTCTCTCTCTCTCTCTCTCTCTCTCTCTCTCTCTCTCTCTCTCTCTCTCTCTCTCTCTCTCTCTCTGGACGTAGTATCGGAGCAAGAACAATTTTTAGAAAATAACAACTTTTCTCTTCTTTAAAATATTGGAATTTATTCCACAGAAACCATTATTATATCCTATCACAATATTAAACGCTGTATTTTTTCTTTTTTTTTTGTAATTTTATGTCCTCCAACATTAAGTCATATCAGACAGTGAATGAAATGGATGAAATGATGCTCAAATGTGTCCAGGGTCCATGGAGCTTAGAGTTGCCTGACATTTGTCTGTGAGGATAAGGAAAAACCCCAGAAAAAACCTTATCCAGGAAACTCACCCTGACCGAGATTCGAACTCGGGACCTCTTGAACGTGAGGTAGACATGCTACCGTCTACGCTACCGAGCCGGGCATTAAACACTGTAGATTATGTACTTTCATGTTGGTTTACGACGTTTTCAAAGATTTGTGTGCTCAATTTTGCATTTATGCAACTTATTTTACTATTGTATTTAGCGTATTTACCTATCCAATCAAAATTTCTCCAAAAAAGAATTGGGTCTTTTAAATAATGGATTAAAAACATGCGTCAGTTTCTCAAACAAAATTGAAGACTACATTGCAGATATCAACATATCGACACAAGTTCTACCAGTATCCATACAAAATTCAGTAAAAAGCCATTGTGAAAATATTTTGGAGGAAATAAAGAATAGATCCTTTCAGAAGAGAAAACATAATACTATCCATTCTTTGAAACAGAAAAACGTTATTTACATAAAGGCAGACAAAGACAACAAGATTTTCATAATGGAAAAATCAGATTATATTGAAAAAATGGAAAAAATGCTAACTGACAATGAATATGAAATCATTAACAAATTCCTCTAAAAACTTGCATACAGTCATTTGAAAAAAACAATAGCAAAATCAAGCATAATACCAAACAAATATATAGTTAAACCGGATAACCCAACCTTACCTAGACTTTATGGCTTACCCAAAATACACAAACCATCCATAACAATGAGACCTATAGTTAGCAGTATAAATTCACCAACATACAAACTTGCAAAGTGGCTAACAAACAAATTCAACTCATTTCCAAAATTCGACAGCCTAAGCATCAAAAACACCTATGAACTTATAGAACACATTAAGGATACTGAACTAAAAGAAGAGGACACACTAGTCTCGTTTGATGTTAAATCACTGTTTCCCAGCATACCAGTTAATCAACTCCTACCATTGATAGAAAAAATGGCTCAAATCACTTGGAATGGCATCACCTGAAATTTCAGACTACATCGAACTAACCAAATTATGCATAGAACAAAATTTCTTCCAGTTTCAAACAAAATATTTCCACCAAACTTCAGGGTTAGCAATGGGCAACCTCCTATCACCCTTCCTGGCCGATCTGTACATGAGTGCATTAGAAATAAGGATCAACAAAGGTTTCCCTTGGATGTTCAAACTCTGGCAACGATATGTAGATGACATCTTTGCAATAGTACCAAAAAAACACATCAGTGATGCACTAAAACTTTTAAATATCCAAGAAAAAAGCATCAAGTTCACTGTAGAAATAGAAAAAGACGATTATTTACCATTTTTGGATCTAAAAATAATGAGGAATAAAAACAGACTAAACTTTGGCATTTACAGAAAACCAACACAAACAGACAACTACATAAAAGCTAATGGCTACAACCCAAGATCCCACAAACAGGCAATCTTCAATAGTTTAGCACACAGACTAGTAAACATCCCTCTCACAGCAGAAGAATACAAAACAGAATACAACAAAATAATTGAAATAGCACAAAAAAAATAACTTTTCCAAATCATTAGTGGACAAAAAAGTGAACTTAGCAAAAAAGAAGAAGCTACTAAAGGAAACCATAACCCTCTCAGCTGCAGAAACTAATATGATTTTCAAAAAATTCACTTACCTTCCATGGGCCTATGATAAATTCAAAAAAGTCTTCAAAAAACAAAACATTCAACTAGCACCAGTCAACCATTTCTCCTTAAAAAACCTAATTTGCTCAAACATCAAAGATGCCATTCCATCTAACAAAAGATCTGGTATATATCAAATTGAATGCAATGACTGTAGTCAAATTTATATTGGAAAAACCAAAAGAAATTTAGAAACAAGAGCAAAGGAACACTTTAGAAACATAAAATATAAACAATTAGAAAAATCAGCAGTTGCCACACATTTTTTGGGGGAAAAAAAAACACAACATAAATCCAGAACCAAAACTACTAAAACCTACATCAGGAAAACAAGAACTATTCACATGGGAACAAATCTTCATTTCAAAAAATAGGAACAAAGTATTCAATTTCGACATCCCCCAGAAAGATTTGTTCAGCAAGTTCCTTGAACCGCCACCAGAGGAGACCTGTGACAAAGTATCGTCAACTACACCAATGAGAACTAGTCGATGGCCGGCTGAGGATAGAGGCAAAGCCTCTGAAACATGATCTGGAAAAATTTAAAAGTAAGTGTTGTTTAGTGTGACTAATCGACTCTCTTTAAAGTTAATAGAAAAGTTATTCAGCGTCTCATTGATGTTGCAGTATATTTGGCAAGACAAGAACTTCTCTTCAGAGGGCATGCCGAAGACAATGATTCTGCGATCCGTGAACATTATATTGAAATGCTAACTGTTTTAAGCAAGTATGATGACACGTTGGTATGTCATTTACAGAAAGCTACTCTGTTCTCGGGTATGTCAAACAATATTAAAAATGACCTTATTAATGGAGTAAGCACGGTTTTATTGAATGAAATAAAAGAAGAGAAATATTTCAGTCTGCACTTGTAGCAGTTATTGATGAAACCACTGACATATCTGCTCACTCTCAACTGTTATAAGTAGGGCCCGGAAGTTGTTGACCTAAAAATTCTCTAAAAATGAGCTGTAAAATGCCCTTTAATATAAAAAATGCACATAAAATGTAAAAACATTACCTAACAAAATTTAACAGTTTCTTTCATAATAATAAATTAATAACTGTCACAGACAAATAATACTATATATAGTTCGAGTAACCACATTTTAAAATTAACTTCCTTAGTAAATAATGCACTTATTGCTACTAAATAATAAATAACTTCAAAATTCATCGGGTCATTTTCAATTTTATAAAATATATGTTTGCGCCAAACTCTGAAACATATTGTTTCAAACGGGACGCATTTGACTATTTTTGTTTCGGAATTTCAATTCCACAACACAAATTTTCACACCTCACAAACTACTCTCTTTACTGTGACACTTCTAGCTCTTGAAGCCCTGACTGATGCAATCCACATGTATTGCATGATGTAATCGGCGATTCCTCAAATTGATGACTCATAAATTCACCAGCACTGTTAGGACCCTGACCTGTGTTAATTACATGTTTACCACACCTACAAAGTTACTATTTCATAACAGATTATGACATAAATGAACTTTTAATCACAGATTATTTAAATACACAAAAGTTACTATTTCATGAAAGATTACAATATAAATGAACTTTTAATCACAGATTATTTAAAAACACAAAAGTTACTATTTCATGAAAGATTATGATATAAATGAACTTTTAATCACAGATTATTTAAAAACACAAACGTTACTATTTCATGAAAGATTATGATATAAATAATCACAGATTATTAAAAAAAAAAAAAAAAAAAAAAAGTCCATGGGTCAGGGTCAGGTCGGCCATGGGAATCGAACCCGGGCCTCCTGAATGTGGACTATAGATGAAAATGCCCAATAAATTCGTGAAAAAGAAAGAAAATGACCAGAAAATGCATCTAAATGTTAAAAAAAGACTTTATTATAAAAATGTGGAAAAAAATGCATTTTGATGCCCAGTAAAAACCATATATATCTAACGTATTGATCCAGAATGCACTTAATGTCCAATAAGCATCGTCCCTGTCTACTCAGAAAAAAGATGACTTTTCATCAAAATCCTGGCCCTGGTTATAAGACTGGTATCTAACAATGGAGAGATACAAGAAAAGTTTCTGGGTTTTACAGATGTAAGCAGAGATCGCAGTGCTAAGGCACTGGCAGAACACTTATTCCGTATGATGGACGAGTTTAAGTGTGGCTCTAAATTGGTCCTTCAGTGTTATGATGGAGCAGCAGTGCTGTTGGGAAAAGTTAGTTGTTTACAGAAAAGAGTAAAAGAAAAATATCCTGATGCTTTATTTGTACAATGGTTTACTCATACACTGAATTTTGTCCTTTCACAGACAACATCCAACATAAAAGGATGCAAAAATGTTTTCATGATCCTAAGTAGTTTGTCTTCTTTACTCTCCAAATGTACAAAAAGAACTGCTGAATTAGATATGGAGGTGAAAAAAAGGTTTCCCAAAGTATGTCCAACACGATGGAATTATAATGGAAGGCTAGTTGAAACTGTTCGGGAACATGAAGAAGAATTAGTTCAGCTGTTCGAGAATATTCTCGATAATCCAGACCAATGGGATTGTGAAACTTATCACGAAGTTCGAGGTTTTACCAGTGTTCTTTCTGATTTCGAATTCAACTTTCTTCTCTTAATTTTCAGTGAAATATTTTGCTTAACTGATGCCCTTTTCGAAATTCTGCAGACAAAAATATTGGACATAATTCTTGCACTGCCAAAGTACATGAAACGAAAGCCACTCTACAAGAAAAGAGAAACGAATTTGGTATAATATGGGATAAATGTAATGAGAATTACGAACTGCCAAAGAAAAGACAACGTCAAAACAACGACTTTGATAATAAAGATACCTACCGCCGACTCTATTGTGAAATATTTGATATCATGCAAAATCAAATTCAAATTAGGTTTGAAGGTTTAGAGAAAGTTACATTTTTACAATTAATTGACGAAAATAATATTATAAACAAATTTCCTTAATAAGCATTCTGTGCTGTGAAAGAAAGTTATGGTCAGTATTTTGACTTTGCTCGCCTTAGAAGTGAACTCAGTGTAGTTTATACCTCAAATGAGTATCTGTCAATGGGAGTTAAAAAACAAATGATTTATTTGAAATCTAGTGGTTTATCATCGTCCGCTTTTTGTGAACTCTTCAAGTTATGTGCATTGATTTCCACAATCTCTCAGTGTCCAATGTGAGTGCCGAACGTTCTTTGTTGGCGCTTCGTCGAATTCATACTTACTGCAGAAACGCAATTTTTTTTTTTTCTCCTTGTGCCTTTAACTGCTATGGTCATATCGGCGGCTATTCTCCTTTGGAACATACTGAAGTTGTTAACTCGTTATCTTTGGTTTTTAGATCATGCACACATTCACACTGTCATTCATACTTCCTGACTCTGGGGAAGATGGGGAATTACCTTGATCGGAGAAAAATCCTCACCCCTACCGCCGGGAATCGAACCCAGGACCCATAGCATGGCAGGCAGGTGCTCTACCGACTGAGCTACGGGGTCAGCCACTCGCAGATTTGTCTGTGCTGGCTATAGAGAAAAAAAGCTGCTAAAACTGAAATCATTGGAAAATGAAGAGGAATTCTAAGGATTAGTGATACATGAATTTATTAAAAGAAAAAGAGATGCATTGAATTGGGTTTCGAGTGAGAGAAGAAAATGTATGTAGGCTAGTTTATTATCATCATCATCATTGTCATCGTCATCATCGTCATCATCATCATCATCATCATCATCATCATCATCATCATCATCATCATTTATTATTATTAAATTAATAGAAGTAGCTGTAAAAGTAATGGAGGAAATTTTAGTATTTGTTGTAGAAAAAATTAGTTGCAGTGGTAATGGCAGTCTTTTTATCAGTGCTTCCCTTGTTATAAAATTCACCGACCGCTACTGTACCACAGAGACAAATGAATGTTGTAAAAGGTACATATAAAGTGATGGTTAGACGTGTAGGAATGAATGGTGTATTATTATAAGAATTCAAAATGGATAAATGAGTGAACAGCATGACAGATTAAGTCCCCCTTTATTTACGATGTATCATATGGATGAAAGATTAAAAATTTGTAATTCCAAAATTTAAGAAATGAAATGGGAAACTGAGACTTTGACCAGTTTATTTGCAAACACTCTTTATGCAGATGATATAATAACAGGATTAATAGATGGTATGAAGAGCTATTAAAAGAAATGGCAGTTAATACTTACAGAAGTAAAAAGTGTGGGTATCCAAAGAAAATATTAAATGTAATGATCATCCAACAGAAATATTTAATGAGTAACACAATTTAATATCAGCATACTATCAAATATATAACACAATAGCTGGGAAGAAAGAGATTACTATTAATTCATTAATATACTATATAATGCAATAATAAAAACCAATGTTGCAATAAGGAACAAAAAACTTGACACTATTAGACAAGCATGGAACTAAATTAACAGCAGTAAAGATGAAGTACATAATAAATGGGGGAAAGACTAGAATTGGAAAGGAAATATTAAGGAAAGAGATAAAATTAAAGGAATCAGTAACTGAAGTTATAGAAAGCAACAATTGGAGTGATCTGGGCATATTTCCAGAAATACAAAGGAAAGGGAATTGAAGGAGACAATATGAATGAGGTTAGAAGGAAAATAGAATAAGACAAGATATTAAATTGGAAAACAGAATAGAAACAAACCAACAGAAAGCAATGTTTGAAATGAAAAGAATATGTAAGAATAGAGATACATAAAAAAATTGGAATGGCAAGAGGTGGAAAAGACATCTGACAGTAAAATTGTGTGAAGAAGAGGAAGAGAAACTTACATCTTTTTCAACATTTAATCTAATATTATAGATAGCCCTCCATAACCGAAACCGAAATGGAATTAAATATAGCCTGTTTTGAGCCTTCCTAAGTTTGGATATATTCTAGAAAGAGATACAACTATAGATGAATGATTTTATATAAAGAACAACTGAGAGTCATCCAATATCTTTCCCTCAAGAGAGCTACATTTACATGAAAACGTTTATGTTATGTAAGTTTGGGTACTGGTTATAATTGTTCCCATATTATATATGTAGGCAACCTTGCTAAATTTGCAGAAGTATACAAAGATCTGCTACTGTCAACACAAACTTTTATGCCCGCCTCGGTAGCGTGGATGGTAGCGCGTCTGCCTCACGTTCAAGAGATCCCGAGTTCGAATCTCGGTCAGGGTTAGTTACCTGGATGAGGTTTTTTCTGGGGTTTTCCCTTATCCTATAAGATGAATGTCGGGTAACTCTAAGCTCTATGGACACTCGGCAATTTGAGCATCATTTCACCCATTCCATTCATTGTCCGATATGACTTAACGTTGGAGGACGTAAATTACAAAAAAAAAAAAAAAAAAAAAAAAAAAAAAAACACAAACGTTTATGATCAGTAGCGGCTTGTGGAATAAAAATATGGGTGTTTACAAAACCTATGCTTAAAATGCACACCACCATCACCGCCACCGCCACCGCCGGCACCACCGCCGCCACTGCCAAAATGGTCACTCACCCAGCATTGAAAACTTGTTTCCTAGAATGTTCAATATTTTAAGAAAACTTAATACGCCGTTCCTTTGATAGTTCTGTAGCAGTTGCAGGATGGTGACGATTATATGTGGCATGTTGACTACCTCGAAGCCCCGAGTTGTGACAATCATTTGTAGTAGGATTCCATTTGGTGCTGATGAGATGATACAGATGCTATGATGCACCACGTTGTGACATTAGGGCTGAAAAGAAATATCACTGTCTAAATAATCTGTGTACTAAAAGATATATGTGGAATGTAGCTGAACTCAATGTTTTATAGGGTGCATAATAAAATAGTAGTGATAGATGATTAGTTGTATATACATTACTTTAAAAGAGCTTTTGCACTAAGCCTCAGCTTGCAGCAATTTGTGGACTGGAAAGATCACTTCATTGTAGTGATATAGAAAATGTTAGCCATTAACAAAGTGTTCAAATTCCTTTCAGTTCAAGTCTGCTTCAAGGAGAATGATGCACCAAAATTAATATTTTATTATTCAGATTAGTTTACTTGTTATCAGAAATAATTAGCAAAACTGAGTCTTACCACCCTGAGGTCAATAATTTATTGCATTGCAGTGTTTTCCTTAAGATGTGTGTTGTCATATCATGCAGCTGCTGAAAAAACAAAAAACAGGTATGCAGGGTTATAAGGTGTTTTATATAGCAAATACGGTCCCAATGTGTTTTAAATAGGAAGAGGTCATAATTTATTGCTATAAACATAGAGCACTATGAAAAATTAAACCAGTTAATCCTCATAATCCAACTAATACTAGGTGATAGTCATTATCCCTGCATTTTCTTTTGAAATGAATGAACATGGTATCCTTATCAATTTGAGCCAAAACAGCGTGATTTCAAAGAATTGCACCAGAACAGCTATTACAAGAAGTTCATATAAATACTGATATATATGCTGGTTCTATATATTGCTATGACTGCAATGATAGTATGCCAATGAAAAATATAGAAAGGTTGTTCAGTCTGTAATTGCATAAAATTGGTGAAATTGAGTTTAATTCTATAAAAAAATCCTAAATTTCAAAAATTTATTATAAATCTTATTGCCTTTAAGATTGCCAGGCATAATTCAGAACTGAAAAAAAATCGCTAAACAGAAATTAAACCCAATAATTCTGCTAATAAGAACTGGCAATTTGTCTACTACTGCATGGACTAATTCAAGGACATATTGGAAATAGAAGAAGTGTCATTGTAATACCTTAGGTAATGTTAAAAATTAGAAATGCATTTCCAGAACCCAGTGGAGTAGGTGTCAAACTTCAATATTATTTATTAACAGTGACAGATCAGTTAGTGCAACTGGTAATTGATCTACATATCGTGAGTACAGAGATTTTTTTCTTTCACTCATTAGGCGCGGTTTTTTTTCTTTGTCACCTTACTCATATTTTTTTCATTAACCATGACTCATGACACCATTCTGTATTTTATTTACATTGAAACTTTAATCTAGCACTGCAATCATGGATATAAGTCAAAACTTACTATATGAAGGATGCATTATTTCTGGAGGTAAACTTGTATTAGAACTGTGATAACTTTCTAAACTGCCAAAATGTAATGACAAATGTGAGCCAATCTTTTCTAAAGGTATTACTCGGAAAAATTTTCTTGAAAATATTATAGCACTTGATTGTTGTTTTATCCATAATTTGTTTGTTTTATCTTCCTCCAAGAATTCATCATTTTCACCAGATTTCCATTTACCATTTTCTAGCCGTATACAGATGCAAATTTTTAGATGATGAAAGAATCAATAAGTATTTGTTAAATAAGATGGTACCATTCCCATTGCTGTTTCGTGAAGCTCACCATAAGTAATTATTTATATGGGTTTTCTTCAGCTCTCTGTATCATTTTTCTTTGTTTCGTAGTTTTAATTTTCTCGATTAGACCCCCATATAGAAGACATACATAACATTTTTGCTTAACACCTGGGTTTTGAAAATGTTCTGTTAAAGTTCACGCTTTTAACAGAAAATACTGAACACTTTTATGTCTCGCAGAGTGAAAAACTCCTTTTCTAAAATTTTCTGCTTTGTGAGAGAAGTGCTGTTACAAGCAGCTCTTTCTAAATGCTTTTCCAATACCTGTTTGAACAAATTCAAAATCATTAATTTTCTGAGAATTTAAAGGAATGACAGAATACTAATACAGTAGAAGCCCGAAATAGGATGTTCCAAAATACCGCGGATTAGGATTTAATGTGGGTAAAGGTACATCCTCATTAAAAGAATATTGTAGTCAATTATTTTATTTCATTCTTTTTTTAAAGCTAAGATAAAAATATTCACAAATAGAGGTTCTGCAGTATAATTTTCACCACCACCCCTGTTCATTGACACTGGCCACTGCATTCCAGGAAAGTAGTGGATGATTCCACCATTCTTGGGCTTGTATTTTTCATCAGCTCATATACTTCACTGAATGAAATTGCACACTGTATGTGGGAGGGAAAGGGGATTGTAGTGATGTCATCGGCATCTTAGGCATAGTCCTTGTTAATTCACAGTTACCTTTTTGTGCAGCGTGCTACGAAGAAATAAGTAGAGTTTTGTGATAAGGGATGAGTATAGCAAATTTGTCAGACATTGATAATTGCATAAATGAAGTATGCCTTCAGTGTACTTTGTAAATTGGGATCTGAAACATTACACAGTCAGAGACGCGAGATGTTTTAAATGTATGAGCATACATGAAGAAAGAAGCTAAAAGCAAAGAACTGGTTACATCAGTAGATTTTTTTCAAAAACATTGTAAAATTTAAAGTGCATGTCAGGTGACACAGGAGATCAGACTGAACAGTAAAAAGAATAGCTAAAGAATGCAAATAAAATGAAAATATGAGCACATCTTTGGAACTCCAGATAAAAAGCATAGAATTCCAAAACGTGTAATAGATCTAGATGTCTTCAACAAATGCGTTGTTAGAATAATGATGCATCTCTATATATAGTGGTAAGGTTATAATGCAGGGGTAAAGGATGTCACCCAACAACCACGCTATTTTGGGCTTCTACTGTATCTATTTGGCTGAAATCCTCAAGACTGCTACTGCTCATTTCCTACAAACTCTGTACATTTACCAGTACCTTTTAAAGAATCCAAGTTCCTTTCTTTTTCTTGATCATAAAATGATTTAACAATAATTAATGCTCACATACACTGAATGATTTGGTTTAATATGGTCTTGAAAATGTAGCCATACCCAGTGATTAGAACAGAACTTAAATTGTTGAAATGTATACTAGACTATAAAGAATAATATAAAAATAATAAGCATAAATATAAAGAACTTGCTATTAAAACATTTTCTTCTTCTTCTTTCCTGATACATTTTATCGGTTTCTTTCGAAAATATTACCACAATAACACATGGTTTTAGGACATAACACTGTCCCTTTAATGTAATGATAAGTGGTTTTGACATCATTTCTACATAAGATATATATGCTGGCAAAGAAAAGTCCAAGCAAGAATGGAATATTGCACTGTAGCTTCATTTCGATAGGTGTGGAAAGATTGTTCTTGTTTGTTACTATTACTTTCATGAGAATATATACAAATGACTTGGTACATAGAAACTTCAGTTAATAAGCTAATTGATGGAAATTAATCATTCCACCATATTAGCCGTGTATAGGCTAAGGTTTTGGATAGATAGAGTTAACCTGAAAAATTCAATGTCATGGGTGGGATTTGAGCCACAGATCTTCCAGTTCCCCGGCCACTCTTAACCTTTGAACTACCATGGCCAATGTGCCGTTATGACATTAAATTCTCCAATTGACTCTTATGTTTTCCCGGTAAACCGCTAGGGGTCCTTGTATTTGAGACAGACATCATTTGTGGCGACTTACTATTGTAAGTACTTGATTCGCATGCTTCATAGCTAAACCAATGTTATTAAGTTAATCCAAAACCTTAGCCTATACACGGCTAGTATGGAGCAACGATTAATTTCCATCAATTAACTGAAAAATAACACTGGGAAACAAAAAAAAAAATAATTTTTGAATGTTTCGAGCACTTCATGAGTCAATTCCTACTAATTTTGGTTGAGAAAAACAAATATGTCAATGAAAAGATTTTATTAGCTCTAGTTTCTATGATATACACAAGGTGGAAGTATTACATATCAACGGATTGAGAGAAAAGGCTACATTTTTATTACATACATGCTAACAACAATGAAAGTGCATTTGATTTTTTAAACTGTTAATTACACGCTAAAAGTTCTAAATTGCTGGAAAAATACTTTGCAGATAGTCGTGTCTGAAGAGAATCATGTGGTGGCCTATTGACTTCATCATCTTTTAGCTTGCCTCTTGTGATGGAGTTCTGCATAATCCCTATACAAATACCAACAGTAAGCCGCAAGCATTACTTCATTCCAATGGCCCTGATATCTTTGTTCCATAACAGAAATGTCCTGATGGAATCTCTTCCCATATTCATCACTAACAGCTCCACAACTAGGAGGGAAAAAGTCCAGGTGGGAGTGGAGAAAATGGATCTTAAAGGACATGTTTCATCCAAGGTCACGGTATTTTTGCAGGAGCACTGTCACCAAATGCTTGTAGTTGTCATCTCTTTTGTCTAAAAATCCATGAACAATACCCTTGAAGGCTTCCCAAGCTTCCTTGTCTTTCCCTCCAAAACTTGGTCAAATGCAGGATCCTTTACAAGTTCTCTTATTTGTGGTCCGACAAAAATACCTTCCTTATCTTTTGCATCACTTAATTTCCAAAATTTCTCTTGATGTACTTAAAGACCCGTCCTTTCGGTTCATAGCTTTGTCAAAGTTTTTCATCAAACCCAGCTTGATATGCAGGGGTGGAAGAAGAACGTCTTTTGGATCCACAAGAGGCTTGGCAACAACTTTTTTTCTCGCTAGGGTGAAGATTTCTTGCAGGCCAGTCTTTTTTAATATAATGCAATTTCCTATCTCTACTGTCCCACATACATAAGAAGCAGCAATGCTTTGTGTAACCCAGTTGCATTCCTAAAAGTATAGCAATGACTTTTACATCACCACAGATTTTCCATTTGTGTTCATGATATTTAATTGAGTCCAAGAGGGCTTTCATATTTGCATGTCTCCTTCATGTGAACAGAATGATCAACAGGAATAGATGAAAGAAGATTCCTGTTGTGAAGTAACACAGCTTCCAAACTAAGCCTGGAGGAGTCTATGAATAGCCTCCATTCAGTTGGTTCATGGTTCAAATTCAGAGATTTCATCAAGCCATTAATGTCGCAGCAAACAATAAGATTATTTATCTTCTAAAAAAGGGAAGCAGTTCCATATGACGTTTTCTTACTGTGAGATTCTCACATCACTTTGGAGAAGATTCCATTGCTGTAGTCGAGACCCAAGAATTTCTGCCTTCTCCTTTGACAGGCCATGGTCTTTAATGAGATCACTCAATTCTGCTTGACTCAGTCTGTGCGGTTTATCATCTTCTCCGTCAAAATCAGGGTCATGGGATGTAGAAGGCTTGTTTGGTTCTTCTTGTTCCACACTGTCTTCATCTTCTACTTTAAACACACAATTTTCGGGTGGAGTAGGAACCGGTAAACTATCCGAATGTGGAATGGGTTGAATAGCAGATGGTAGATTCGGGTACTGAACTGTTTTCCTTTTCTTCATAGACAATCCTGCCTTTATAGGTGGAGTCAGGCAGAAATAGCAGTCATCTGTACGGTTTGTAGGCTCCCGCCAAATCATAGGCACAGCGAAAGCCATACATTGCTTCTTCTTTTTCAGACATTCTCGCAGTGTAACTGAACATGCGTTGCAACATATATGAGGAGCCCAAGACTTATCCTGGTCCCCTACTTTCATAACGAAATAATACTGATAGGCAGTCTTTACAAGAGGTGTCAGATTGCGTTTCTGTAAGGAAAATATTATTTCACCACAAATATAACAAAAGTTATTCACCATATTTACACATTTTCGTGGCATTTTTACAAATTTTACACTAAACAAGCACTCGTGAACCAGCAATTTTGCATTAATTTGAGTAGAAACTACATGTAATTCACAGTCACAGAAACAGTATCTTTGTTTATGATTTACAAACAGCTGAAGAATATTTGTGTTTTGTTATTGGACAGGTGTGTCAACTCAAAAAAAAAAATCACCCAAATTTAAAATCTTCACTCTAAAAAATGAAATGTCACTTTATCTTCAAAACAAGAGCTAATCTATCATTTTTATGGTGATTTTTTAATTCAGCAGATGGAAATACATGTAAATTCACTATTTTTAAGCTCATTGTTGCCCAGTGTAATGGTTTAATGATGAAGCCTGGGAATCAAGAACTTACAATAGAAAGTTGCCACAAATGGTGTCTATCTCGATTACGAGGACCCCTAGCGGTTTACCGGGAAAACACACAATTCAATTGGAGAATTTGTCATGATGGCACGGTGACCATGGTAGCTCAAAGGTTAACAGCGACCAGATGGAAACCTGGAGATTAGTGGTTCAAACCCTGGCCATGGCAGGAATTTTTCAGGTTGACTCTATCTAACTTCAGTTAAGTTTATCATCATAGATTATTTTGTATATAACTTCTGTTTCCAAAGATATGCATTCTTTATCATATAAGATTGTTTCTGATTGAAAGCAGGTTACTCTGTATGTGTTACTTTTCACATTATGGCTTTACGCCCCACACAGAGGCATTTTCTTTTTAGAATATTATGCTGTTTGTGTATTACTAAGGTGATTCACAATATCATAAAAAAAAAAAAACACTGTCACATAATATAATTCTCCTAAACCTGAAATACACAGTGAATGGTTATTGAAATGTGTTATTGTATGAGAGGCAGTGATTGCTTTGTAATCTCAAAGCTTCCTCCAGTGCTCACAGCATGCACTGATGACATATGATACAGATTTTATTTAGCTTATGCAGTAATAACAATGTACAGGAGTACTCTAACTACTCCAGTTAGGAAGCAACATGATTTCTGTGTTTTATTCCTCTTAAATGCAAAACTATATATGCAGTGACCTTGTTCTTTTAGAATGCTGGATGTGAACTTTTCATGGTGTATACTATTTTATGACCTGTTGCTGACCTGTACTTACTGTATGCCCACGACAAGAAGGCTAGAGGGGAATGAAGGGCAGAGGGGCTTGAACTGTTTATCTCCTCCAGTAACATTTATGTTTACTAGGAAATGAATGTATGAGAGTGCATATGAGTCACCCATGCTGCCCGATCTAATGTCTGCTGTAGTAAATGCAGCGATAGGTATTATGAGGGCTGTTTAATAAAGAATGATCATAATTTTTTTACGGTCATAATTTTTCGCACTAAAATTCAATCTTATATTCTGTTAGCTTAATGTGAAACAAACAAGTCATAGTAGTTTCATTGTTGGTACTCCTGGTTCCTGCCTGTAACAGCCAGGCAAGTTCAGACATGTTCAGTATCATCAACCGCTGCAATGGAGGTAACATGCAGTTAAAGTTGATGTTACAGGAAGATCTGGGGTTTCTTTCAAACGTAATCACTGCTGATTAAACTTGGCTACATCATTTTGATCCTGAGAGCAAACAGCAAAGCTCAGTGTGGAAATCTCCAACCCCTAAAAAAGCAAAAGTGGTTGCTTCTGCTGGGACAGTTATGGTCATCTCATTCTTTGATATTCATGGAATGGTTTATCAGCATGTTGTACCTGCATACACATCAGTAACTGGACAATACTCCAGGAATGTCCTGAAAACATTGCAAGTCCATATCAGGCGCAAAAGACGACATTTCCGTGAAGCAGGCCGGATGCGGCACCACGAAAATGTGCGGCCGCATATTGCCAATGTATTTGCTGAATATCTTGCAAAACTCAACGTTAATTGCATCCCTCACCCTCCCTATAGTCCGGATTTAGCTCCATGTGACCTTTCTCTATTTCCTAACTTGAAGAAATGCAGAAGCAGTGGCGAAGACTGCGGAAGTGATTTTGAAGGATCTCTCAAAAAATGGTTTCCAGCATGTCTTTGAAGACTGGCAGAAATGCTGGGACAAGTGCATCGCATTCAGGGGAGACTATTTTGAGAAGGACCATCAAAATTATGAGGATGAGTTAAGGTAAGTTGTCAAAAAAATTATGAGCATTCATTATTGAACAGCCCTCGTATGTGTGGATGAGTTATGTGACAGCACTTGTGTATTTTAAATGAACCTTCCATCCTTGTCATACTGGGAAGGTGAGCATAAACACCATTGGGACAACAAAGGTGATTATGCTACACATTCCTCTAGCTTGTCTTTTTGTCATGGGTCTACAGTTTAAGGGAAAGCATCAAACCCTTCATGCCTAAAACTACCTTAAAATTTTGGGACAGAAGCAATTTGTCATAAAAATGCTCATGCAAACTGTGTCTGACTGTTCTTACTTTACAGCTTAGAAATACAGCAGAACATCAGTCATTTATTGGAACCAATACTTAACTGACTGAAATGAATGGACCTGATAAGCAAGACAGATGAGTCATTCATGCATCAAGAAAGCTATTTTACACTTCAGCCAGGGATGTTTGTTTGGTTATATGTTGTACTGGTTTTGCATAGTTGTGACTTCGACATTAGGATGTTGTGTTTGAAACTGGCTCCTAAATTTTTGGTAATCTTTCTTTTAATCGCAGATGACTTGTCATACAGGAATTTCAATATAGGTTTCAACAGGAAGTATTTGATACTTCGATTGTTCATATTTTAAGGGTATATCTGCAAAAATCGTCGTTAATGTTTCTGAATGAGTGAGTGAGGGAGTGAGTCAGTCAGTGAGTGAGTGAGCATGTGGAGTTTTAGGGCCTGTCGACAGCTAGCCCGTTAATGTATCTGATATGCAGAAGAGATAATAACAGATAATAACTGATAATAACTTTCCTCTCTATAATAAAGTGCATGAAGGATGATATACCAGTAATCTTAACTAGTGATTAAAATTCATGGACCAATTCCAACTTTGTTCTCTTTCTTCCTTTTCAGCGAGGCCTCTGCTGTTTTCCAGGATTTGCTAATGCAAGCACTACACCACGAAAAGGAAAAATACCCAAGCCATTGCTTGCAGGTGTAGGAGGTACATCACCTCATCATTTATTTGAACCAGGTTTTCTGCAAGGTCTAGTTCCTAATCGATATGAACAGGAGCGTCCTGAGGAAATTCTTCTATTGGAAAAGCAGGGTCGTAGCTCCCAGCAGCAGCGTATGCAGGAAACTTGTCTGGGAGGGACATCTAATACTCGTAGCAGATCTGGTAGTTTACCACCGAGTTCTTTACCTCGTCCTCATCGAACACACAAACAAAGTGGAGTTAAGGAGCGGCGCTTGGGGGAGTATGGGCGTTTAAGTGATAGTGAAGGAAGAAAAACTCCTGCAACATCAGAAGGTTCAGGCACAATGAGAGGAAGTAAAGTAAGGGACTCTTCAACACGTTCCCTGATTCCAGCACCAAGAAAGTTGGGTGAATATGGGCGTTTAAATGAGGGTGACAATCGCTGTAGTGGAAAAAGTGGTAATGGTGAACATATAGGGAAAGCAGAAGCTTCTAGTAACAGTAAAAGCAAAGAAGAAGCCAAACTAAGGCTTTTTTCTGAGCCTTGTGTTCATAGAGGTTCGTTTACTAGAGATAATAAACCAGGTTCTGCTGATAGTGGCAGTGCTAAATCAATAGTAAGTACTGGTAGGTATCGTATTCAATTCTAATCAGTTGTTATAATGCATTATTCAATCTTCTCAGTGTCTTAAATAAGACATCCTAGCTTATACTGTTTTCTAGTAAAAGTTATATATTCTGAAAGAAATAGTTATAAGAAGCTGTATTGCAGTGTATACTCAAACTAGTTCCCTTTTAAGAATTAAAAACATCTGTAACAAAAAGAAAGTTTCTCTGCATTAATGTTCAACATATATATCTTGCTGTAGAATATTTCACGAGGCCTTGATTACACTAAACAACAAATTTGAAGTGAAAGTGTGTAAATTGCATGATTTTGAGTTTGTTATGTTTATTTCAGTATAAAATGATACAAAATCATCTTCATAAATATTTAGCTCTAGTTTTTTAAAACAGTAATCTATATTTTTGTATAAAGAACTCACTAACTAAATATGCATTCATGTTCCAAGATTCAGCATAACAAATTTTAAGTGAATAATTACTTGAATTCTGTTATGTGTTATATATTGATAAATTTCAGTGCCATTCTGGAAGTACAAAAGTAAAATATTAAGCAAAAAATGAAGATATTACATGAATGAAAATACTTTGTAAGTCTACTTTTTACCAGAACTTTGTAAAGCACAAAAGAAAATATATAAATTAACTGGCCACAAATGTATATATCGGATTTAAAATGTTAACAGTCCATATGTACAGTATATACAATTACACATTTTGTTCAGAAATAAATTCAGAAGATAACCGTTTTCACTTGGCTTGACATTGATACACATACTCGAGAACATCCCTTATGACAGTCCAGCAGTAATCTGTTAATATAGAAGGACTCCACTTTCCAGCATAGCTCTTCTGAAATGTGGCAATATCTTGATGAAATAACTCCCCATGTTCATCACTTACTGCACCACAATCCTTGGGGAAAAAGTCAAAATGACTATGTAAGAAATGGATTTTCAGTGACAAGTTGCAACCAAATTTTTCATAGGATGACAACATGTTATCTACAATCTCCTTGTAATTTATTGCTCGGTTGTTCCCCAATAACTCTAAACAGACTGTCTTAAAACATTTACATGCATGCTTCTAATCCCCTTGTATGCGGCTATCAACAGCTCTCTAAAAAGGTCTCGAATCTGTGGGCCTACAAAGATGCTATCCTTTACTTTGGCATCACTTAAGTAAATCTTCCCCATGTAGAACTAGACATATGGCAGATGGAATGTTAGGATAGTTCAATGTCCACTTCTTCTTCTTAGATATTCCCTTCTTGATAGAGAAACCATACAAAAGTAGCAGGCACCGACATGGTTAGTTGGCTCACACCAGATCATGGGAACTACAAAGGGCATTGAACATCCTTTCCCATTTATCCAATTCCTGAGGTTGCTGCTACAAGTGTTGCAGATCACATGTGGAGCCAGGTTATATCCTGATTACCAATTTTGCACCCAAAATAACTGTAAGCTTTTTTAATCAATGAAGTTATTTGCTGTTTTTGTGAAGCAAATGTCACTTCTCCACAACACATAGCAAAATGTGTCAACATTGTTAACACAAACTTGTGGCATTTTTGTTTAATAGCAGTCAGCTAGAACAACTAGTTAATCTAGAAACAAATGTGCAAAAAGTATTACATGCATTAATAAAGTCATTGAATTTGAAGCAGAGGGAGGCAAAAAGATCACTAAAATTGGTATCAAAATGTTTATATCCAAAATATTGCACACAAGTAAGACCAGGAACAATAATATAATCCATTGTTACTGGTTATTATGACTTTGAAAAATCATTATAATATTTGATTTTAAACTTGAAATAAAAATCTGTATATAATTATCTCACCGTAATAAAGCAGTGTAAAATGAAAACTAGAGCTAATTTTGAATTATCTTTGTGATATTCGTGATCAACACATTACAATTGATAGGAATTGGCTATTTTCATTCAAACAGTGTTATGGGGTCAATTTGTGGGATTCTGTATATTTCTAATTGTATGTCATATTATTAATTATGTTCATATATTTAGTATTGCAGGATTTAAAAAAAGAAACAACTAAATATTTATCAAAAGGAAAAGAGGATACATTTAGAAGTTGTTTCAAATGATGAAAATAATTTTATTTGCAACTGTATACTCCCAAACACAGTTACTGTGTATGTGACCCATACACATTCAAAGAGGTTCCTAAATATAGTCAGAAATAGATATCTGGTAGAATTCGATCATAGAAGAACTTAATCATTCCATATGTTCCTTCAAGTATATACACAGACATGGAGCAGTAATTTGTATATAGCATTTTAAATAACCTACAGGTTATATTTTTCATCCAAAACATTGCTCCTTTGAATATCAGTAGCCACACTGATAATTAACTGTTCTTCCACAAAACCTGTGTGTAGGCTACAGTTAGAAAATTAGAATCAGAATGAAAATCTGAATTTCATGGCTAGATTTCGATGCGTGATTTCTGCATTTCCAACTTTAGCCAATGCATGACCTGTATGGAAGAACACTTAATTATCACTTATTGACCTAATAGTGGTTAACTGTAAAGACTTACAGAACTTATAAGGTTATAAGTTAGCATTGCGGTATGTTATCTGAAAATTAACTTGAAAATATCTTGTGGTTTATTATAAAAAATGTGAGATAGTTGGCGAATTTATAATCTTATGCTATGTTGCCATGATAGCTCAGTGGCACAGCAACAGTATGGAAAGCTCAACATCCATGGTTCAAATCTGGTTATGGCACTGAACCTTTTAGTCTAATTCTACCTCTCCAAATGAGGCGACAATCCTGTAACACATTTATTCATCTTTATGTTCAGTTGATATTAATTGCTAACTATTGCACAAATTCAAAGCATTCACAAAAAGTTTAAAATGTAATAGTTTGGCGTAGATCTAAAAAGAGAATGGTTCGGAAATGTTTTGTGTAGAATGTTTTGGCATAATTGCTTTGTGGTCAGGTGAATTATTACTCCAGAACTACTAAAATTGAAGATCAATGATTGAGACATAGTTTAGTCAGAAAACATATTTATTTATAACTTCAGATCAATCATTTATTGTTTGAGTGCAAGAATTTAACCTGAATTTACATTAATCTCATTATGTAATTATTAAAGCCTGGGTTTCCATGCACTATCAAACTTAAAATTATGCTTGCAATCATATGTATGTGTCATTTGATATGTATGATGTACTACCACATCTCCAGTTATGCACAATGAAGGACAAAACATGCATTATAAGAATTCACATTCCACTGCAATGCATTTTATTAAATTTTAAAACAAGGAACAAGTTTTTCCAAATTCCATAATTTAACTGATGTGTTTATCAGTAATAACATTCTAAAAAGCTGAAAATGATCTTTCTACTTTATAAGAAGTGAGAGATACATTTCAGTGAAGAAATCTGACTGAGGGAGAGATCAAGTTCTATATCTTTTGTATTTTCTCTATAAAATGTATCTTTAGCTGTTTTGTGAATATCAGATCAAGATTTGAACTGACCACTTTCTTAAGTTTCCCTAGCTGTTACACCTATTTCTCCATAAAATTTGTCTAAAGATAGTTCAACATCTTCAACAATAGTTGCTGATACCATTAGTGATAGTCTTTTTGCTTCTAATTTTGCTATTTCTTCTGTTATTGCAGCAGGCAATGTACCAAAGTTTAATTTTATTTATTCTAGGTTCTGCTGCACACTCTTGTTTTTAAATGGTACCTATGCATGTTTAATGCAAACTGCATCATCGACTGCATAAATATCTTACAACCTACATAATTACCTACTTACAACCTATAACTGAAGAATGTTTAAGTGAATAAAATCTACAAACTGAGTTAAATTAATTGGGAGTCGATTAATAACACAAAACAACACTCACTTTTAAATTTTCACTTCCATGAAAGGATCTACAAACTGAGGTTTAGATTTCTGTATAAATTCACTCTTAAAATTACAGGTTTACAGAATGATATGATTCCTTAGCAATGTAAATGATTAACATTTTTGGAGTGAAACATTGTAACACTTAAGCCGGTAAGCCAATTAGTTATAGGTAGACTATGATGGCAAAGCTACCTCTGGTAGCACATTTCTGTATGTGGCTATGTGTGCAGAGGTTTCTAACATGAAGAGATTATGTCAGTCCATGATTTAAATAATCCAATTATAAGTACAATCAAAATTTGAGAAATCATATTATGCATTTTGTTACCTTCTTCATGGAGGATATCACTGTATTACTGTATTTACATCGTTGTATTTCAGATATATTTCATATGGTCATATTTCACATGACCACTTGATTCACCACATTGTTTTAGGTTTTGATAAAATATTTTTATTGCCTTTCCAGCATTGATCATGCATGTGCAGCAGCACTCAGAAATAGTAGAACCTTTTCTTTGTTTAAATTTGTCACTTGTAGAATTTCTTAAAATATAAGTAAAAATACCGAAATATTACGCTGCTTAAAAAGGTGGCTTAAAAATTTATGAAAAAAAATGTAAAATTAATACTAATCATGAATTCCTTCATTAAAGAGGTTAACAGTTTTGCTTTTTGCAAACCTTTGCTGTACACAAGATGAAGTTACCTGATCCATCCTCAGTTTCCCAATTACTAATTACCAAATTGGTAACATATTGCTCTAATGAATCCACAATTTTATGCACATGTGACCATATGTTTGAATTACAATCAAAGTCTATTTCAAATTTCATCCAAAACCTGTTTCAGATGAAGGCATATAAAATTTTATTTGCAACTTTGGGAAGTGTTTTTGTAAAATTAATATTAATTCTTTGTAATGAATATTAATGAAAGCCTTCAGTTCTTGTAGATGCAAGCAAGTAGCTTTAATGAATGATGCATTCAGTATAATTTTTCTGTAATGTTCTTGTGTGTGGAATGCTATTGTTAGTATATTTATCTAAAATTGCTTCAATTTTAGGATTTTAAAGCATCTTGTTTGGTATATTAATTCTTACCAAGGCACTACATAAATCCTTAGAGAATTGATTTGGAGCCGGTTTGGCTGGAGTTATGCTGATAAAAGATTAGATGTGCTTGCTGAATGTCATTTTTAATCTTTTTAATGTGTGAAGCCGATGCAATGTGCTACTCATCTTGAAGCTTCTTTTTTTTACAATGAACCTGTAATTTAAATTTAAAAATATTTGCAATAGACCAAGCACATTTGCATGAAACAAGTAAAGGGGGTCAGTGTTTTGTTTGACATTAAGAATAACTGTTTAAATATCGATTTATTAAAGCATATAAACATAGCACTTGGTTTTGTTACCACAGTCACATACATACCACCACCATCTGACATTAAAAATTACTTCCGCTAAACCCATTTACACACAAATTCTATTCTTGATCTTTTTACAGGAGAAATAACAGCACTTAATAATGTTAACAGAAGCTGTGACATTCAAACAGTAAACATTCTATTTCCCATTTTACTTTCAGGGAAGCTGGAGGCTGTACGTAATTCCAGTGTAATAAGTGAAAAGAAAGGGAAAGGCAGAACGTCCCAATGATATTTGGGTCCTTATCAAGTAGCTTTCGAGGAAATGTTAATAGCTTATCTTTTCTCAGCAGACAAATGACTTCGGCAATCCCAGATTTTAGGGGAGACGTTCATAAAGTGCACAGTAATGGGCAGTAACTTGATATGATCACTAAAGCCATAAAATCACAATTTATGTACATTAAAACTACAAAATGTTTTGTATTAAGCAAACTAACCCAAAGAGAAGAAAAGGGAAGTAAATTATGCATAATTTTTGTTCTTAAAATGCCAAAATACTTAAAAGTTTTAGAAGTATATGAAAGCATTAAAAATCTGGGCTTTAGTAATTATTAATCTACTGTACTGAATCCCACACTTTAAATGATTTAATATTAACAGAAACTTCAAAACTCTTAACCTTTGTAACTTATTTACAACCTTCCTATCATATTTTATACAGTTAATAAAATGGGGGCAAGCTACCTACTGTATAAAATTCAAATCCATTTTAGCAACTTTCAAGAAACTGTGATCTAATGTTTTTCTATGTGAACAGCTGTTTTAACTTTTAAACTTTGCATGCTTGTTTGTTATAATACTTTGAGATAACTCTGCATCAGTATTAGATATTTAAACTTGAATAATAAAGTGGAATAAAGTATATATGTATAGGGTATAATCTATACCAAAATGAAAGTGTTGGTGCTTCTGTATGACATGGCTGTAGTATATTCATTTTGAGCTCAGGTATATCCCTTAATTGGTTGTAGGCTATCATCTCTGTAATGATACAGATCCACCATTTTCAATTTTGGCTGATTGTCACTGGATCCATCTGATAGGTATTTCAATATTTATGAAGTTCTGGAGGTAAAGAATAAAAGTTTATGAAGTCAAAAAGAAAGTTGTAGCTTTAGTGTAGCTCGGATCACAAAGCACAAATTCTAAAAGTAGTAAGTCAGTCACTCAGTAAAGATAGAATAAAATGTAGTAAAAGGTACTTTAGTGAGGAAAATCAGAAGGAATTTAAATACCTACTAAGCAAGGAGAGTTGGCATGATGTTTATGAAGAAAAGGATGTAAATTGAAAATTTGATAAGGTAATAGGAACAGTCTATCACAATTTTGATACAGCATTTCCACTGAAAAAAGTTAGTTTAAAGAACAAATATCATAAAGGGTGGGTGACTAAAGGGATACAAGTGTCCTCACAGAGATTAAAGTTCTTGTTCGTGTTGAAAAAAAAGGGGAAAATTGTCAAGGGCGACCTTAAGCTATATAGAGAAATATAAAAAAAGTGTACAAAAAGGGTATCAAAGATGCAAAAAAACTAGTAAATGATAAATATATTCAAAGGGCAACAAACCAAAGTAAGGCATGTGGGAAGTAATAAATAAGGAAACTGGGAAAAGTAATTCAAGCATAAACCAATTTGAATTGATGCATGAAAGCAAAGAAGTCAAAGAACCATTTAAAATAATTGAATTGTTTAATACATATTTTGTTGAGGGTCCCAATAAATTACTAAGAGATAAATATGACACAGGAGTTAATAAAATAGTGGAAAACAGCAAGATTATGAAATGTATAAATTCAGTATTCATTAAACCTATAAATGAACAGGAGCTAATAAGTACTGATCTAGTAGTCAAGCATACTGCAGGGGAAATAGCAAAACCATTAGTGAATATTTACAGAGCTTCCTTTCAGACAGGGGTTTTCCCAGATAAATTAAAAATGGCCTTCATAAAAAGGGACCTCAGGATGAGTTGAAAAATTTCAGGCCAGTATCGATGCTATCATTATTCTCAAAGATTTTGGAAAGACTAATGTTCAATAGAATTAGTAAATTTTTAGAAAATAAAATAAAATTCTGACAGATGCACAGCACGGTTTTAGGATGAAGAAGTCTACTGAATCCGCAGTTTACTTCTTGGTTGAAAAAAATTATCACTGCTATTGAACAAGAAGAAAAATCAATAGGTTTGTTCCTTGATCTAACCAAGGCATTTGATGTGATCGATCATAATATACTACTGAGAAAGTTAGAGGCATATGGTATAGCCAATACTTGGTTTAAATCATATCTGTTACAACGATCACAAATAGTAGAAATTAGTAACTTCAATAAAGAATATCTCAGTATAGAAAGATGTCAGTCGACACAAAAGAAGTTAGATCAGGGGGTACTGCAGGAATCTATATTGGGGCCACTTCTTTTCTTGCTGTACATAAATGATCTCCCAAAATGTGTCCAGGAGTCTGAAGTGGAGTTGTTTGCAGATGATACGAATATGCTAATAAAGGCAATAGATCTGCAAGAAAAAATAAATGATAATATAGAGAAATTGGCATCCTGGTTTGAGGCAAATAGAATGCTATTAAATACAGATAAAACTGTTGCTATGAACTTTCATTTAAGTCATCATAGAAATATGGAAAAGCCACAAATAAAGTTTGATAGTGAGATAGTAAAGTATCAATATCAAACTAAATTCTTGGGGATAGTTATAACAAAAGCTCTAAAATGGGGGGCACATATAAATATACTATGCAGAAAAATAAGTGTGAGATGCTACATATTGAATACACTGAAAAGGGTGACTAGTACGAAAGTGGTTGGAAATGCATACTTTGCATACATCCATAGTCACATAAGGTATGGAATAAGGTTTTGGGGGCTTCAACGGAATTAGAAAAAGTATTTCGGTTGCAAAGGTGGGCTTTAAGAGTAATGGCTGGTGAATCGAGCAGAGCATCATGCAGGGAATTATTTAAAAAATTAAGGGTGATGACTACAGCAAATATGTACATATTAGAAGTTATCAACCATATCAGAGAAATAAGGCATCAGCTACCAAACAATAAAGAGATTCATTTTCATAGTACAAAGCAGAAAGAAAATTTACATGTACAATATTGCAGAACAAACCTAGCTAAATCCAGTGCTTATCACAATGAGATTAAATTGTTCAACAGACTACCCCCTAATATAAAAAGGTAGAAAATGTGAACATATTTAAGAAAAAGCTCAAAGCATATTTAGTAGAAAATTCATTTTATTCAATTATGGAATATGTAAATGGATAGTTCTGTATAAACTAGCTAATTAAGACTGTGTGTGAGTGAGCGTTATTCTTAATTGTATTGTTTTAGTGTAAATTGAATTGTATTTCTATTGTACAACGTTGACGATTCCATATCATGTAAACATGATCTTAAGGATGAAATAAATGAATATGAATGTAATGTGTATATTTAATGTGTCCCTTAAATGACTCTTTTAATTTAATATTGAAAAGACAACAAAAGTTAAATGATCCTAGAGTCAGGCGACTCACATGGTTCTTACAGTGTGATGTGGTATAAGTGTAGGTGATTATAACTGGTAATTTTAGAAAGTGCACTAAATAAATATTTTGACGATTCATTTTTCCTCTTAATAGAGATTTACCATAAAATATCTGTGTTAGACATTTATGTTATCAGTATTCTCTGATACAGGGTGGCACATATAAGTTCTGTAGTTTCAGTTTTATATGTTAGGAAAATATGAAGCCATACTGTTGGTAGTACCATATCAATGAACAATGGGAATGATGCATTTTAGTTTTTGTTTACTTAGCGTTAGTAGCCATGGAGCGTTGGTCATTGGCACATCGTGTTTCAGCCCTGCCTTTCTTTCACGAGAGTAAGTCTGTTTTGACAACGTACAGAATATTTTGCATTCATTTCAATGTGCCCAGGTACGGTCCAATTCCTTCACGGAAAACAATTATGCATTGGTTGAGTAACTTTACAATATATGGTACAGTCCTAGACAATACACATGGTCGACCTAAAACAGTGGGGACACCAGAATGTGCTGCTTGAGTGAGACAAGCTGTTGAACGTAGTCCACGTCCTTCAGCTTGTAAACATTCAAGAGTATTGGGCATTTCTTGAAGATCCTTAAATGCATATTATGTAATTGAACTCAAGTTTCACCCATACAAAATGCAAGTGTCTCAAAAAATTCTCCCTGTGGGTTGACCTTCAAGAGCTAACTTCTGCAACATCACTGCATGACCTGCCCGCTTGCCTGATCTTACAATTCTGGTTTCGTCTTGTTTGGCTGTTTGAAACAAAAGGTCTTTACAGCAGAGTGATTTATATAGATCTGACACATTTCTTTGTTTAATTATTCCATTGGAAATTCATTCTATGACCCAATTTTAGCACCAAATTAAGCAAAATGTTCTGGAGTTTCAATTCCTTATCACTAGATGTGCAGATGTTTATGTTTTATTCCTAATTACTATTGTTGGCAGCTGTTTTCGACATTTTGTTCTAGTCAACATGAAAATGCAGTACACATTAAATCAACGACTCTTCCTTGTGAACCAATACTGGATTACGAATTCAATTACAGCTACTCAAAGGGCATACCAGAGAGAATTTGGTGTTTGCAATCCTCCCCAAAGAAACACATTACTGGGCCTGGTAAACTAATTTGAAACAACTGGATCTCTGGTGAGTGGAAAAGGCAAGCATCATTCATCTAGGCTTCCCACGGATGTTGTTGACGTAAGAGCATGACAAGAGCAGTCACCCAAAAGTTATTAAGACAGTTGTCGCAGGAGACATGGTACACCTACTCAATGTGTCACAGAGCTGTGTAAAGTGCAGGCCTAAAGCCATATAGGGTTACGGTTCTTCATCAGCTACAAGAACCAGATAAGGATAAAAGATTAAATTATTATTTGTTTAATTTGTTCCTTTAACTCCATATCAGTGGCTGTTCTCCTTTGGAACATTTCAAAGTTGTTAACTCGTATAAAAATTATTTGTGGTTGGTTTATTGACACTCGTCACTTACTTTTTCATATATTTATGAGAGACTAGTTTCAAAGGCCCTGGCCTCCATTTTCAATCTCTTCCCAACTTGATTGAAAATGGAGGCCAGGGCCTTTGAAACTAGTCTCTCATAAATATATGAAAAAGTAAGTGACGAGTGTCAATAAACCAACCACAAATAATTTTTATATTAATTTTGACGTCACTGTTACTAAATTCCTCCAAACACACATTGTTAACTCGTATTCGTTGAGTTCTAATTATTAGATAACGCACACATTCATACTCTCATTCATACTCTCATTCATACTTCCAGACTCTGGGGAGGATGAGGAATTATCTTGGTCGGAGAAAAATCCCCACCCCCACGGCCAGGAATCGAACACGGGACCCGTAGTATGCTAGGCAGGTGCTCTACCGACTGAGCTATGGGACCAGCCAAGATTGAATTACTGTCATTGGTTTCAGACATTCATTCTGCAAAATCCTGGCATCACATGGTTCACAAGTAAAGCATGATTCCATTTATCCGGTTATGTGAACTCACAGAACTCATGCCATTAGGCCATTGAAAATCCACATGTTATTCATGAAGCACCTATGCATCCAGTTAAAATCGGAGTTTGGTGCGCAATATCCGCACAGAGAATAATGGTCCCAATTTTTTTAACCAGACTGTGAATACTGCAGAGTACTATGGAACTATTTGCAAGTTTCTTTAACAACTGGATAACTTCAAGGAACCTGTGGCCACTGAGATCTCCGGATTTGACATCACCGGACCTCTTTCCATGGGGTTACTTAAAAGACAAGGTTTACGCCACATGTTCCAGACATTGGGCGATCTGAAGCACAACATCACACACGAGATTCAAGCTATTGACAACAGAGTCCTCCAGTGAGTGTCCAGTAACATGGAATGACATGTTGAGTTGTGCCTTATGCAGGATGGAGGACATTTTCAACATTTGCTATAGAGGTAAATAATCTCACAAAATTCCTCTACATTTTAGGTATAATAAGTTGTCGCTAGTACAATTTGTTTTGAAACAATTAACCCTTTCACCGATATGGACGTCATATGACGTCCAAGTTAAAATGCCCCAAACCGATATGGACGTGTATAGACGTCCTGCGCATACATGCATTTAATGCTCATTTAACGCCAATTATTTTAATCTTGCTGTTTTACAATAAATTTAAATTAGTTCTATAAGGAATGTAAACATATCCTTAAAGGTTTCTTTTTGAATTGTACACCTCCAAACCTGGATAAACACCCAAGGGCACATCTGCAGATTCACACCAAATAATATTGGTTTCCTTGCGAACTTCTTTTTCGCAACACACTACACATTTTCGAAATGGTTACAAGTTTTTTGGGTGTGGGTGGTATACTTTTAGGAAAGTGTTTTCTCTCAAGTATGAGGGATGATGTGGTGAATTTTGCTACCCCGTAGTATAAAGAGGCCTCTGAGTATTATAATACTCAATTAGGTTACGAGCTCTTTATACGCGCAAGTACAGGTAGATGAATGTCTTTTACAGCTCTGAAAATTACTAAACAACTGTGCATAGTTACATCCAGTGGTATAAAAATACTTTTTTTTTACCATTTAACTGTTTTCCGTAAAGAGGGATAGCTGGTAATAGCTGATCCGTATCACCCATATTTGACCCGCCATTTCCCCAAACAATGGAGTAGCTAACATGCCAGCTGTAGACCAGTACACGTCACTGCTAAGTATGTCCTAAAGATCTCCTTCATAATCGTACAACAAATCTTCCAGATTTTCTACAGTAATATCAGAAGCCTGTACACATAATACCCAAGCTAATTTATTTGCTACATTACGGGGATAAGCCATGGTTAACATTGAAATTTAACAATTTCAAATGTGCCATACATTTAGCTCTTGATAGCTACAAGAAATCATTCTGAACACAGAGAGAGTATAAATAACTGAAATACAGAGCGAAAACTGCTGCATAAGGCTACTAGAAACATTGGTTGAGAAACACTGTAATAACAGATGCTGACAGAGTTTTCATTCCAGTGTGTGAGTGTGTGACGCAACATATTCTCGTCATATTATCGCTTGGCATAGCATAAATAAACTAAACTTGAACCTGAGAAGACGCTTGCGTAGCTATACATACATACTATGGCTCGTATACACACAAAACAAAATGATTCACATATTAGGCGCGTTCGGCACAAAGAATGGCTTTTGCTACAGTGAAACAAAGAAGTGAAATTTCAACAATTTATTAATGTAGTCTCTACTTTATTGTTACTGTAGATTTATACTGCCTTTAATGAGTTTTAAACCAGTTTTTGGTTCGTTTAAATAACTTAATAAATACGGAAGATACAGAATTGTATTTATGATGCATTTTTACAGCATTTAACAATTTAAATGTCCTGTTCTGTTTATTGGGTATCCGTTTCCGGCTCCTGAAGGGTTTAAATGGCCATCGGCGAAGCGGTTAATGAAAGAATTGGCCTGTTCTATATAAATCACTCTTGCAACTTTACAAGTGCTAAAAGATGCCATTACTGAAAATTGTGCCCATAGATGTAGACCTGCTGCATTGTATGTTTTCCATTTTCATTACACACTTGCCGGAATGCCTGGACCGTAATGTAGGCTATCTTGAAGATATAATTTTTAAGACATAATTCTATAACATGTTGTGTACTTTCAATTGGTACATTTGTTATGTATCACTTCTGTCTGAGTAATTAAGTGTAAGCTTCAAAAACTAGGGAACTTCCTGCGGATCACTTGGTACATTTTAAGCACAAAAGCATACTTAAGGATATGAAGATTTCAAAGAAAATTTAATCAATTTTTATACAAATACTTTTAGTAAAACAAGTTTGCTCAATTTGCCTTTAAAGTTTCCCCAGGATTAAAATTTCCGTGCTATACTGCAGCAGGTAATGCCCTTTGTGTCCAATCCTGATATAGATCATACTACTTGGCTTAAGAATTTCAGTAAACAAAAGCACTTGTAATATAATTTTGAGTCGAACTAGTACTCAATGTTCCACTTATTGCTTGTATTTACCTAGAATGCATTTCGTTAGGATCTTCCTAACACCATCAGCTGTTGTTGACTAATGGATGTTGGTTTGGTGAATTCCTTGCAGGTGATAATGTGTAATGTGTAGTGTTTAAAGCCCACTTTTACTACATGCAGCACCGCAGGCGATGACACTGATGATACATGAGATGAAGATGGAGTACCGGTGGAATGAGATGGCAGGGGAAACCTGAGATCCCGGAGAAAACTCGCTCCAGCGCCGTGTTGTCCACCGCAAATCTCACTTTGCGGTCACCTGGGATCGAACCTGGGCCGCCTTGGTGAGAGCCAAGCGGTCTAACCACTGAGCCACGGCGCGGCCCCTTGCAGGTGATAGGAGCATCTCTGTCAGTGTCTTGATGAACTTGAAATTTGGGTTCTCTTCAAAGGTAGTGTCGAAATTGAACAATTTTCATGAAAATTTTTTCCCACATGGTTAATGCAGCTGGACTTGGATACTTTAATAGGTTCTTAAACAGAGGGTTAAAAACTTGCGTAGATTTCTCCGATAACATAGATTATAGCTTTGAAAAGATCTTTGAAAAAATAGAAAGGGAAAGCGGTAAACCCAAACCATACTTGAAAATACTTAAATCGCTGAATAAAAACTATGTTGTTTATATGAAAGCAGACAAAGGAAATAAGATGGTCATCAAGGACAAACAGGACTACATTTCTAGAATGACAGATTAATTGGCAAGTGATGAATTACAGAAAATAAAGTCTGACCCTTTTAATAAGTGTGTAAAACCGTTAAATGAAACAATCAAGGATAAAATGATCATACCAAAAGAAATAAAACATAGTTTGAAACTGGACAACCCTACAGTAGCTAACATATATGGATTATCCAAAATTCATAAAATAGAAAATAAGATGCACCCAATCGTTAACAGCATAAACTCACCCTGCTACAAACTGTCCAAATGGCTAAACAAAAATTTTAAGGAGCTACCGAAATTTGAAAGCCACACTATTAAAAAGTCATTGGAATTCATCAACAAAGCTAAAAAGCTAGAATTTTTTCCCACAACCCGAATGGTATCTTTTGATGTAACCTCTTTGTTCCCAAATGTGCCAAGAGACAAACTCATGCAGAGTACATGCAAATATGGCTTCAGTCCCTACAGTTAGATATCATAGAGGAATACCTTCACTTAACAGATATTTGTATTCAACAGTCCTTTTTTACATTCAATGAAAATTTTTCAAACAAAAATCAGGACTATCTATGGGCAACCCATTTTCCTCATTTTTGGCAGACCTCTTCATGAGTTTTTTGGAAACCCGTATCACAAAGGCATTCCCACTAATTTTCAAACTTTGGTATGGATATGTGGATGACATTTGGGCAATAGTAAACGAGAAACAAGTGGATGATGCATTAAAACTACTTAATTTACAAAATCCTGCAATAAAATTTTCCTTAGAAAAAGAGACAAAAAATGAAATCCCTTTATTAGATTTGAAACTAATCAGAAAACTTACAAAACTAGAATTTGGCATACATAGGAAAGAAATACACACAGAACATTTTATAAAATCATATGGATATAACCCAAGACAACACAAGCATGCTGTTATCAACAGTTTAACTTACAGGCTGATTAATGTACCTTTAAACAAGATGGAATGTATCAAAGAGTACAATAATATAATTCATATTGCAGAATACAATGGATTTAGTGCTGAATTGGTTAAAAAGAAAATTGATAAATTCAAAAGACAACAAAGATACAAACAAGTAACTACTCTATCCCCAATCAGCAATAACACTTCATACAGAAAATTTACATATCATCCCAGAGCTACACAACCTTTCCAAAAATTCTTCAAAGAGCACAACATTACTTTGGCCCCACAGAACAAATTCAGTATGCAACAGCCTTTGAAATCACAGAATGCAGAGGAGATACCTACAAACAAAAAATCAGGTGCATACCGGATAAACTGCAAAGGCTGTGACAACTTTTACATTGGAAAAACTTAAAGGAATTTGAACATTAGGCTTAAAGAGCATTTTAGGAACATCAGGAACAAAGAAATAGATAAATTGGTGGTAGCGTACCATCTTTGCAAGGAAAATCACAATATAGAACAAGAAATCCACCTATTAAAAGGTATCCATAGTCCAGCGGCATCAACCATGTGGTTAAACATTTTCATAAAGAAATATGAAAAAAAATTGTTCAATTTCGACACTACCTTTGAAGAGATCCCAAACTTCAATTCATCTAGATACCGACAGAGATGCTCCTATCACCTGCAAGGAATTCACCAAACGAGCATCCAGTAGTCGACAACAGCTGATAATGTAAGGAAGATCGTAACGAAACGTGTTCTAGGTAAATACTAACAATAAGTGGAGCATTGAGTACTAGTTTGACTCAAAATTATATTAATTTTGTACTTCATTGTATCATAGTCCTTACACATTGGAAAAAGCACTTGTGTTTTGTACTGAGAAGAAACTAAATCAAGGAACTCACTTTAAAATATTAGTTATGACACCTTTCACATACCGGCAATACTTTAGAATTATGTTAATATTTGCAGAACGTAGGACTCAACAGTATCAAGATAATTGTGTTGCAGAGGGTTATTTAGGTCATAATATATTTTCTTCCTCTTCAATGTGCAAATAGGAAGTGGAATTTTTATACCAGAAAAGGACCATGAACATCCCCCAAACATTCTAAGTGCAGAAAATATATTCAGTTGCGAAGAGATCAACATCAGTGAAGAATGTAATAGTTGAAGTTCGTTTGTGAGCATATCATAAACAGGCTGCAAACCAATTCACTTAGCATTATATATGCTTGCAATATTCTAATCACAGACATTCTGAACTAAAAATGTGATTTGTCCATGAATTTACATCAAGATCTGGAATTAATGCATTAGATATTAGTGGGAGATGAAACATGATGTGTACAATATGATGTTTTTAATTTTTATAAGAATCTTTATGTGGACAGCTGAGAATATATGCACCTAAGGAGAATTGTGTTATCATAATTGTTTGCCAAATCTTAGGTATATATTTACTTTCCTTTTCATGTAAACTGGTGTTAATAGCCAATCTTGACATCTGTTTTGCTTTAGAACATAATTTTATATAGAGTTTTAGTTAATTATTATGAACTATTGAAACACAGTTGTGAAAATCTAAATACTTTATATACAAAATCAATTCTTCCACGTAAGTGCAGCATTGCTCAGTTTATTTAACTGACTTCATTATCTGATGTGCAACAGCAAGAAATATGGCACACTTATGAGTAGTGTTGTGTCATTAAATTTTACCTTGTGGTTCACTCATTTTTTGGCAAAATGCTTTGTGATCACCCATGAAAGGGCTTTTGCTACTTTTGAGGACTTCTGCTTATACTTTAAAGGTTATAGCTATAACCCTTCCATCCTGTATACATATATAATAATTGCTCAGTTGTTTAACTTAGATGTAAGAAACCAATATTTTGGGTTTTCATTGATTTAGACTTTTCATTCATAAAAATTGTTGTGCATGATACTGGACACGATTGGAATTCTTAAATAAATGCTACTGTAAAGTGCTGTATTTTCTTGATGTATTTGTGTAAAACTCTATGCAAAAGTTATATATGGGTTACTATGATTAATCTGTGTGTGTAACATAAATAAAATTGTGTTTTTAAGCAAATGTTTCTGTGTATATTCATGCTACTTATATGAGAAATTACAATAAGAAACTTTTCATATATTGGTAGTAGCATCTAAGTAAACTGCAGTGCACCTACACTGTGTATATAGAAATTAAATTTTCTGTATAATTTTATGCCACTTAGGAATTTAGTTCTCATTTTAAATAATATGATTTCTTAAGTAGTTCCTAAGTATTTGGACCCATCTTCTGAAGAAAACTGCAGATTTTCAAAATTTCAAGAGAAAGTAATATGTGTATATAAAATTATATTGATAATACAATATATTGCTCACATGGTATTTATTGGTGATAGAGGAGAATGTTGTAGCAGCATCATATAAAGTCTACTTAATCTCCCAGATTAAAGGACAAAGTGAAGGCGTTTCAAGCATGAACAGATGTAGCTGAGTAGACACAATGAGGGTGGGTGTCTAATTTCTCCAAATATACTTACATTCTGGCTGATGTCATCTATTCACAGATACAGGTTTGGATAACATGTTCTGATGCCCAGTAGTGACTCTACCATTGATGCAATTGATTAGTTGCACCTCTTTAAACATCAATTACACTGTCCAACAACAAATTTGTTTCATAATCATTTATTTGATAACAATTTTTTTTTTTTTTTTTGTGTGTGTATTTCAATTTGCTTATTCCAAAAATAAAGTCAGAAATTTTCCATCATTCACCATTTGTCATATTGAAAGCATTTTTTCTATGTTTATTAGTATTTGTGGTGTATAACATTAACATTTTGTAAAGAGATTTGAAATCAGCATTACAAAGTGAATCAGAAACACTCAGTTACTCTCTAACATAAAAAGTTTGAGTTTCTTTTTGAGTTAAATATATTTAATGTCGCCAGGGGTGATTCCTCCAGAAGGTTGCCGGTTTGCGCTATACCCACTGATTTTGAATGTACAATAGGTGCATTTTGCACATTAAAGCTGTACTAGTTTGCATTGTTTTATATACCAACATGTTTCAATTATGCTTATTGTTACGCAAGCGGCGTGCTCGCGATGCCGATCAATAAATGAAGGCAGGTGGAGGGAAGGGAGACAGGAGGGGTGGCTGAGACTTCGTGTAACCCTCCTCCTACCGCTCGAAGAAGGGCGAAGCTTCGAGAATGTCATCCCCCTCCATAGAAGGAGTCTCGGGAAACTTCGGGCCGCGATCAATACCGGAGGGGACAGCAGTTGTGTTGAGTTAGCCGAGGCGGGCAGACGTGTAGTCGCGCCGAGCGTACGTGTAAAGACGAACTGGCAAAATTGTGATTGTGTACATTAAATTGTAATTGTGATATTGGAATAAGGTGGAAATAAAGAACATTTTGAGTGGTGTAACTGAACTTTTTTTAATTTTACGAACCCACAAAGTCACAACTGGCGTCAGAAGTGGGATAACGGCCATGGAATCGGCACTGGAAAAGATTTTACACAAACTGGAGGAAATGAAGGCCGAAATAACAGCGAAGACGGAAGCGGCAAATAACAACCTGGCCGCGGAACTGAAACAAATGAAGACGGCTAATGACAACATCACCGAGAAAATGGAAGAAATGAAGACGGCTAATCACAACATCACCGAGAAAATGGAAGAAATGAAGACGGCTAATCACAACATCACCGAGAAAATGGAAGAAATGAAGACGGCTAATCACAACATCACCGAGAAAATGGAAGAAATGAAGACGGCTAATGACAACATCACCGAGAAAATGGAAGAAATGAAGACGGCTAATCACAACATCACCGAGAAAATGGAAGAAATGAAGACGGCTAATCACAACATCACCGAGAAAATGGAAGAAATGAAGACGGCTAATCACAACATCACCGAGAAAATGGAAGAAATGAAGACGGCCAACGATAAAATCGCCGCGAAGATAGAAGCCACAAACAGCAGCCTGACCGCGAAGATGACCGAATTGACCACGGAGATGAAAGCGGCAAACGAGGCCCTTGCCGTGAAGTTCGAAGAGCAGCTGACCGGCGTAAAAGAGGACGTCACTGAGTTAGGCGAGCGCGTCAAAGACCTGGCGAGCCGCGTTGACGAGCTGGAGGGAAAGGCTGACAGCAACGCAAAGTCCCTGAACGTCATGGTGGAGGACGTCGTCGGCAGGAGGTTAAAGGATTTGAAGGTCGACGCACCGGGACGCGACACAATATCGGCGCGCGTCAAACCTCTGAAATATGACGGCGCGTCAACGTTTGAGGTCTTCCGCCGCCAATTCGACGCAGTGGCCAAGCACAACAAATGGTCACCATAGGAGGAGGCCACACAGTTAATAGCCAGCCTCCAGGGACGGGCCGCGGAAGTCCTAAACTCGGTTCAGACAACGGTGGCGCCCAAAGACATCTGGGAGGCCCTGGAGAATCGTTTCGGAAACCACCGCTTGGCCGCAGCATACCGCAGCCAACTAAAGGCAAGGTCACAGCAGCCGGGGGAGACGCTGCAGGAGTTCGCCCTGACAGTTGAACAACTGGCAAGCAAGGCCCTATTTGACCTCCCACCAGAGTTCGTGTCCCGGGAAGCTGCCTACACCTTCGTTGACGGGGTGCGGGACACGGGGATTCGTCATCGCCTAATGCTCGGCGATTATAAAACAATCCACGAGGCGCTAACGGCAGCATTAAGGATGGAGGCGGCCAAGGTAACAGCTATCCCGACGTCGAGAACGAGGTGTGTCCGCTACACCGGAGACAGGGGACCAGCCGAGGGACGCCGGCGAACACCTAGTTGCCTGTGTTGGGGGTGTGGACGGCCCGGGCACCTGCAGAGAGACTGCCCACACCAGGAAGGGCAGCTGGAAGAACGAGTAAGGCCCGGTGTGGAGAGGAGCACGTCGGCGCCATTACCACCATCCCCTCGAGTGACACTGCGTGCCGTCAGCCGGCGTATGGATGACAGCCTCATCGCGGATGGTTGGGTGAGAGGGAAGCCGTACCGCGTGCTGGTGGACACTGTGGCAGCCGTGACCATCATCAGACCTGACGTGGCGAAGGGTTTGCCGACGAGGAAGCTGAGCCGACCATACGAGCTTGTCACGGCATCGGGCGACACCTTGCCTGTGGAGAAGGGGGCCCTGCTGGAGCTGACCTTGGGATGGAGTGCAGTGCGTCTGTGGGTGTTCGTCGCGAAGGTGGCTGAGGAGGTGATTCTGGGACTGGATGCCCTCAGGAGCCACGAGGCGACGGTCGACGTCGGCAGGAAGGTCCTGCGGCTCAACGGAGAAGAGGTTATACTCCGTCAACCCGAAGAGCGCCTTGAAATTTGCAGGGTCGTCTTGAACGAAGACGTGGTTGTCCCCGCGAGGAGTAAGATGATGGTGACGGCGCGACCGGAAGGCCAGACAGCAGATTTTGTCCAGAGGCTGCAGGAGTACGACTTCACCTCGGAACATCGCAGAGGGAAGAGCCACGGTAACGCGGACGCATGTCCCGAAGACCCTGTCCAGAAGAGTGCGGCCAATGCACAAGAGTGGAGGAGAAGGAGCGTGCCGCAGCAGTTCGAGTAGTCACGGCAGTGCCTGCCGATGGCTGGGATAGCGCAGGCCTGAGGAGGGAGCAGCTGGCGGACGCAGATTTGGGGCCAATCTTGAGGGAAGTGGAGGCAGGGACGAGACCAACCTGGGCGGACATCGCACCGAGGAGCGCACCTACAAGTCCTACTGGGCCCAGTGGGACTCGTTGAAGACTAGGGAGGGTGTGCTGTTCCGGGTATGGGAATCACCCGATGGGAAGACGCAGAGAGAACAGTTGGTACTTCCCCGGAGTAAGGTCCCGGAAGTCTTGGAAGAAGTGCACGCCGGTACTTCAGGAGGACACCTGGGAGCGAACCGGACGATTGACAAACTACGGCAGCGCTACTACTGGCTGAGGCTCCGAGCAGACGCTGAGAGATGGTGCCGTCAGTGTCACGTGTGCGCGGCGAGTCGCGGCCCCTGGACTAGGAGCCGGGGTCGCATGCAACAGTACAACGTCGGAGCGCCATTCGAACTGATCGCCGTTGAAATTGCTGGACCGTTCCCAATATCCGACCGAGGCAACAAGTACCTGATGGTGGTCGTGGACTACTTCACCAAGTGGCCGGAGGTGTATGCCATTCCTAACCAAGAGGCAAGGACAATCATAGACTGCCTCGTGGAGCAAGTGTTTTGCCGATTTGGGGTACCATTAGAGCTGCACAGTGACCAAGGCACCAATTTTGAGTCCAACCTGATGAAGGAGGCACTAGAGAGACTTGGGGTTAACAACACCCGCACAACACCTCTACAACCCCAGTCGGATGGCATGGTCGAAAAATACATCAAGACCTTAGAGGAACACTTTAGGAGGGTCGTGGCCAGCCACCAGCGAGACTGGGACGTCAAGGTGCCACTGTTCTTGCTGGCCTACCGCTCGTCAACACACGACACCACGGGGATCACGCCAGCCAGCTTAATGTTCGGCCGAGAGTTACGCCTCCCCTGTGACCTGGCTTTTTGAAGCCCTCCGGAAGCGAAACAGCCAGCGACCGAGTATGTGGAGAACCTGGTGGACCACCTCCACGACATGCACGAGATGGCTCGCCAGAACATCCAGAAGGCGAGCGACCGCATGAAAACCAGATACGACAGGCAAGCCAACAGCCAAGGGTTCCAGCAAGGTGACCTGGTCTGGTTGTACTGCCCGACCCGGACCAAGGGACGCTGCCCGAAGCTTCAGCAGCCATGGCAAGGACCGTACCGTGTGGTGAAGAGGATTAACGACGTGGTCTACCGCATCCATGAGGCGCCCCGAGGAAAGATGTTGGTGGTACACCTGGATCGCGTGGCCCGCTACGAAGGCGCTGTTCGGGACGACCAGCCTTGAGGAGGGAGCAGTGTTACGCCAGCGGCGTGCTCGCGATGCCGATCAATAAATGAAGGCAGGTGGAGGGAAGGGAGACAGGAGGGGTGGCTGAGACTTCGTGTAACCCTCCTCCTACCGCTCGAAAAGCACGAAGCTTTGAGAATGTTTTGCCCCTCCATAAAAGGAGTCTCGGGAAACTTCGGGCCGCGATCAATACCGGAGGGGACAGCAGTTGTGTTGAGTTAGCCGAGGCGGCAGACGTGTAGTCGCGCCGAGCGTACGTGTAAAGACGAACTGGCAAAATTGTGATTGTGTACATTAAATTGTAATTGTGATATTGGAATAAGGTGGAAATAAAGAACATTTTGAGTGGTGTAATTGAACTTTTTTTTTTTTAATTTTACGAACCCACAAAGTGACATTATCGTCTGTAGCTGCCCATGACAATAGTCGAAATAAACAGATGTTAGCGGCAGGAGTCGGCAGGTTTACTGCGAAGTGTTAACCTCAGTGTTCGGCCAAATGTAGGCTCTCTAAGGTGATTGGGGGAAGATGAAGAGATGGGAATGGCTTCCTATACATAGTTTAAATGGAGGTTGATCAACATAGCTCCTCCTACTCCTAGTAAGGGCTATAACGTGTCCTTCGGGCTTCGCTTAGTTTGTGTCTGTGTGTCTGCTTGTTTTGTAGTGTGGTTTGAGAAAAGCTTTGTTTAAGGATAAGCTGAGTATTCTAACAGTTTTTTTATAGTGCTTACTGTGTGGTGTTTTTGTGCGTTTTTAAAATTCTGATAGAATGAATACCGTGCAATCTTTACTGGAAAAGTCCTTTTCACAATGGAGTGCTGAAGAAAATTCTGAAGTCACATGAATGGGTAGGCCTATGCCAAAGACTTCTATAACTCAAACGATTAAGACGAAAGCTAGAACATTCAATAGGAAATTCAACCCTGACATTTACAAGAAGCACGACTGGTTATGTAAATGTGAAGTTAATAACTCTTTATACTATTTTCCATGCCTGCTCTTTGGAGGAAACGATTCCTGGGCGAAGCAAGGAATGAAAAACATACAACACATGCACGACCGTGTTAAAAAGCATGAGTCCTCTTCGTCTCATATAGAAAATGCAATGTATGGCAATATTAATATTGCCACACAATTGGATAGTGCATACAGAAGGAACATATAACTGCATAATGATAAAGTTATGCAGAATGGATATGTCCTAAATATCATAATAAACTGTATACGGTTTTGTGACTCATTTGAGCTGGCTTTGAGAGGTCATGATAAATCCGATACATCACAAAACCCTGGTATCTTTCGAAGCCTAAAGATTAAAGCACTGATCTTGATAGTGTCCTGAAGGGCTGTCTGGAAAAAGCAACTGTTTTTAAGGGCACTTCAAAAACTATACAAAACGAAATTGCTCAATGTATGTTAGAGGTATGCCAAGAGGAAATAATGATGGAGATTAAGGATGCAGAATTCCGTGCTGACATAGCAGATGAAGCCACTGATGTTTCCTCAGTTTATCAGACTGTTATTATCTACAGATATCTTGTGAATGACAAGCCTGTATAATGATTTAGGAGTTTTGTTCCACCTGCTGGTCATGATGCAGAATCTCTTGCCACAGTAATTAAATCTGAACTTGATCTACGACTACCAGGATGCCCGAATAAACCTATCGCACAGACCTTTGATGGTGCATCCGTCATGGGAGGTAGCAAACACGGTGTTCAGGCAATTGTGAAAGAGAAGTATCCTTGTGCATCTTATATACACTGCCATGCACATCAACTTAATTTAATAATGCTGAATGCAGCTTCAGTAAACATCAGTGTGGGGATATTTTTTGCCAACTTACAAGGAATATGCACATTTTTTCCCTTCAAATTCTCCTCAAAGAACAGCTGTGCTTGATGAAGTTATGCAGAAACAATTGCTACCTTCCATTCCGACATGATGGAATTTTCATTCACGGACCGTCAACACCATTTTTGAACACGGAGAATTTAATTAAATGCATGGAGGTTATACAGAAGAGAGCTCTGTTACACAACAACGCCACACTTGTTCTGGCTTCTGGGTTTATAGCCACTTTGAAAGATGATAATTTTGTATTCCGGCTGTCTTTCTTCCACCAGATTATGCCCCATGTGGACATTTTGTACAATCAGCTGTAGAAACGAGACTGCAGTGCAACATTTGCCCTTGCCCAGCTACATTCATTTAAAAGTGAAGTGCAAAAAGTAAGAAATAGCATGGGTATTGAGGAAAACAAAGAGGCTGCAATTAAGAGGAGAAGAATAGAAGATCATGATGTGAAAAGAAGAGAAGCTCTTGAAGTCTGTGACATTATTCTTAGAGAAGCATAGGACAGATTTAGCTTCGCGGGGCATCTGGTATCCTCGACCTTGTTTCATCAAGAAAAGTTCTCCAACTATGATAAGATATCTCCAGAGAATTCTCTTAGAGAAACAAAGTTCTCTCCTTTTATCATTGGAACAAAAATTCGTACAAAACTGACTGTAATTTACAGTCGAGAGGAATTCCATGGAATGTCTGGTGCTTTGTGCTTGATGGGCTTCATTAAGGAAAACAATTTATGTGCTACATTCAGCGAATGTATCTAACTCCTCCGAGTGCTGTTAGCTATGCCAATGTCTACCGCCGAAGCAGAACTCTGTTTCTCAACGTTAAAAGAGTACAAACTTTCTTTAGGAACACAATGTCACAGGCCAGATTGTCAGCATTAGCAATGCTTTCAATTGAGAGTGAGTTTTTTTTATGAAAATCAGCATCTTCAACGCAAAAGTTGTAGCAGGGTTCCTACGTTGTTGTGGGTTTCGATGCCCTAAAGTTGCGGCAACATATATAGCAAGATTCGTTCTGGTATCTCGTTTCCCGCCGTTGATTTTACTTCGTCGATCTTACCTTCTTCCAAAATATTATGACTTGAAGAATATGTTCCTCGAAGTTATCAGAAAAATCCTTAATTATGCTTCGGCTAGCTTTTAATATTCTTCTGTTATGGAAATTAATTGTTCTTTCATACTAGCCGTGTGTAGGACGCACTATGAAAGGGTAGAGCCAGAATGAGAAATTGAATGCCATAGCCGGGATTTGAACCACGGATCTTCTGGTTTCCATCCAGTCGCTCTAACCATTGAGCTACTATGGTCAACGTGCCAGCATGACATTAAATTCTCCAACTGACTCAAGTTTCTCCCGGTAAACCACTAGGAGTTCTCATAAACATATGAGACAACTACCTTAATGGTGACTTACTATGCTGTAAGTACTCGAGTCAGTTGGAGAATTTAATGTCATGCTGGCACGTTGAACATAGCAGCTCAATGGTTAGAGCGGCTGGACGGAAACCAGAAGATCCGTGGTTCAAATCCCGGCTATGGCATTGAATTTTTCATTCTGGCTCTACCCTTACATTCTTCTGTTATATTCTTACTTACGAGCAATGAAAACTCCAAGTTACAAGGATGGTAACGAGGGAAGAAATCATTAAGATTTTTAATTCGAATTTCTATAAGAAATCAATCTTTTGTTTATTTTTTAAACACCAAGTCCATTAGAATTCTTATCACAAAACTTTATACTGTAATCAGAATCAATCTAATACTTCAAATTGAACGATCACTTCAATATTTTCGAGGAATTTAAAAAGCGTACGATCTCTTCGGTGTTCCAGAAAGAGAGACGAATTTTCTTTCGGTTTCTACACCAAGATTATTTAATCCTTCGTTACTATCGCTACTCATATTACTTTTATATGATTGGCCGATTTACTACTACGTCACTACATTACGTAATACAATTATTACTACGGCCAAACACAAAATTTCATCTATTGTGGCTTTGTGGGTTCGTAGAATTAAAGGGCCGAGTTGCAGAAATTAAAAATCCCCTTTATTTCCGTAGCAATACACCGTTCAGTTCTCACGTAACAACGTTACATCACATACGCAATCTTCCAAGGTCGATGACAATACCAAACCGTGACAGCTGATTACATTAGCTCTGGTTACAACAAAGCTCACTCTGTTTACTACTGTCCTGCTGGCGTGTCACAATCCCTTATAAATCACATTCAGACTGTTCTGTCAATCACTAGATGTTTCTGGAAAACAAGGCATCTAATGACGTAATTCGTACATTCTATCACCTTCGAGAAACGTAACTTAATCTATGCCGGCGAGGCATTTGCCTCAGTTATCTTGCTTGCCGGCGCTATCTGTTTACACTAAACGCGCTATCGTTAACTGCTTAGCAAGGCTCGTTATTGTCATGAAATTTTATCCGCCGACTGTTTCCTTATTTGTGCCGAAACTTTTATGCCTGTTGCCGTGACACTGCTGCCTCCTCAAGGCTGGTCGTCCCGAACAGCTCCATCGTAGCGAGCCAGACGATCCAAGTGTACCACCAACATCTTTCCTCGGGGCGCCTCATGGATGCGGTAGACCACGTCGTTAATCCTCTTCACCACCCGGTACGGTCCTTGCCATGGTTGCTGGAGTTTCGGGCATCGTCTCTTGGTCCGGGTAGGGCGGTACAACCAGACCAGGTCACCCTGCTGGAACCCTTGGCTGTTGGCTTGCCTGTCGTATCGGGTCTTCATGCGGTCGCTCGCCTTCTGGATGTTCTGCCGAGCCATCTCATGCATGTCGTGGAGATGGTCCCCCAGGTTCTCCACGTACTCGGTCGCTGGCTGTTTTATGTTCCGGGGACATCCAAAAGCCAGATCACAGGGGAGGCGTAACTCTCGGCCGAACATTAAGCTGGCTGGCGCCATCCCAGTGATGTCGTGTGTTGATGAGCGGTAGGCCAGCAAGAACAGTGGCACCTTGACGTCCCAGTCTCGCTGATGGCTGGCCACGACGTTCCTCAGGTGCTCTTCTAAGGTCTTGATGTATCTCTCCACCATGCCGTCCGACTGTGGATGTAGGGGTGTGGTGCGGGTCTTGTTCACCACAAGCCTCTCTAGTGCCTCCTTCATCAGGTTAGATTCAAAATTAGTGCCCTGGTGGCTGTGGAGCTCTAACGGCACCCCAAATCGGCAGAACACTTGCTCCACAAGGCAGTCCGTGATTGTCTTCGCCTCCTGGTTCGGAATGGCAAACACTTCCGGCCACTTGGTGAAGTAGTCCACGACCACCATCAGGTACTTGTTGCCTCGGTCGGACACTGGGAATGGTCCAGCTATGTCGACGGCGATCCTTTCGAATGGCGCTCCGACGTTGTACTGCTGCATGCGACCCCGGCTCCTAGTCTGGGGGCCGCGACTCGCCGCGCACACATGACATTGACGGTACCAGCTCTCAGCATCTGCCCGGAGCCTCAGCCAGTAGTAGCGCTGTCGGACTTTGTCGATCGTCCGGTTTGCTCCCAGGTGTCCTCCTGAAGTACCGACGTGCACTTCCTCCAAGACTTCCGGGAACTTACTTCGGGGAAGTACTAACTGCTCCCTCTGCGTCTTCCCATTAGGCGATTCCCATACCCGGAACAGCACGCCCTCTCTTGTCTTCAATGAATCCCATTGGGCTCATTATGACTTGTAGGTGGCACTCCTCGGTGCGATGTCCTCCCAGGTTGGTCTTGGCGCTGCCTCCATTTCTCTCAAGAGTGGCCCCAAGTCTGCGTCCGCCAGCTGGTCCCTCCTCAGGCCTGCGCTATCCCAGCCATCCGCAGGCACTACCGTGACTACCCGCACTGCTGCGGCACGCTCCTTCTCTTCCACTCTCGTGCATTGGCCGCACTCCTCTGGGCAGGGTCTTCGAGACATGGCGTCTGCGTTACCGTGGCTCTTCCCTCTACAATGTTCAGAGGTGAAGTCGTACTCCTGCAGCCTCTGGACCCAACGTGCTGTCTGGCCTTCCCGATTTCTAAAGCTCAGTAGCCAGGTTAGGGCGGAATGGTCAGTCCTCAGGCAGAATGGCTGACCGAACAGGTACTTGTGGAGGGGCTCCAAGATCCTTACTACGGCCAGTAATTCTCGCCGGGTGACTCAGTGGTCCTCTGCATTGGATAGCGTCTTGCTGTAGTAGGCTATCACCCGCTCGTGGCCGTCCTGAACTTGCGATAAGACGCCTCCAATGCAATGATCGCTGGCGTTGGTGTCCACAATGAAAGCGCCGCCTGGTTGTGGAAATCCCAAAATTGGAGCCCTGCAAACGGTCTTCTTCAGGTGCTGGAAAGCGTCTTCAGCGTCATCCGTCCACACATAGGGTCGGTGTTCCTCTGTCAGGCATATAAGGGGTTTGGCAATGTTGGAGAACTCCTTTATGAAATGGCGGTAATAACTGCACAGCCCCAGGAAACTGCCCAACTCTCGCTTATCCTTTGGCCGAAGCCAATCTCTCAAAGCCTGAGTTTTCTCCGGGTCTGTAGCCACTCCGTTTGGTGAGACTATGTGGCCCAAGTAGTTAACTTCTTTGCGGAAGGGCTGGCACTTCTTCGCGTTCAGCTTCAAGTTGGCTGCCTGCAGTCTCTGTAACACCTTGCCTAGGTTGTCGGGATGGTCTTCGAACGTCTTGCCGACGATAATGATGTCGTCCAGGTATAGCAGGCATGCATCATAAGTCAATCCTCTCATTACTGATTCCATGAGGCGTTGAACTGTAGCTGATGCATTGCAGAGGCCAAAGGGCATAACTGTGAACTGCCAAAGCCCTTGGCCTGTCGAGAATGCAGTCGTTTCCTTGTCTCTCAGGTTTAAAGCCACCTGCCAGTTACCGGACTTCAGGTCCAGGGTTGAGAATCACTGTGCACCAGCTAGCGTGTCCAGGGAATCGTCAATCTGGGGTAAGGGAAAACAGTCCTTCCGTGTAACAGCGTTCAACTTCCTGTAGTCCACACAGAAGCGTAACTCGCCGTTCATCTTTGTCACCAGAACTACAGGGGAACACCAAGGGCTTTCAGACTCTTCAATCGCTCCCCTGGATTTCATGTCATCTACCATATCCTGTATCACCGCTTGTTTCGCCAGCGGAACGCGTCTAGGTGCTTGCCGAATAGGCCGGGCTTCTGCAGTGTCGATGCGGTGAAGCACTTTATCCGTGCGGCCGTAGTCACTATCGCCTTAGCTGAAGACGCGCTGGTATCGCCTCAGTAGTTGTTCGGCGGTCAGGTGGTTTGAGTCCAGAGGTTCTACTCCCATTAGCCTTGAACCCGTAGGAACAAGACCCGGGCCTCTTTCAACCAGGGAGTTATCCGAGCTGTCCCTTAAAGGGCGCCCGGCATCCTCCGTGGGGCTTTCCATTAGGGCAAGACCTAGTTTCCTAACAAGCCCCCCATCTGGTCCTAGGGACACAAGACGGGACGGAAATGGATACGCCACTTACGCGCGTCAACACGCAAGGTGAAGACTACCGATATGACCTCGGTGGGGCCGCCTGGTGATCTAGCACACCTCCTACTAGCTAAGCAGGCTAGTACCCGGAAACTTAATGGCTTCCCTCAACCCCGTCCGAAGACGTACCCAATCTCCCACGGGTATCGGGAACACACTGCCCCCTCGAGACCATCCCAATCCGAACAACTCCCGAAGGAGGGGCTCGGCTGTTCGGCCCGAGGTTCCTCTAGTAACGTCAGAGGTACCACGAGTGCTAAGGGTCCGCAGCGCCCGCACTTTGGCAGCTGAAAGGGACGGATCCCTTCCCCTACGGGAGGTCAGGTGGTCGGCCGCCCTCTCTAATAAGCCTTTCAGCCGGGATCCCAGGTGTTGCGTCGGCACCGGCTCCTGTGTCTTGTTGATAGCTGTCACGCTGACCACTGGCTCGCACGACCGTAGCTCCGTTCTGGCCTGGACGTTTTGATCGGTGTCTGCCAGGTTGAATAGCCTCACTGGCACCTCCTCTCGGCACGGCAATAATGTCCTGGCTACACAGAGTCCGTGCAGAGGCGTCATATGGTCCAGCATCATGTTCTTCGTCCGCTGACCTTCCAGTCGAGCAGTCACAACCACCTCGCTTCTCGCGGGGACCACCACGTCTTGCTTCAAGATGACCCTGCACACTCCAGGGCGCTCTACGGGTTGCCGAAGTATCACCTCTTTTCCATTAAGCCGCAGGATCTTCCTGCTGACGTCGACCGTCGCCTCGTGGCTCCTGAGGGCATCCAATCTTAGTATTACCTCTTCAGCCCCCTCCGCGACGAACACCCACTAACGCACGGCACTCCGTTCCAAGGTTTAATGCAGCATGGCCTCCCTCTCCACGGGCAAGGTGTCGCCCTATGCCGTTACTAGCTGGTATGATCGGCTTGGTTTCCTCGACGGCAAACCCTTGGCCACGTCAGGCCTGATGAAGTTCACGGCTGCCCCGGTGTCTACGAGTACGCAGCACGGCTTCCCTCTGATCCAACCGTCCGCGATGAGGCTGTCATCCATACGTCGGCTGACGCGCGCACTGTCACTCGAGGGGAAGGTGGTGATTGCGCCGACGTGCTCCTCGCCACGCCGGTCCTTACTTTTTCCTCCGGCTGCTCTTCCTGGTGTCGGTCATCTTCGCGCCCAAGTTGCTATTTGCAGCTTCCGTCTTCGTTGTTAATTCGGTCTTCATTTGTTCCATATTCTCGGCGATGTCGTCGTCCCGCTTCCTGAAATCAATTGTGACTTTGTGGGTTCGTAGAATTAAAAGGTCGAGTTGCAGAAATTAAAAATCTCCTCTATTTTTGTAGCAATACACTGTTCAATTCTCACGTAACAACATTACACCACATATACACAGTCTTCTAAGGTCGATGACAATACCAAACCGTGGCCGCTGATTACATTAGCTCTGGTTACAACAACACAGCTCACTCTGTTTACTACTGTCCTGCTGGCGTGTCACAATCCCTTATATATCACATTGACTGTTCTGTCAATCACTAGATGTTTCTGGAAAACAAGGCATCTAATGACGTAATTCGAACATTCTATCACCTTCGAGAAACGTAACTTAATCTATGCCGGCGAGGCCTTTACCTCAGTTATTTTGCTTGCCGGCGCTATCTATTTACACTAAATGCGCTATCGTTAACTGCTTAGCAAGGCTCATTATTGCCATGAAACTTTATCTGCTGACTGTTTCCTTATTTGTGCCGAAACTTTTATGCCTGTTGCCGTGAAAATATTTTTACACAATTTTGTTTGTTTTTCTTTTATAAATTTATAAATTCTTCAAACCTTTTGGTTTTGTTTCAAATATAAATCAAAACAACTGTTACAAAGTTATTGATAGATTCGCCATGTCTAAGGAGAGGAGAGCAGAGCTCCTGTAAAAATGGGTGAGTCATGACTACTCTGTATTTTATTTTTCATTTGTGCACCACCAATAATTTAATCCACCAGCCGCCACTGAATGTCACCTAACAACAATGGTGTTATAGCGACAACTATGAGATGGTAAAACAAATTTTGTAAACAGTTTGTCAGTACAATTAACATTTTAGTTTATGGTACAGTAGATACATATAAGTTCACATAAACTACACATTCATAAAGAAGTGAAGAGCCGATATTGCACAGCACTATGTTCATCCTTATTATGTATTACTTATTAATTATAGTTATTCTCACTTCATAGAATACACCGAAACCAGGTAACACTGAATCGCTTTTCATATCGAAGAAGTTAATTTACAGTCCTGTAGAAATAAATACAGTGATTGTACACTCTTTGGTTTATCTGGTAATAGTAACAATAGTAACAGCAACAAACAGTAACAGTAACAGTAAATAATAATAATAATAATAATAATAATAATAATAATAATAATAATAATAATAATAATAATAATAATAATAATAATAATAATAATAATAATAATAATAATAATAATAATAATAATAATAATAATAATAATAATAATAATAATAATAATAATAATAATAATAATAATAATAATAATAATAATAATAATAATAATAATAATAATAATAATAATAATAATAATGATAATGATAATGATAATGATAATGATAATGATAATGATAATGATAATGATAATGATAATGATAATGATAATGATAATGATAATGATAATGATAATGATAATGATGATAATGATGATAATGATGATAATGATGATAATGATGATAATGATGATAATGATAATAATGATAATAATAATAATAATAATAACAATAATAACAATAATAACAATAACAATAACAATAACAATAATAATCATAATAATAATCATAATAATAATAATAATAATAATAATAATAATAATAATAATAATAATAATAATAATAATAATAATAATAATAATAATAATAATAATAATAATAATAATAATAATAATAATAATAATAATAATCATAATAATCATAATAATCATAATAATCATAATAATCATAATCATAATAATCATAATCATAATCATAATAATCATAATAATCATAATAATCATAATAATCATAATAATCATAATAATCATAATAATCATAATAATCATAATAATCATAATAATCATAATAATAATAATAATAATAATAATAATAATAATAATAATAATAATAATAATAATAATAATAATAATAATAATAATAATAATAATAATAATAATAATAATAATAATAATAATAATAATAATAATAATAATAATAATAATAATAATAATAATAATAATAATAATAATAATTAATAATCATCATCATCTTCATCATCATCATCATAATAATAATAAATGGTAGTAAGAGTAGTAATAGTAGTAATAATAGTAATATTAATAGTAATAATAGTAATAATAATAGACAATAGCATTGAAATATAGACTTTTTAATCTTATTTGAAGATAAAAGAATTTTCCGTGCTCCGGAGCCGTGGTCTGTTGGAACTTATATAACTGAACTTCTTAGCAATGAGTGGACTGGCAGACAAGAGAACCACTGTAAAGAAAAAAAAAAACAACAAGTATTTTATTCTTTATATGGCACAGGAGTTATTATAGATTTACTTACAGGTCTTGTTATTGACTTTGAGATAATCTCCAAATACTGTAGCTTTTATGCACAAAAACAAAAATCATTAGGCTTCAAAAGTGACGCGAATCAGAAGTGGGTCACAGAGCAGAAACACACCGGAAACTGTGTAGCCAACAATGGTATTTCTTCAAGTGCTATGGAAATGACAGCTGCAGAGAAGTGATGTGGAAGAGATAATGCAGAATGTGATACACGAAAATTTTGTCAGATGGAGACTCCAAGACATTAACACTTACAGGATTTGGCAGTAGATAGTTATACTGAGATAAAACAAGAATGCTTGAAGCATGTAGCTAAGGGGTTGGGAACAAAATTAAGAAATTTGGTAAAAGAATGGAAGACAGAGGGAATCACTGCTGTGGGCAGAAGTTTGGAAGCTTGAAGGAAGATACAGTAGTAAAATTATCTAATTATTTTTATAGGAAAACTATCAGAGGAAGTAGTCCTACAGTAGGGCATATGAAAACAGCAATATGTGCAACTATATATCACTGTAGCTCAACAGACAGTACTCCACAGCACCATAAATTTCTAGAAGTTGAAATTCTCTGTGTTTCTACAACAGAGCCATCGCAAAAGGTGAGGCGATTTCCCCACAGAATAACTTAACAATAAAATCTCCACTGACAACCCAAGTAATTCAAACGTTTTTTCCTATATATTGTTACCCAGGCGGCAGACTCACGATGCCGATCAATAAATGATGGCCGGTGGAGAGAGGGGAGACAGGAGGGGTAGCTGAGTCTTCGTTTTCCCCTCCTCCTGCCACTCGAAGTGACACGAAGCTTCGAGAATGTTCTCCCCCTCCATAAAAGGAGATTCGGGAAACTTCGGGCCGATCAATACCAGCGAGGCGACGCGCAGTTGTGTTGAGTTAGCGGAAGCGGGCAAAAGTGTAGTCGTGCAGAGTGTACGCGTAAAGACGAACTGGCAAAATTGTAATTATGTACATTAAATTGTAATTGTGATATTGGAATAAGGTGGAAATAAAGAACATTTTGAGTGGTGTAATTGAACTTTTTAATTTTACGAACCCACAAAGTCACAACTGGCGTCAGGAGTGGGATAACGGCCATGGAATCGGCATTGGAAAAGCTTTTGGAAAAGATGAGCGAATTATCAGCGAAGACGGAAGCGGCAAATAACAACCTGGCCGCGGAACTAACAGCAAAGATGAAGACGGTTAATGACAACATCACCGAGAAAATGGAAGAAATGAAGACGACCAACTATAACATCACCGCGAAGATAGAAGCCACAAACAGCACCTGACCGCAGAACAACTGGAGAAAGTTCGACAACTGCTGAGGCGATACCAGCCCGTCTTCAGCCAAGGCGATAGTGACTACGGCCGCACGGACAAAGTGCTTCACCGCATCGACACTGGGGATGCCCGGCCTATTCGGCAACCACATAGACGCGTTCCGCTGGCGAAGCAAGGGGTGGTACGAGACATGCTGGAGGGCATGAGATCCAGGGGAGTGATTGAAGAGTCTGACAGCCCTTGGTGTTCCCCTGTAATCTTGGTAACGAAGAAGAACGGCAAGCTACGCTTCTGCGTGGACTACAGGAAGCTGAACGCTGTCACCCGGAAGGACTGCTTCCCCTTACCCCGGATTGACGACACCCTGGACACGCTAGCACTAAACCCGCACTAAGCAGCTAGATGCTGGACAGAAAATACTCCGCCTAGGTAAACCTGGACGACTCGAATCTTCTGCTGGTCTACTGGGGCTTCCTCGGTCAGCACACTCCGGCGCAGGTGTTCAAGAGAGGAGGTTGTGGAACCGGTTGTTCCCCGAGAGCTTCCAGTGAGTAGGGAGAACCAGCCGGCCGAAGGCCAACGAGAAGCAGCTCACTGCCAGATCACCTGTAGCGGGTTAACCAACCCGTTAGCTGGGTAGGACAACAAGGCTGCAGCCAACAGTATCTTGGCTGGTTCTTAGGCGCGCATTTAGGTTTGTCCTTTGTTGCTCGCGCTTCGCAGCGCCCAGTATCTGTGCTTTCTCTCATTCTAAAACTATTTTTCTCTGTATGTATTATTAAGGCCCCTGATAGGTTAAAATATAAGATAGGCGCTGCTGACTCACAAAGAGCGAGAAGCGCAAACCGATTAGGTGCCAGGCAGCAGATCACTAGGCTTTTACTTTTCTTCCCGCTTCTCTCTTCTAGACTTAGCTTAATTAGAATTAAGGACTACTAACATGGCCCCCGTGACACTACACCAAGAGCACTAGAAACGCCACGAGACAAACCTAGCACTAGCGGATTGTTAAAGAAGACAAAGACCAAACAGACAAAGAGGATCAATGACTTCCGTCCTAATGGCATGAAGGAGAAGGCGCACCCGACCAAATCCGTCGCATCCATATTGGATGAAGATCTGGCCTGCAGTGACAGCGATGATGACCGCTCTTTACCAGCCGCATTTGTCACCATAACCACAATAACTCAACCTGTCACTGCTGCTCAAGGGGAGATGCCTGAGGCTCCGGACGCCGAGGAGAGGCAACTAGGGAAGGTCCTAGACCAGCGCTTTGTACACCAACCGAGGCAGGATCTCTCCAGGTCTATACAGCGGGCAATTACAAGCGTAGCCTGCCTGCATTGACCGGCGAGTTTGATAGGGCCTATAGGCCCATAAAGTACTTGTCCTCGTACCAATTTGGGTACCACAGGTTCCAATGCACCACCCTTGAAGGCTATGACGGGAATATGACCGTGGAGGAGGTCAAAATGGAACTGACAGGCCTAAGATTTGAAGTCCTTAAGGTTGGTGAACTGTAATCTCGTAGGGCTGGATCACATCTGCTAATATTTAAGCTGACCTGTCAAATGTGCCTGACTCCTCGGCCATTAGGTCCCTTATGGACCTAGTGCACTGTAGAGTGTGTGTCGAGGACTACGTCCCAACCAGTGGTCTGGCGCAGTGCGTCCGGTACCTTTGCTTCCCGCATCTGGCCCGGAACTGTGCGGCACCTGAAGTCTCTCCTGGTGCGCGGGGATCCACCTTGTGAGCCACTGCGAGGTACCTGAACGAAAGTGCGCCCTCTGTGGGTCCCTGGAACGCAGAACACGGTGGAAGGAGTTCTTGGTGTATAGGCTACTAGGTGGCCTACCAACAGCACCTGAAGCACAAGGTAACCGACAGCTGTGGGACGTGGCGTCCAGTTATCGCGGTTACTATGCTACAATTAATCGCCTTACCCGCATTCCAGTGCTGTAGCACCACAGGACACTACCACCGCCTGCTCGCAACAGAGGACAGTATCCCGGCCAACTGCATCAACAGCATCGGCCAAAGAGGAGCTAGAGCCGCAGCGGCAGCCCAGACCAGCGAGGAGACAACACACGCAACAATCCCTCCCGCACATAATCCACCAACCAAACAGACCTACACTCCTAATCCATCTGATGAGCTAGGTACGATCACTCTAGGCCCCAGCTCGGAGTGGTTCTTTTCCCGTCTGTGCAGCAGAGACTTAGAAGCGGGTTATCAGCTGTTCATCAGCATGCACGACTTCCTATTCCACAACTTCCAATTCGAGGGCCCAATAAGAACAACAAGTAATGTCCCACGTGCATGTAGTCACTCGGCACGCACATGCAATATCACGTTGACTAAAGATACGACAGACACCACACCCTCTGACATACCAAAATGAACAATAATAAATGCCTGAAATTCCTGTTCTGGAACTGCAGAGCAGTGCGCTCCAAACAAAACCAACTCAGATATCATCTACTTCTGAATCCGATAATGTTAGTACTACTCAGTGAGACGTTTTTGAACGCAAAATCCCGTTTTTCACTATCGGGATATCACGTCTAACGAACTGGTCGCCCAAACGGATTAGCAAGAGGAGGGACCGCAATACTAGTACACAGTTCAATAGAACATTATCAAAAATTTATCCCACAACTAACCCACATGGAAGGAACAGCCGTTTCCACTAACATTAAAGATCAACCGCTAACAGCTGTGAGCATATATGACCCACCTGGACAACTCTTATACCAAGATCTACATACAATACTTAATTTAGGGCGGCAAGTCATAGAAGCGGGTGACTTCAATGCCTCACACGAAAGCTGGGGATGCTACTCAAACAATGTGACTGAAAACACCCTTCACAGACACATGCTAAACAACAACTATATAATAGCGCACACATTGGAGCATACATACATACAAAAAACAGACAGCAACGACCAAATACACTAGACCTGGCCCTTCGTAAAGCAGAAGGTTTAGGTATAACCTGCGGCTAATAGACACGCTAGCATCAGATCATTACGCGGTTCAAACTGAAATAGAGGAACCACTAACTCTTACTCCACCGCCGCTGAGAAGGGACTTCCACCGTGTAAACTGGCCAGCCTTCCGCGATACATTATATTCCTCTCTCCAGGACCGCGAACCTCTGCAGATTCGCAAAACGGTAGACAGACAGACTGTTAAACTTGAAATGACAGTACATGTGGCACTAAGCACAACTGTCCCACTAAAAGCACCACCGTAACACGAAATAAGTTACCCACCGGATATAATCGTACTTATGCGAGAGCGGGATCGCGAAAGACGCAAATGGCAGCGTATGAGAAATATTGTACATAATGTAAATCAGGCTACACTCAACAGCCAAATAAAAACACGAATCAGCGCAATACTACAGCAACAAGGGGAAAACACCATTGCGAGTGCGCAAGAGGACAGTCGCCAGATTTGGCAGTTAACCGAAAGGCTCATTAAGGAACCACTTAAGGTGCCTCCTCTAAACATGCCCAAAACTAAAAACAGATATGCTGAAATTACGTTAGAAAAAGTGAATGTACTCGCAGATGCAATCGAAACAATCTGCTGACCCAATGAAGAAACGAATGACGTAAACTTCAGTACTCAGGTAGAACAAAGCGTTATTAACATCATCATGAATCCTACACACAATAGAGCAAGGAAAGCTAGCAAAGGGGAGCTGAAGCGGTTAATTAAAAATCTGAAGGACACCAAGGCTCCTGGCTTCGACAAAGTACCAAATTTGGTATTGGAAAACCAAAGTGATCTTGTATTAGAGATACTTTGCAATATCACGAATTACTTCTGCAATTTGACTACTTCCCAAATCCATGAAAGCACGCCCGAGAGTTAATGTTTAGAAAACCGGGGAAGGACCCCAAACTACCAAACAACTACAGGCATATTAGCCTGCTAAATACCGTTAGTAAGGTGACTGAAAAAGTTTCCCCTACACTACAACTCTCTATATTTGTTGAAAACACTGTAAATGGTCACAAATTATAACAGATGCACAGCTGCGGTATTTCTCGACATCCAGACATTTATCGTCACCTAGGCCGGTTATTAAAACTGAGAAGACTAAACTTTCGTGATAGCATCGGGAAACTATATACGCTAACGCACCGTCGTGGTAGTTATCAATGAAACCACGTCAACTCCAAGACATATAAGAGCCGGGGATTCCCAGGGAAGTATTCTGAGAACCGTATTATTCAATCTGTATATAAATGACATTCCAAATACTGAAAATACGCAATTATCAAAATATACGGACGAAACGGGAATAGCCACGCAGTCATGGAAATCGGAAGTGGTGACAAAACGACTGAAAAACGCGCTAGACGAACTATCACCCTGGCTACACAGTTGGCGTATAAAAGTGAATCCGAAAAATCGCAACTGATTCGATTTACTCAGCGAACATACCATTAAGTCGCACTGAGGCCACTAATACTATTTCAGTAAAATATGCATGTGACCGACAACGTTAAATATCTGGGAGTTATTCTCGACAAAAGACTAAACTTTGCACAACTTGTAAAGAGCACCAAACGAAAAGTGAACTCCCAGTTACACTAGCTAATCCATTGCTAAATAGAAACACTGAAATTAGCACCAGATTAGGCCTAACGCTTTATAAAACACTAATACGAGCAATAATTACGAAAGCAGCTCCGGTCTGGGGTCACTGCGCAAAATCTGAACAGCTGAAAGTGATGCAAAACAAAATATTTAGGATAATCACCAAGGTAGATATACTCCACCACAAGCTCAGCATCCATACCATTGAACAATTCACCAAACTGCTTGTGTTTAACATGTATAACAAGTGCGAGAATCACTTTAATCCCCTCGTATCGAACCTGGGACAGGACGAAGCCAATACTGGCAAATATAAAAAGCCCCTGCCACTGTTTAACAGGACTATACCCATCAATATTCACACATACGCCAAAGATGTACATGACTATCTGACCCCACTAATGCAACCCGCCAATTAGCTCAAACCTAATACCAAACACTAAGTCACTCCACTGTCTCTCTGCGGCCCTCCAAGTCCTTGTGCTATCCAGCCAATGCGGACCCGGGGGCAGAGGCACAGGCACAGGCTCGCACCAGCACTGTTAGGCATGCCGCCCGCCATGTGCGCACTGATGGCAACCTGGCACACACCAATGGCACACGAGAAACACAGACGCCCCTGTAAGGCTAAGACGTATGTATCAACTGCAAAATTTAAAGAAAATGGCCATAATGTAAACTCGATGTTACACCTAGATGCTATTTCAATAGTGATGACGCCCTCAGGCCGATGTTTAAGTAATTATGATACCTGCATGATACAATTGCATGTTATGTACAGTAGTATAGTCACAACTTGACCCATCCATACACCGGAGCAAAGAGACATAGATTAGACTTATAGTAACGCAAGTGCTAGGCGCGGAACCTTTCTGATTTATTTACAGATGGCATCTTGAACGCACGACTCATCGCCTAAGATCACCCATTAAGGAACAGTGGGCGCCAGGGTTCTGAGATCATAACGTCTTCCTCCCTCGAATATATCATAGTGGTTCGCCGCATTGAATTAACCAACTATATGAATCTGGGTGCTATATGCGGGACCAGCAACCATCGCCAGGGCTGCTGCCCTAGGTAGTGAAGGGTTTATTTTAGTAGGTATTCAGCATCGGTGCATGAACCGATGCGGTAACTCCTGGGCTGGTGTGGGTAAACTCCATTTTTTCCTTCCAACGTTAAATAAAAAGCAAAAAAAATCTGTTTTCTCAGTGGCGTGTTTAACGGTGTGTGTGAATGTACGTTAATGAATAAATGTTTGAGAACTTGTCTAAAATTAATACTGCAGCTCTATTTGTCCGGGTATGATGTTCTTTTGGAATGGGCATACATAGTGATATGCCTTCTGTCCTATACAACACTTACGCACCGTGTTGTCTACACCTTCTCTATAATCTGTTCTGCAAATCATCCATTAGAAGACATTTAAGAAAGGCATACGACACATATATTGCTTAACACGTTGCATAAATTAAACAATAAATAGGGGCAGATGACCCATGTGGTATAATGATATTTGATCATGTCGTCAGATACATTTGTAGTAACGAATTGAGATTCTACTTGCAAGAACCATATTTTTACGTTCTTGCGCCAGAATAGCAGTATTTTCGCAGCTACTTGTGAAACTTCCGTGTTGGTTGCTGTTTCGTTTTTCTAATTGGATTTGACATAGCGTGTGTATGTATGTAATTGGCGTACCAACTGTTAAATAATCGCAATATCACAAGTTCGTCAACTCGTGGTAAACAGAAGTAGATCCGTTTTAGAATTTACTTATATTTTATTTATGAAAAATTAAATCACAATAATACATAATAGAAAAGCAGCCTTTGCTAGCTGATTAACAATCAAACAAAAGACTAACGCTAAATTAACGTCTATTACAGCATTAGGAGAGAGTGTTTATGCAAGTCGAAGTATATGTCACATGCTGCCACAATAATGTAGGAAATGGATTAATATGTAAAGGACTGACTTTATTAATATTAGTAACATAAGTATTCCTCATTCAAGAGCTCTTAGTGTTTCCAGCGGAAGCAAACTTGTCTTCAAATCGCTTGCTGTATAATGCGTATAACATTAGAAACCAAAGATTAATTTTAAGTCTGAATATGGCGAAATAAAAAAACTTGATATACAGTTGTGCCATTAATTCTGTACAACTTTAGTAACAGTTTAAATCTTACAAGATATAAGAAGCTCTGCTTTGTTGAATCTACATATAATGCTTTTACTTTGTCTATGGGGTTTATATATCACGTTACTTGTGTTCAGGAAAGATGGAAGGTGCTATATTTTTTATACACAATGGAAACAGGGTGAAGTACCATCACTCAGTAATTTCAATAATCCTTAGCGCAGAAGCAATACAATTGTTTCCAGAAACATTCTCACTGAAACATTCAATGCCATAGCCGGGATTGGAAACCTTCTCCATATATGGCTGGTGTGAAAGCATAATTAATTTTTATGATTTGAACTAATACTGGCCATAAACTATTGAGCCGGGGACTTGGACTCCCGCGAATGGGATGCACTTGCATGCTCAGCGCTGCCACCACGTTACCCCCACTCTCTTTCCGTACTTCCCTTTCTCACACACACACGATCATAGAACATGCAGGTCTGCTGGGCGCTACACGTGAGAGAACCCAAATTTAATTTTCCAATCTTTCATAATGATACAGATGTTAAAACCAAGATTGAAACAAGCATATTCACATATTATGCATACTTTTAAATGTTATAATTTGTAGCAGAATGTGTATGTTGGAGATGGGATGCACGTTGACTGTTTCAAAGACCCAAGTCGGGAAGCCAGATATAACAGGGTTAATTCGTTGTATTTTGAGTTGTTTCTTGATGATTGTGTTTAATTAAATAAGAGTCATGTGGCATCTAGTTTTCAGGCGTGGTTCGGAATAAAGTTTCCGACAAGTCAAATTTTGTAACAATTTAATTGTATTATCTGGATTACATTTTACTTGAACTTCCTTTCTCAGTCAATTGCAGGTTACCTCCAGCATATCGATAAATTCTTACTTACTTAATACATAGCGTCTGTTAGTTACATCAACTTCTTGATCCTGCACAACTATTCATCACTGTTCAGATCACAAAACATCTATACCAAAATTATTGATTTTCCGTAATTATCGTTACTCCCTTATTTATTTTGTGATTGGCCGAATTAATGCTACGTCACCACATTACGTCTTACAATTATTACTACGGCCAATCACAGAATTACAAATATTTTTACACATTTTTATTTATAAATTTATAAATGTTTCACACTTTTTCTAAATATAAATCGAAACTACTAATAATCATTTAAATCGTTTCAAATTATAGTTAATAAATTACCTGATTGTTTAATCCAATGGATCTGCCAGTGGCTCATCCGTATTGCTGTTATTTCCTGCATGGCTGGTAATTCAGCCTTGTTATGAAACTCGAACACAGTTCTGCGTACAACGTCCTTTTCAAAGTCGCTTAAATTTATAACAACCTTCGGCGGACCAAGATATTTTCTAGGTGACACAAACACTTGGGCACCACTGGGATCAGATTTTCTTGCCTCTTCGCACATGCAAGACACTTGCTTTACCTACACCTTACGCTTTAGCAGTGCGCTGCTGCGTATTTTTGAAATCGGGCTGATTTCTATATTCCTCGTGTTCCATCTTTTTAAAAACGTGTAGACCTTAAACTAATACTGCAGCCTGACTTCACAACATCCGCGTATTTCACTTACCACTGAATTCACCATTAGAAGCCATTACACTATATTACTCTTGCTCTCTGCACTGCTGTCTAAAGAATAAACGAATAATACTCATTTTGAAATCTCAAGAGTAAATAAACACGTAAGATTCATTCATAAACATGAACATAGTATGTGAGGATCGCGTTCTGCACATACATCATTCCACAGGTTAACAGGAACTGAACTGTTTGCTCTTTCTCAAATATAACAAACATCTTGGCTTGTTCAAAGCAATTCTTTTAGGACATTAAATCAGTAGTTTCAATTTAAGTTCTGAGCAATTAAAATTATATGTACATACGCACATGCTTACCAACCAACAATGACAGTCATTACAGTGTTTACGTTACGATGTGTCGGTAAATATATTGGTACTTTATTTGTATTACGAAAACTATATGAACTAACAATATGGGGTTTTTTACGGCTGCGTTAGAAGCGCTACACTCCAACCTTTTCATGGATCACTTTTTACAAGATATTTATTTTTGTCTTATCGCAAGTAGTATTAGAGATGGTTCACTTGGCGCTCGCCATACCCCACTTACAGGTGATGTAATATAACAACTTCCCAGGACTTCGAATGGTTGCTCAGTTGCTAATGTTCTGTGACAAACATCAACCCATTTGAAAGACACGGCAATTTAGTATAGTGAATCTTCGCAAAGGGTATGTATCCCATTGTATATGGGATTTCCTAGTGGCTTTACCGGAAAAAAGCGAGTCAGTTGGAGAATTTAGTGTCCTTTTATAATTTACGTCCCCCAACGTTAAGTCATATCGGACGATGAACGAAACGGGTGAAGTGATGTTCAAATGAGTTCGGGGTCCATGGAGCTTAAAGCTAACTGACATTCGTCTATCAGGATAAGGGAAAACCCCGGAAAACCCTTATCCAGGTAGCTCACTCAAACTGAGATTCGAACTCGGGACCTCTTGAACGTGAGGCAGACACGCTACCATCTACGCTACCAAGGCGGGCACAATTTAGTGTCAGACTAGCATGTTACAATGGTAGCTCAATGGTTAAGGGCAATCATACGGAGACTGAGAGATCCATAGTTTAAATGCTATAGTATTGAATTCTTCTGTCTGGCTGTACCCTTCGAAATCTTGCCACTCTGGTGTGGAAGAACAATTAATTTCTTTCAACTGACCTAATAGTGGTAATAGTATGAAGCGTCAGTTGGAACGTTTAATGTAATACCGAAAGAAGGCTGGAAGACACCTAGTTCAAATCTCGCCTACGACATTGAATTTTTCAGTTTGGTTCTACCTTTCAAAACCTTGCCCCACACAAAGTTGGTGTAACAGAAAAGTTAATTTCCAACTTGTAGATTCCTTGTTTTTTTCAACCAACAGAGCTCTCGTTTGATTGTTGTATTTTCTCATCTGGGTCAAATCAGACCATCATTATTGTATACCACTTGACAGCAAACGTTTGTGAAGGGAACCGCGTTAGTTGGGTTTGAAAGTGAACTTGTAATTTGAAGTAATACCTCCTACGACAAAACGTGCTGATTAGCCACCAGGTAGAAGGAGTGAAGCAGTAACACTTCTTTAAGAACACTACTCATATAAAGAAACAGCGAAAAATATGGGTAGTGACGTAACAAAATCAGGCGCCAGGAAAATTTTAAGGGATATAATATTAACTGGAAGCATAACAAGTGGCAGAAAACTAAACTCAACTGCAAACATTGTTGCGTAACAGTGACTTGAACTTGTCTTTCTGTACAAGATCGCCAAAACATTGCAATAGATATAAATGTCATATTGAAAGTTTCTGGGCTGCACGTTTCATACGAAAAATAAGACAAAAACTTAGCTCAAATGGCCTGCGATCAAGGATCCCAAGATATTCCTTTTCGCAAACTAAATCAAAGGCAAAAGTGTATGGAGTGGCCTATACCACACGCTATAAGTGTGGACTAAAGTCATTTGTAGTGATAAAACCAAAGATGGCATCTATGAAGTGATGGCATCAGATTCATGTGTCATCAAACATGCAAGGAAGGATGGATGGATAGTGGGATTTAAGGGCGCTCAACTGCCGAGGTCATCAGCACCCTTAAGAAGACAATTTTGTTAAAAATCACTAAAAGGGGCTAAAACATGGTCATAATAAAGTCACGATAAAAACGAACACCATGCTAGATAAAAGTGTAAAATAAAACTAAAAGCCATAAAAGGCTGGTAATTAAACCCTAAAATAGACATTTAAAAAGAATTTTAAAACTCTGACCACTGCTTACTCGTCGTCCGCAGGTATCTCTGCCAAGCTGGCCGGCAGCTGGAGAGACCAGCGAAGACGCGACTGGTTAAAACATTCCAATAGGACATGCCTGACCGAAAGGGCTGCACCACAAAGCGGGCAAACTGAAGCAGGGCCCTGACTGAATAAAAATGAGTGAGTAAAAAAGCAGTGGCCAACACGCAACCGAGCCAAACGTACATCTTGCTGGCAGGATGCACGGCAGGAGGTTCTCCATGGCACCGGAAGGTCTTTTATGTCACGGAGCTTATTGCTGTTCAGAGCACACCACTCGTCGTGCCACGAGCGCAGCACCGCTTTCCGTAAAAGGTCGCCAAAGTCTTCCGCGGCTACAAACGGAATAGTGACCTGCGGCTGTGTGGTGGCTATCTTCGCTGCCGAATCCGCCAGCTCATTCCCTGCCAGGCCCGCGGGCTCCAGGGACCCAAGCACATACCACTCTGACGCCTGAGGCGTATAAAAGGTGTAGGGCATCCTGGATACGCTGTACAATAGGATGGTAACTGTATAGCGGCCGTAGGCTCTGAAGTGCACTCAGGGAATCGCTTAAAATGAGGCTAGCACCTAGGTTTCGTCGACTTACACATAAAATAGCTCGGTAAATCGCTTAAAGTCCAGCGCTAAAAATAGAGGTGCTGCTATGGAATCCGAATGTATAGGATTCGGTTTCATAGACAAAAACACACCCAACCCCACACGAGCTCTTTGTGCCATCAGTATAAATTAAAATTCGATCAGTAAAACCAGATAAAAATTCTAAAAAGCAAGTACGGATACTACTGGGAGCCATGTCAGATTTCGCAAAGCGCGTCATGCCCAGATCTATGTGTGATATTCCGCACAACCAAAGAGGATACACTCGTTCGCCCCTGGGAAACATTCTAGGCATTTCAAGTGCATGCCTCCTAAGCAGCTTCCGGAACCGAAATCCTGGAGGCTTTAGACTGACACGGGTGTTCCTATACTGGACATCAAAGAACGTGTCGAAAATGGATGCAAACGTCGGATGCGATGGCATGATATTGAATCCACAGTCATAAGTACCCAGCAAAATATCGCGCCGATATTGCAGATGAGGTCATGCCGCTTCGGCGTAGAGGCTGACGACTGGGCTAGTTGGAAATGCCCCAATAGCTAAACAAATGCCAAAGTTATGGACCGTGTCTAAGAGCCTCAGCAAGGATGGACGAGGTGCTCCATAAACGATGCACCCATAGTCCAGCTTGGATCGGATCAGTGTGCAGGACAAGCAAAGCAGCACTGCGTGATCCGCTCCCCAGGATTCCCCACTTCATATTAAGAAAACGTTCACATCATGCTTTCAACTGCGCTATATGCGAGGACCAGGACATCTTTCTATAAAAAACTAGTCCGAGGAACCTTGTTTCATCGGCAAATGGTAAAACATGGTGACCTAGTCGGAGGACGGGTGGTAACCTACTCTTGCGGCGCCAGAAGTTAACGCACACTGTCTTATCAGTAGAGAACCTAAAGCCGTTCTCAGAGCTCCAGTCCTGAAGGATGTCTAAGCATTGCTGGAGACGACGCTCTGGGAACGGAGTAAGCGGAGAAGTACAGTAGACGGCGAAATCGTCCACGAATAAGCACGATGAAACCCCTCGAGGAACACAGTTAGAGATACAATTAATCGCAATAGAAAACAATGTTACACTTAGTACCGATCCTTGTGAGACCCCGTTCTCTTGGATAAAAAGGTTTGAATAGAGCGAGACGACCCTTACTCGGAAAACGCGATCGTTCATAAACTCCGGAAGGAACACGGGTAGGCGTCCATGAATATTCCAGCTGTGCAGGGTGCGTAATAGACCTGCACGCCAACAGGTATCATAAGCTTTCTCTAGGTCAAAATATATGCCCACGGTCTGATAATTCTGCAAGAAACCGTTCATGATCTGTGTCGACATCGACACGAGGTGGTCTACTGTCTAACGGCGACGTCGGAAGCTACACTGGATGTTCGTCAGTAGGTTGTGAGTTTCAAGCCACCACACCAACCGCCCATTGATCATGTGTTCCACCACCTTGCAGACGCAACTGGTGAGGGAAATAGGACGGTAGCTGTAAGGCAGATGTCTGTCCCTCCCGGGTTTCGGAAGACTGCCGTCAACCCAGATATGGTTGCAGACCTCGAGTAGGAAAGCCTTCCCTTCGGGAGAGAGATGTTGTAAGAATCGCATGAGGATACCGTCTGGTCCTGGTGCATATAGTCTGGAGGATGAAAGTGCGTGTTCTAGCTCTGCCATGGTGAACAGGCGATTGTAGTCTTCAAGGTGTCGAGAGAGAAAGCAGAAACCTTGAGATTCCACCTGGTTCTTAATGGTGAGGAACTCAGGTGCGCATTGATCTGAGCTAGACACATGAGCGAAATCACCGCCAAGGGTGTTAGCCACATCTAACGGATCCACAACGACGCCTGAAGGAGTCTTCAAACCAGCAATCGGAATGTGGGTCGATTTTCCGGCCACGCGCCTTAACCTATCCCACACTACAGAACAAGGTGTATGGCGAATAAAAGACGTTACAAAAGCAGTCCATAACTGCTTTTTGCAATCCTTGATTACCTGCCGAGACCTGGCACGCATCTTCTTGTAATGAATAAGCTTCTCCAGTGTGGGGTGGCGTTGGAAAAACCTAAGGGCACGCCTACGAGCACGGATTGCATTCCGGCAGTCATCCGTCCACCATGGCACAGGACGTCTACGTGCATGGGAGATGAACGTGGAATAGACCGTTCTCCGGCGGAAAGTATTCGATCTCTAAGATGTTCTACGAGCTCGTTAACAGAGGCGTGCTCCTCAGAACTAAAACCCGGCAACTGAGTGTGAAGGGCCCAGTTGGCGTGATCGAATCGCCAGTTAGGCAGGTGTGTGGAACACACGTGGTGTGCTAGGAGACTGATAAGACACGGGAAGTGGTCACTGGAGTGCAGGTCAGAGATGACGTTCTATTAGAGGGACACTGCTAACTGCGGTGAGCATACTGCCAAATTCAGATGCGAAAAGGTGTTGAACGCATCAGAAAAAACGTAGGTTCTCCGGTGTTCAGGAGAATAAGGTTGTTACTGCCTAGGAAGTCGGAGACAACTCTACCTCTTGCACAAGTTCGAGTTGAGTCCCAGAGAGGCTGATGTGCATTGTGGTCTCCCACCAACAAAAAGGGGGTGGGTAACTGGACAACAAGATCTTGGAGCGGGGCAAGTGATACGTCATCTGAGGGTGGAATATAGATGTTGCCGATAACCAAGTCTATCGTCGGCAGTACAATACGGGCAGCAACGGACTGGATGTTAGTGCGTAGAGGTATCACGTCCACATATACGTCATTTCTGACCAGTACCATCGTCCCCCCGTGGGCCGGAATACCCTCTTCCGGAGCAAGATCACGCCGCAAGGGAGTATGCCGCCTTAAAGTAAAGGAATCCTGAGGACGTAGCTTAGTCTCCTGCAAGAAAGCTAGTGGGTCGTGCTTACTAAGCAGCAAATCAAGCTCTGGGCGATGTGCCCTAAGCCCACGTATGTTCCATTGGAGAATCGCCATTTAAACAGTGGAATAAAAGGTTATAGGTTATTCCACCTCATGACGACTTCGAAGGTGGCAGAATTAGTTTGCCCTTCTTTTTCGGTTTAGGGATAACCCGTTTAACGTCCGAATTGTCGGGTCAATTTCGGGATGTCATCCTGACAGTGTTATCCGTGTCCTGTTCCATCTCCTCCACGGATGAAGCCCCTTTCTTGATAGAGAACTTCGGTTCAAGAGCCCCAAATCGGTTGGAGACGGTGACCGACGAGGAGCACAAGCGCCGTTCAGAGTCCTCACCCGAAGACTCCTCAGAGGAGGAGCTTTTAGATGCCCGGGGACTCTTCCTACGGCTGGCAGGCTTGCTGGTATCCTTTAAGAAATTGGACCTCTTGTAGCTGGTGTTGAACTGCTTTGGAGGTGCATCGTACACAACTGGCTTGTCATACTTGGACGTTTATGCTTTAGCCGGTGGCAGTACTGGTGGTCTTCCTGATGGAGGCGTAGCCGTCGTAGGGGCAGACAAGGGTGTTGCTTTGGCAGGCTTCGGAGATGGTGGTGGAACAAGGATTTTATCACATGTCGTAGCCGCAGTGATATCGCGGGTCTCAGTGGCGATCTCTCTCCTCGCCACTGGTCTAGCTACTACAGAGCTATAGGTAGCTGACCGCGGGAGGGATGGTATGCGGGTACGCACGAGTTTCCGGGCTTCCGAGAATTAGACCTTCTCTTTCCCCCAGATCTCTTGAATCGCCTTTTCCTCAACGAATCGCGGGCAGTCTCTAGAGCTGGATGGGTGTTCTCCAGCACAATCAACACACTTTACTGTCGATGTGTATACACCCTCGTGCTGCGACGTCGCACAGTTGCAACACATAGGCGTCCCGTTGCAGAACGCGCTAGTGTGTCCGAAGCGCTGACACTTAAAACATCTTATGGGGTTCGGAATAAAGGGGCGCACCTCAACGGTCTCATACCCTGCCCTAATCATTTGTGGGAGATCTACCCGATCAAAGGTAAGGAACAGGGTACGGATAGGCACCAATTCCCCTCGCTCTCTACGCTGCATGCGGTACACAGCCGTCACACCTTGGTCTTTAAGGTTCTCCGTGATCTCTTCATTGGACATACCATCAAGCGCACGAGTGTTCACCACACTGAGCGAAGAGTTCAGTCTTGTGTACGGATACGGTCACCGGATAACTGCCTAACATGTTGGCCTTCAAGATCGCTGCTGCCTGGGAGACAGAATGTGCTTCTACCAGCAGCGTGCCATTTCGCGATCGAGTACATGATTTTACCGGACCAGCTATCTTGTCTAAGCTCTTCTGGATGGCAAAAGGATTCACCGATGTAAATTTCTTGTCCTCTTCCGTTCTGCTTATCACCAAGTAGCGAGGACCACAGGGCTCTACTGCTTCCTTTGCAATATCCTTCACAGATGTAGGTTTAAATTTAGGTGCCATTGCGGTAATGTCCTCCGTCATTGCAAACGTCTCCGATGGCGTGCTCACATCCTGGGCACCACACCGCCTTAGGTGAGAGTCCTGGCCTGGACGTTGCTTACCTTAGGGTCACAACTCCCAGTGTAGACAGAGGGACCCAATCGCCTTCAGGAGTGTAACCGCGCATGCAATTGCCCCTACCCGGGACTGACCTTTATCAGCGGATACGAACATAGTCCAACATGGTAACAAGGAGCTGGGAATTACGCGTTGCCCAGTCACCCCTTTTGCTTCCCACTCCAACCACCCGCGCTATGTTACCCGTCAGACATATGTTCAGGGAGGAATAAACAAACAAACACACACATAAAACAAAACAAAACAGAAAAAACAAAAGAAAAAACAGAAAACAAAACAAGAATAATAAATGAATGAATGAATGGGGTGAAACATCGAAGTGGACCATGGTATGCGCGTTTGAAGAAACACTCACGTCGCGGAGGAACCCATTCGAGAGATTGAACAGTTGAGGAAATTTTATCAGAGTACATCATCGGCACTATGAAGCATCTTGTCAAACTCATGATGAGATGATGAATGGCCAGGCATGATGGACACTTAGTAGCGTCAGAGGTAAACATTAGTGCTTAGGGTTAGAACTACTGCCTACTACTGATTTATTTGATGGTGACGTGGAACGGCGCATCTTTCAACAGGATGGCACTGCCATACCGCCCGAAAAAAATCTGAAATCGTTATAGAAATCATCGTGCTACTATCCTTCGTTGGCCAGGAAGCAGTCCTCAACTCAAATTAATTAAAAACTTGTGCTCAATGGCTGAAAGATTTGCTATCAGGTAGGAATCACAGTAAGAAGAGGGAGTTCCTAGAGGCTACTGTAACGGCCATGGTAGGAATCAAGCCTCCACTGGCTAGACTACATTTGTCAAAAAGCGTTGATAGTAGTTCAAGGGTAGAATTTGGAATTATAGAACGCTTACGTTTCGAAAATAAAGTATTTAAGCTGACCCAATGTACGTCAAGGCGGGAGTCGATGGGCAGTCGATAGATACTTAATAAGCAGTCAGTGATCAGTCAATAGAGCAATTAATTGGCTGACTTTCACCAGAAACGGTAATCGCAAAGGTTAACTTCATACATCTGTGAGCCTATAAGGAATTTTGGCTCCTCTTTCTAATATGCGACGCGAAGATTTTTTTCCTAATTCTTTCACACTTTTTGATGTTTTATATACAACCATAATTTTTAATATAATTTCTTTACTTGTTAGTGCAGTTTCGTGTTGGAGGGCATTCTTTTAACGTTATTAATTGTTTGTTTGTTTACTTACTGCGCAATGAAGCCATATTGAAGAATTCAGTGCAGCCAAACTTTGCTTGTTTCTCCACTAAAAGCAATGCTGCCATCAGTCTCACTTCTCCTGAAATTACAGTATATCGCTGGATCAAATTTTGTTACTCATGCACTGCTTTGCACATAAACAATCCAACGGCACGACGATAATGGAGTACTCCATAGGAGATACATGTACGAGTTCTCGGACTGTATCGGACTGGTTTGGCTACTGCCGCGAAGTGTGCATGATGTTAAATGACACCAAGTATACTTAAAGGGGGGAAATTGGCGATATTGGTGACGTCGTTCAAATCGACGAATGCAAACTAGGACGACATAAGTTTCATTGTGGGCGCTGCAATTAGACTGTAGAGCGTATTTGCATTCTTCCTGTTGTTGGGGCATATCGTCATCCACACCTCATTCGTTTCCACGTCGATCATTCCCAAGATCCAGTTGCCCTCTACGACGCGCCTAGGATGAAACTTGCGTCATCCTATTTTACACTGGTCGATTTCCCCCCCCCCCTTGCAGTATACTTGGTACCATTTGACATCATGCACACTTCGCGGCAGTAGCCCAACCAGTTCGATACAGTCCGTGAGCGCATACATGTATTTCCTGCGGAGTACTCCATTATCGTCCTGTCGTAGGATTGTTTAGGTGCAAAGCAGTGCATGAGTAACAAAATTTGACCTGGCGATAACTTAGCCTGCTCAAAAATGTTCCTTTGTACACGGATGTCTGGGCCGCGCCCTGGCTCAGTGGTTAGACTGCTTGGCTCTCACCAAGGCGGTCCGGGTTCGATCCCAGGCGACCGCAAAGTGAGATTTTTGGTGGACAACACAGCGCTGGGGCGGGTTTTCTCGGGAACCTCCGGTTTCCCCCACCATCTCATTCCACCGGTGCTCCATATTCATCTCATGTATCATTAGTGTCATCGCCTGCGGTGCCGTATGTAGTAAACGCGGGCGTTAAACACTACACATTTTATTTCACCTATGTCTGGGGAATTTTTGCAGAGGTTGGCTACAAGTTTTACATATCTTTCTCATGTTGGCTGCATCACAAGAACCAGCTAGTCGTCTGCTTGCGCATGCGTATACGTGCACCTTTGGACTTAGAAAATATTCTCGCGTCGCACAAAAGGAAGTTTCTCCGGAATTTTAAGTTGGGCGTGTCCCCTTAAGCCAAGGCCCTTATGTACTTATTTAATTTAATAATAGACATGGAGCTAGTAATGTTATCTCGCTCCCTACCCCCTCTGAGTAGTCTGGTAGCTATACCACCCAAGTATCGTTTTTTTTTTTTTGTCCTTCCTGGGTAAACCTTTTCACAGCCTTTACAGCTTATCCTGTAAATGCCTGACTTTCCCTATGATTTTATCCTGACTTTATTATTGCTGTTTAATAGGTTTTTTTATGTTATAACTGTTTTTGGGTGTCAGTGCTATGTTATAGTCCATGCATATTTCGTGGAGCTCTTATTGTGGCCCAGGGGTTTTATGTAAATTTAGAGAATCTCATTTCTTCTTACAGTGGTGAAAGAGCTCTGATTTGTTTTAGTCTTTTTAGATCTCGGAATGATTTTATTTTTTTGTCTGCCAGGCCTCTTCCATATCCATTTTTATTTCAATTTCTACTATTTGATTACATTATTTGTGATATTCTTGCTAGCTCAGGGGTAGGTTAACAAATCAATGTGTGAGACTGTTGACGGTAGCATGTTTGTGGGGTGTTGGTTTGAACTACCATCAACAGTCTCACACGGAGTAAATATTTTTTGTACTTTTTCTGCTGTTTTATTTAATCAACAATTCTGCATTGCATTCATGGTAAATTTATTGTTCATGTCAGAAGTATTCTGTAAATTCCTGTCATATGTAGATAGGAATGGAACACAATGTAGAAAATATTCCTTTGCTAAGATAAGCTGTGCTTTCCATTTGCTATTTATTGCATTTAACTTAAGTCATAAGTCATGAAAGGTAACCGCGTTTTACAAAGGTATTTTATTGCTATACTGTAAGTGTTAGGGGCAAAATTATTTGAATACACTTGGATATAACTGGTGTAACGCTTCTTTCATATTTTTTTCATATATTTGGGAATTTGTTCTGTACTGTTCTAGAAAATGTGGTTTGTATAAAATAGAATGTAAGTCTGGGTAGGCCACAGAATGACACAACTTATGTAATAGTTTCCCTATTGGTTATCAAAATAATGTAATTACGTAATGTTGTGACGCGGAGCAATTGGATAAAATTAATTTAGATTTTCTAGAAACCTCGTCTGCAGGGATTCGAGAATACGTAGATAATTTGGCATCATTCTAAACAAGATCACCGTCGTAGAAAGACGTGTTTTCTTTGGTGTATTCTGTAAGTCTGCAGAAACTTAAAGTGCAACGATGCAATGTTAATCATTTTATTCAAGGACATAATCTACAAAGTTTAACATTGTGATACGATATATTGTGACGTTAATATTTTGATACATTTTTGAAAAAGACGGAATTGGTAAAACTTGTATACTTGGAAGATGGAATAATATCGGTACACGCGACATCCGGTCGCGTAGGTTTGCAAGTCATGCTGGGCTGCTAGGCGAAGGTCGAAAGCCTTGCTGACATAGCTGACGAAGCAGTGACTCAGTCGCTGCTTCGGCAGAGTTTCGATATTTAAACCCCCGGATCTTGGCCCAGGCGGGGGTAGTCTTGCACGTGCTACCGGAATCTGCGTCGCCCGATTCTCTGACGGCCACGTCTGTAATCCCCAAGAATGAACATCATAAAGCCAGGAGCAGGAACCTTAGGCCAGGTAAAAGCCACAGTTGTCCTCCTATAGACAATTTCTCTTGGTTTTGGGTAGCTTCTAGAATAAACTCTATTTAACCAGAGCTACATGACAAATTTTAAATTAAGCCAAACCTGCCTGGTAACCCAGACCTTGGGAGTAACATCTCCTTCTTGAGTCCCCCCCTTTCTAGTGACGTTCGATGGAATATTGTAATTCACCTGCCAGTTGGCGCAACCATGAACATTACATCTGGCGGAGACGTTGGCCTCTCTAAAATTTGATTTTCTTGAGAGGTAAGGTTCGATCCCATACCTCCAAAAATGCTGCCCAGTTACTATAGTGTACTTTTGATGAAACGGCGCCAACCTTTTTAACAATAAACCCCCACCCCAAGCTCCTTCGCTTCTTCATGTCATGTAATTCTGGTTTCCTTGTTCGTATTGCAATTTCTTTTTCAGGTCAATCTATTATACTTAGTATGTTTAACTATTTACAATTAGTTAGACTGTATTTTGCATAATTCTTGAGTGCGGTTGTATATGGACTTTCTTAAGAATTTGGATCCTGATAGCCCTGTATCGCAGGAAATATTACGCCTATATCAAGAGTTTAAGAACAGCTTAGATTCGCACGTGACAGTAACAGACATACAGATTTTGTCTAAAGATCCTGCTGGCTTGTATGAATATATGTCTCACGTTCGTTTACGTTCTGGAAAAACTCTCATTCCTCACGCTACTCTTTTACACCCATATGACACTCTAGCTGCTACACCCAACCCGTCCACAGCATCGCAGCCCCTCCAAACCCCCCTACAATACACTACACCTTGTCCTTTGCTAGTACCCGTGACGCTTCCCCCATTGCTGATACGGTGCCTACCAGGACCACGGAAACCAGGACCCCGACCACCCTTACCCGTCATTGTATTGATCCAGGAACCTTTGAGGGTAAACCGAGTCGGAAGATTCGTTTCTATCTTTATAATTTTGACTTTATAGCAACTGCTAATGGGTGGACTAAGCCTCTCAGGCAACAATTTTTACCTTGTTATCTCCGTGGAGCGGCAGCTACCTGGTTCCGTACTTTTTCACACATACAACCTAATTTTAAATGGGATCAGCTGAAAACTGCTGTACGTGACGCGTTCACCCCTGTGGCTCAGGATGATGTCCTCGAATACCGGCTATGTCAGCGGGTGCAGGAAGTCACAGAACCTACTGAGCATAATGTGTATGACATTCTTTCCCTCTGTGACCAAGTATATCCTCATATGAGTCAGAGTGCACAAATTCGCCACATTATGCGCGGCCTTACACCCTCCCTGTTGGAGCACGTTTTGCCAGCCAACACAACCTCTGTGGAGGCATTATTACTGCTGGGCAGATGAACTGAAACAGCTAGGTTCTTGGTAGGGCAACGTGTTGATTTGGTGTCCACCCCTACAAGCAGCTATCGCTCCAGATAGCGTAGATCGCCAGTTGTCAGAAATGTCTAAGAACTTAAAGAGCTTGCAGGAAAAGCTGGCTAATTTAACTTTAATGCACCCCCGTACTCCTTATTCTCCTAGAGGTACTAGGGAAGCCTGTGGTGCCAGGTCATCCAGTACGAATCGGAGATCAGGCCAATATAAAAAGCTATTGTGTACCTAGATGATATGCTGGTATTCGGTTCTACGTTTCCAAAGATGCTGGATAACCTAACTGCTATTGTTCAGCACCTAGAACAATTTTTTTATTTGTTCCGCCTTTAACTACAATGGTCATATCGGCGGCTGTTCTCCTTTGGAACACGTTGAGGGTGTTAACTCGTAAACGTTAGGTTTTAATCATTAGATCACGCACACATTCACAATCCCATTCATACTTCCAGACTCTGGGGAAGATGAGGAATTATCTTGGTTGGAGAAAAATCCCCACCCCCACCGCCGGGAATCGAACCCGGGACCCCTAGCACGGCAGGAGAACAATTTAGTTTCAAATTGAAGCCTTGTAAAGGTCATTTTGCAATGCAAGCAGTAAAGCTACTAGGTCTTCAAGTGTCCCCTGCAGGTATCGAACCTGACGATGACGTACTCGTAGCTATTCAAAATTTACCTATCCCTAAATCCGTTCACGATGTTAGGAAAGTATTAGGCCTCTTCAGTTTTTATCGGCGTTTTATTAGAAAATTTTCAAGTATTGCAAATCCTTACACATCCTGACTAGGAAAAACCAACCCTTCGTATGGTCTGAACAACAGCTGAAAGCGTTTGAGGAACTGCGGTCCTTGCTCATATCTAAACTTATCTTGGCTCATTATATGCCTGGGGCGTATTCCGAAATTCACGTGAAAAGTTCCAAAGTTGGTATTAGTGCCATAATATACCAAAGAAGAACGGATGGTGTTTTGCATTCAGTGTCTTACGCTTCACGAACCCTTAATAAACATGAACAATGCTATAGTGCCACGAGTTAGAATTGTTGGAATTGATCTATGCTTTAACGCATTTTAGGTCCACGTTGTTTGGTCATCCAATTCATGTCGTAACTGACCATCAAGCCCTATGCTATCTGCACACCATGAAGGATGTTACCGGCAGATTGGCACGTTGGGCTTTGAAATTGCAAGAATACGACATAACTATCCTTAAAAAAGCAGGAAATTTACACCGAGATGCTCATTGTTTATCTCGCTTCCCTGTAAGTGCACCGAGCCTCAAAGAAGATACTGAAAATGAGGAACTGCCTACGTGCTTATTATTGCCCACTGAGGTAGCGGCACAACAAAAGGCGGACCCTCCCTTAATTCCACTGATAAAAGCTGTGGAAAAACCTGACTTAGCTCATCCTTCATTGTACCGGCAAGCCTCCTGCTACACTTTGAAGTCCGGAGTGCTTTATTGGAAAAATGCTGGTGCTTCTGGAAAATTTCATCTTTTAGTGATTCCGCAGTCTCTTAAAAATGATATTATATATTCTCATCACGACAACGCGATAGCGCGTCACATGAGGTTCACTAAAACGTTTTCAAGAGTCAGATCGCGTTTCTACTGGGTTGGGATGCGCAAAGATATAGAGCTCTTTGTAAAAGGTTGTCCATCGAGCCAGTCCCGCAAAGGAGTAAAACATTTAAGACCAGCGGGTCTCTTGCAACCCATCCCGGTAGGCCAAATTTGTGAAAGGTTTGGCATTGACATTATAGGACCCTTACATAGGACACGTGATGGCAACACGGTTATCATAGTGGCCACGGAATATTTTAGTAAATATGTCGATACACGAGACCTACCTTCAGCTTCCACAACCCATGTCGCCCGTTTTATTTTAGAAAATATTCTGTGTCGTCATGGAGCCCCTTCTACACTGTTATCCGATAGGGGTACAGTGTTTATAAGTGAAGTTGTACAAGAACTTCTCAAGCTAATGGTAGTTACACACACCCTCACTACAGCATACAATCCTTCCTGTAATGGGTTGGTTGTTGGTTGTACGATGTAATCAAACCATTATCAATATGGTCAGTCATTATGTTGGCTCAAAGCACGTGGACTGGGATTCGTGTCTCCCACACGTCACTTGGGCATATAATACAGCTATTCAGGAGTCCACAGGCTACTCACCATTTTTCCTGCTTTATGGTAGAAGTCTATTCTGCTAACGGAGGTCCAACTTACGCATTCCTCCAATAATCCTTTTATCCATGCTACAGAAGCTGACATCATCCAAGCACGAAAAATTGCACGCGCGAAAATTAGAGCAGCACAGACTAAGCAAAAACGTCTGTTCGACCGTGGTCGACGACACACACACTATAAACCCGGTGACTTAGTTCAACCTTTTACACCCACATGAAGGAAAGGCTTAACAGCAAAATTTCTTCATCGTTATCAAGGGCCATTTATGATCGTTAAGCAATTATCTCCCGTCAATTATGTGATACGAGATCCGCGTGCTCATTTGCTATTAAACACAGTCCTTACCATGTTCCCTTCCGTAGGTAATAATCCTTAATGCAGTTTGTTACATTTCAGAAGAGAAATGTAGTTGCTTTATGCTGACCCAGTATAAAACGTCTCGCTCTCCGCTCGACATAGCTGTTCAAGGTCCACGCGAATCAGCACAATTTTCTTTTACAGGCTGGGACATATGTATCTCAAAGTATTTCTGCCCTTTTGTTGCAGCTAGAGGTATATTGTTATGTTGACCTCTTCTACGCAGTTTGTTTTATGTGTAAGATGGTTCTTACGATGTTATTTTTCTCTCGTTCCCTTGGTTAACTACATCGTCTTCAATTGTTGTTACGTGCTAGACACCTTCTGGATTTAATCCACTACCATTATTTCCAGAAACTACACAGAACTTTAATTGTTACCAGATATTAATTTTCTTTCCTGTTAGTTATACGAGTTTTACAGGTTATGTTGCAGATCTTTTGCTGCGTAGCCGTATCTTTAGGTGTTTTCTACAGCCAAGAACATCTACTCCGCTTTGGTACAACGTGGTTTCCGATGTTGACGCATCAGTAACTCTAAAGGACGTCAGCGCTGCGACAACCTTCTTCGCCTCCTGCTTTCCCCGCCCCCGGGAATCATAGGGTAACCTCGGATAACCTCTGAGGGAGTCCATTTTTCCATTTTAGCTACTGATATCTCTCTCTTTCTCCCAGTCATAGGAAATAATTCTATATTTGTTTTGTTTCCAATGGAGTAGCTAACACCCTTTGTTTTAAGCCAGAGTAAGCAACTAAAACCGAAACAAGAAAGAGAAAGAAATTGAACTAGTGTTCCTTGCAATACACAATAATAATTAATTTGTTGTAAAAGAAGTAAACATTTCTTTGTATGTGTTGTGGTCAGGGCCACGTGTGTGCCACAATTGTCACTTTTATTCGAATTATGAGACTTTATATATGTTAAGACCCGTACCCCTTAGTTAATTATATTGTTATACATTTAACTCGGGGCCCCATGTTATTAGGATTATAGAATTTATATATATATATATATATATATATATATATATATATATATATATATTAAGGCCGGCACCCTTTATTTCATTATTTTGTTATAGATTTAAGTTGTGACGTATCAGAAACACCATTTATGGTATGTTTTATACGTAAGACGACGTGTGAGCTTTATGCATTTGATGATTGTGATGATGATGAAGAAGATGAAGAAGATGAAGAAGAAGAAGAAGAAGAAGAATAAGATGATGATGATGATGATGATTATAGGTAAACTTCATTCTGGAGTGTCAAACCTCACGGTCTCTTTGACCGAGTTTACGGTAGTGAATATTTGTTTAATTATGGTGATAGATTTTTAAGAGAATTTTATTACACACGGGTGTCAAACCGCAAGCTCCCGAAGTGAAGAGAAAATGAGAGTATACTAACGTTCTGATAAGTAATTAAGTTTTTAAGATAAAGTTATACCTGTTTTGAAGGTATCTATATCTGGTGTTTCTGATAGCTTCCATTGTGTACGGAAGAAATGTAGGCACGTGGGTCTTGCCACCTTTTCAGTGAATAATGAACAGTAGTTATGTTTGTCAGAGCCATTGAGCTTACTCTGTTATTTCAACAAGGTTACGTACAGTAAGCAGCTCATCTTTCCTGATGGCTGTGGGTTTGTTGCTTACGTAATAATCAGCTGTAAACTTCGCCTGTCGCAGAATCGCATTGTGACACACACTGTTTACGCAGCAGTTCATTTTCTATGAATGATCACCAGGGATTACGATCGAAATTTAGCTCATTGCCTTGGTCCAAACTTTTAATTTTTCTGCCATGCTGTTTTACACCCAAAACGTTCATCCATTTTTTTAAATCATTCAACTTGTATTTTTAACTTTATTTAACTTTAAGTTTATTTTTCGATTCCAATCGCTGTTCTGCTTTACAGTTATCCTTAAATAACGGGGATTAGACTTAAGATTCCCTGCCTGTGTACATAAAGTGTGTGAGAGATAACTTCGAAATTTGAGGGCACTTATTATGCAGAAAAAAGTAATTTATGTATAGTCAACTCCAATTATGATACATGTAGTTAGGAAATGTCAGTAGACTATGTATCACATTTATTTATATTGTAGTGATCTCATTGTATTGGGCATTTATATTGTAGTAATATTATCATACTGGGCAGTTTTCCCTTTCTTTCTCCCTCTCCCCCCCCCCCTAATATTTCGTTACCCTCACTAACTTGTGTTTTGTTTCTTTCCTGCTTCATCGAGTCTCCTGTGTACGTGGACTCCTTTCTCTGGCCCACGGACACTCGCCTTCATAGACGGACCTTCCAACCTGCGGCGTGTTAAACTCCTGTTGTGAGGACACACCCATTTCGGCAGCGACTTTCATTTTGGCGCTGTGGGACTTATTTTGCCTCAAGGGATATCACCGGCGGGCGACTGCTTAAGGTGCTTTTTCTTCGAATATGCAGGTGGTTCCATCCTGCTCGGAGGTGAGGCGGGCTTCACAGGTCTACACAGCCTGAACTCGTCTTTGCAAGCTTTAGTGCCTAGCAGACAGTATTGCTACAAGATAATTTGTGTCGTATGGTTGCCTACAGTGTCGTCCACGAACTTATGTTTATTGGTTTTTCCTGCAGAACAGACTTTAGCTCTGCAAAGGTGGTTGATCGACGATGCGTATACAGGTGCTTGTCGTGGTGTGCTCCTCAGGAACCAATTGCTCTGGAGGACAGCAACGGTTGGTCCCGCGAAATGTGTGCCTTGGCGAGTGATTCTGTGTTCCCCTTGCTGTTTCTCCCCAGTCCCCTTTTCTGTCGCTTCCTTTTCCTTTTCTAGCCTAGTCTACCCTCTATGCACATAGCCCTGTCTGTCCAGCCCATTTATCTTATTGTATATATCTTATGAATATTTTAAAACATTTTGTGATATAGTCATGTGATCAGCTGAGGACAGCTATAGTTCTTATCGCGGCGGGAGGCTGTGATGTTAATGTTTTGATACATTTTTGAAAAATACAAAATTGGTAAAAATTGTATACTTGGAAGATGGAATAATATCTGTACACGCGACATCCGGTCGTGTAGGTTTGCAAGTCATGCTGGGCTGTTAGGCGAAGGTCGAAAGCCCTGCTGATATAGCTGAGGAAGCAGTGAGTCAGTCGCTGCTTCGGCAGAGTTTCGACATTTAAACCCCCGGGGTTTTGGCCCAGGCGGGAATAGTCTCGCACGTGCTGCTGGAATCTGCGTCACCCGATTCTCTGACGGCCACGTCTTTAATCTCCAAGAATGAACATCATAAAACCAGGAGCAGGAACCTTAGGCTAGGTAAAAGCCACAGTTGTTCTCGTATAGCTAATTTCTCCTGGTTTTGGGTAGCTTCTAGAATAAAGACTATTTAACCAGAGCTACATGACAAATTTTAAATTAAGCCAAACCTGCCTGGTAACCCAGACCTTGGTAGTAACATCTCCTTCCTGAGCTTCCCCCTTTATAGTGACGTTCAATGGAAAGTTGTAATTCACCTGCCAGTTGCCGCAACCGTGCACGTTACAATATTAATGCCTTTTGCGGAATAAATCCGAAAACTTTTAAAGAAGCGCAAAGTTATTTTATCTTCTGCCATAACAGCATGAAACTTATGCTAACTCGAATATTACGGCCAGAGATAAGACTCATTGCTTCAGAGAACTGAGGAATACATCTACAAGAATTCTTCAACATCGGCAAAGAAGGTGAGAGAAATTCTTAATTTATCATCCCACGCGTCTTCTGCACAATTTTTGTTTTGTAAAATGGCGCTCGACGCCGGGCGCGAATAGGAGAGAGAAATTCTTCGTCATGCAGGGATAAAATCATCGTGAGTTGGAATTGCATCTACCCATGGACATAAGGAAAGAAGGAGGAATAAAGAAGAGAGAAGAAAATAATACAAAGCATGAGTATTTAAAACACAATTGATATTTTTGTAGAAGTAAGTTTATTATTGGGAAGTAGGAAAGGTAGTTAGCAAGATGGAGAAGCAGAGCTTAAACGTTTAGTTAAGAGGGAATTATTAGAGAAACAAAGTAGAGAACTAGGAGTGAGAAAGGAAATAATAGATAAAAGTAATTATGACGCAACGGAAGTACAAAAGTTAGTTCACACGGCCAGTGTGAAAGAATAATTAATTAGGATGGAAGTACTTAGGCGTAAAGAAAATATACTAACTTTGGAAAAGTTGAGAGGGTACTCGTGCTTGGACGGGGGTATATGGGTGGAGTTGGTTTCTTGGACTTTATTGGGAATGGCTATGGGTTCGTAGCTAGCTCAGAGCATGGTTCTTTGATCCCAGGAGTGGTACACACCAGACTGCTTCGTTTTTTTGCCTTTTCTTTATTCATTACCACTTACTCTTCTTGCCTGCGTTTCACACACACACACACACACACACACACACACACACACACACACACACACACACACACACACGCGCGCGCGCGCGCGCGCATTTCATACACACATCGCTATGAACCCACTATCCCACCTATCCTGTCCATCGGCGTTCCAAACAAGAGTGCCTCCAGGTAGAGCATTCACTTGTCTCCTGGGTTTTCAGCTGGCACTACCCCTTCCCTCTTGGGGGTAATGACCAATCCTGTCTTTGTTCGCCTAGCGGTACTTCTTCCTGTACTCCGGTACTTCACTCCCAAACTGAGTGTACTGTTTCAAAGTTCAAGGAGGTTATGATGGAGGAGATGAATAGATTGGAGACTAAAGTGGATAAGTATTCACAAGATATACATGAGAACTGGATAAGTGGAATCAAAGGCTAGAAAAAGAAATGGAGGTGCATAAAAATAATTCAATACGAAATGTAACATAAGTAGTAGAGAACTCTGTAAATAATATCATACGAGAATAAGAATCAAGTAAGAGAAAATGTAGGGCAGATAAAGAAATATTAGTACAAAGTGTAGGTCTGAGTAGAAGAAAAATTACACATACTTGAAGTAACAGTGAGTAGTATGAAATAAAGTGTAATGAGATTAAGTAATGGTAAAGTAGTATCACAAATAGATGAAGAATCAGAGAATAATGAAAAATAATATGTAGATAAAACACAAAATGTAATAATATATAAGAGTAATACAGATGTTTACTTACCAAACTATGAGTGCAAGGATGCCAATGTTTGTGAAAAGATGAATCTTGCAGATGCAAACAATCAAAGTCTTGATGTGAATTGTAACACGTAGGTACATAATATGTTCACACAAAGACACATGACTAATCTAGACTGTACTGGCTACACGTATCAAACATTATGTGAAAGAAATTTGATAAATTCCAGACGACGATACACATATTTACTAAACTTAACCTCAGAACAGTATCAGAACAGATGTACAAAACGTGGTGAGGTTAACGAACTGAAATCACGACGTAAAATCAATGGCGGTGACACAATGACGATTATATTTGGAACATTTTACAGGGGCGAGGCACCTAGAAAAGGGGTTAAGAATCAGAGATTCATATACCGTGCAAGTCAACCTTATATAAATGGCCAAGTTTACCAAACGAATGCAAGTCGTGACGCTATCCATTACAAACACGCCAAAACGAATCATGACGATATGTCAGATGATTTTGACGCAAGGACAATGTGAAAAATTATTCAGGTGCGCGAATGACTCCACATAAGACAGAAACCTGAACTCTTTTGTAAATAATTGTATATATGTTAAGATTGTCAAAAGTTATTTGAGTGTTTAAAAGTTCATTGTTAACTGAAAAATATTTTACATTGTTGTATATTTGTAATATTGTTATTCATTGTTTTGTGTTTTATATATTGATTCATTGTAAATTGTATGAATCATTATTATCATTAAAAGTTATCACACAGGGGCTATATTCAGAATTGATGGACAATAATAAGTAATTATATTATTTCAATAAAAATTCATCCCTAAATTCTGAACAGAGGCATTTGTAACGGTTATTTTATATTTTTTTTAAATATATTTAGGGATTTGTTCTGGATTGTTCAAGAAAATGTGATTTGTATAAGACAGAATGTAGGACTGGGTAGGCCACAGAGTGACACAACTTGCGTAATAGCTTCCCTATTGGTTATCAAAATAATTAATTACATAATGTTGTGACGTGGACCAATAGGAGGGTATTAATTTAGATTTTCTAGAAACCTCGTGTGTAGAGATTCGAGAATATGAAGATAATTTGGCATCATTCTGAGAAAGATCACCCCCGAGGAAAGACCTGTTTTCTTTGGTGTATTCTGCAAGTTTGCACAAACTTGCAACGATGCACTATTAATCATTTTATTAAAAGACATAATCTACAAAGTTTAACATTGTGATAAGATATATTAATGATTTTTGCGGAATAAATTCCAAGATTTTTAAAGAAGACCAAAGTTATTGTGACTTTGTGGGTTAATGAAATGAAAAGTCCAAGTACACAAACTCAACAATGTTCTTTATTTCCACCGACTTACAGTTGAACACTTGCCGATTACACAGAATTACGTAATGCACACAATTACAATTCACCAGTTCGTCCGTTGCAGTTCCACTGTATGCTCACAATTACGTAAATTCTTCCGTTTCACGCACACAGTCTTCTCGTCCGTTCACTAACACGGCGCTACTTCGCTGCTTGCCAAGCACTGACTGACCTCCAGCCCGACGTGTTGCTTATATAGGGTCACCTGGCCAATCTAGAAGGTTCTGGATTAGATGAAATATCCCGTAAGTTCGAGAACTCAGGTGGAACGGAAAGAGACGGCACAGTGATGTTTTTCCAGCCAACCCTGTTTACCGCTATAAGACAAATAAGGGGGCGTGACGAACGCCTACCGTCTCCTGCTGCCGCCGGCCGGTTCTATAGGGAGTTCCGACGTTCGGGTGACATTATTGTTAATTTCTACCATAACAGCATAAACAGTTTTCTCACTCCGATACTATGGCCAGAGATAAGACTCATTGCTCCGGAGAACCGAGGAATACATCTTCAAGAATTCTTCAAGATCGACACCAAAGGTAAGAGTAATTCATCATTTACCATCCCATGCGCTTTTTGCACAATTTTTCTTTTTCACACGATTGGATTGTTGAAAATCAATGTGAGGCAATAATTTTATACAACATATATAAAGTACTTTTACCTAAAGCAGTAACTAAAAAATCAATTGTGACAGAAGTCTGGGAGGGAACAGAGGTAAGGAGTGTGCAATAAATAATAGCAGCTTATTAAATTTTTACGCTTTAATTTTTGAACAGCACAAGAACACCTTTTCCTGTATTATACCACAACCGTATAATTATAACTAATTAAAATAACATTCAGGATACATCAGTACAACATTGAATGCAAATTAAAAATCAAATACGTTTAAATCATTAAATTTTTTATTTAAGGAATATGTCTAGAGCCTCTCTTAACTGTGAACAACACCAACTATTTACATTATATTCAAATTCTTTTATGCTGACAGTTGCAAAACGAACAGTAGGTACAAAAATGCACTAGTAATTACCATGTCTTCTGTATTTCAATTATACTTTCAGTGAAGATATGGGCAAAACAATGGAGTAAATTAAAATAATGATCAAGTTTCCTAATATGTGCAGGTAGTTTCTGCTTGCAAAGAATTTTATTGACATCAAAGAGCAGGAAAGGAAGGGAAATTGAAGGTAGTAGGAGGTCAGGCAACTAAATAGTGGAGCAATGCAAGTAGTTTTCTGTGATCAGACATTCTGGTTTTAATATAAGGCTAATCATGATAATAATGGAAGAATAAAATGTGCACTTTACTAGATCTTTGAAGACTAGGTAACTGATAAGTATGAGTAGGCTCGAATAAGAGATAAATTATGATTAGTGTGTTCAACCATAGTTAACTTTTGAGAACAGAAATATTTCTTTGCCTGTTTATAATTTTGATCTGCATTCTTACACTTGTTTTAAAAGGAACTTAAGAGTTGTTCTAATCAGGTAGCAAAAATGTTGCTGATTAGTACATTGAAGACGGCCTTAGACTGCTGATATGCAAAATCATATATCTGCATTTGGACAAAATGTTCATATTTGATGACTCACGATATGTTGACATAATATCTGCAAGAAAAGAAGTATCAAATAAGAAGTTATTTTTTGTCTGATGTACTAAAAACAATGGTATACTAATGTTGAAATTTAGAGAGAGGAAAGGAGAAATCTAACGTTTATCATTATTATACGCATCGTTCACTATGAACGAAAATCATAAGTTAAATTTAGCATATATTACAAGGATATATTACGGAATATGAGGGTCATATTCCGATTCAGTGAAGATTTAACAGCTAATTTTGAAATAATTTAGTTAATTTGATATATATTTTAACTATAAAACTCCTTTTCTTTCCATATTATTTCATAAACGACTACATAGATATAAACAGATATAAAGTATATAAGTTCTGGATGAAATTATTCTCCATATTAAAACATTCCCTTAGATTCCCTTAGGACAATCAGTGTAAGACTAAACTTCATGGAAGCATAAATCCATATACATGCAAAAGTAACACGAAAGAAAGGATACTAATAAAAGAAATTGCTAATGAATCTGACAATATAAAGTGGCTCCACTTAAAATTCTTATAACAAACATATAATTATTACATAATTCATATTATACATTAAGGCAAAATGCTAGTTTATCATAATATTTACTATTAATTTAGCAATGGCAGCATTTGGCTCCCATAAATAGCCTTATTAGAAACCTCTTATTGCAATCTGATTTCAAACCTGACTTACCATATCTGTTAATAAAATTCATTTGTAGAATCTCTACACTATATGCATGCCTTAAGCATAGAATTATTTATTTATTATATTATAAGCTGTGATATATTCTCAGAGAATACAGTTACAAAATTAAAGTAAAAATGTTTTAATGCCTCATGGTTTCTTTCACTTCTGAACTTCTATTTTGGCTTCTAAGATACATCAAGGTTATGAAGAGGCTAAGATATTTTACAATCTTGCTAAAGGATGTGTAGCTGTCTTTTGTGTAATCCTTAAGTGCGCTAATTGCCATATTTTGTTTACTTATGAATATTGTTGGAGTAAAGAGTCACCCTATATTCAGGATCAGCACAGAGAATCTTTGCCCTCAGGAGTTTTTCTACGGAAACTGGCACTGGAACTAATGCGACATTACTTCATAGCACATTTATCATTTCCAGATATTCCCTTAGAACGTTAAAGATCTGTGGAAATATTCAAAAGAATGAAGTAGTTGAAAATAAGCAGCCTTATGAAGCCCGTGTAATAAGACATTCTGAAAAACATTTAGAAAGCCAATTTACAAATCACATGCATCCCATATCTGCCCACTATGTCTAGTAGAAGTTTAATTTTCTATATTATTGCTTGTTTGTAAACTTGTATTTATATTTTTAATTCAACAAAGCATTTTTACAGTGGAATGCTATTCACTAAGGCGTTTTATATTATAGGCATATTACTCCATATTGATCAGTCAGATTTTGCTGTGTACTCTTGTACCAGAAGCTATAATTTTTATGTATATACTGTATTCCGTATTTGGGCATCAACATGTTTTTTGTTTCTCAGTAGAAGTATTCTAAAACTGCTTGGTTTTCATATGTATAAGATTTAAAAATAATCCAAAAATAATCTAAAGAACAGTAAAAATTAATTTTAAATGAAAATTAAATGAATTTTAATCATAACCAAGAAAAATTACATCCACCTAATAAAGCATAATTCGAATTCGATCAATCTACCAATATTAAAGTATAAACTCTGTTATTTTCTGCAAATTTATTCCAATCAGTAGAATCACAAGTATCTCATTTATTACACCCTGTGAAGGGACTTACAGAAGGTACTGTATATGGATACAGTTTTACAACTGTAACCCAGTAAAAAATTTACTCATACTTTAAGACCCAGAAACGACTGTCAGCTCCATACATAATTAACAAATAGCTCTCCCTGATGTTCTATCCTGCGGGACTGCAGTCCCCCCAGAGCAAATTTTAATTTTATTGCTGTTGCCTTAATTGTATAAATTGAATATTGATTACATCCGTATATATTGTAAGTCATTGCAAGTTCATAGGCTGCGCGGCAACTTCATATGTAAAGCCGCTTCTCCCTCTGAGGACTGCCAGTACAGTTCACTAACGCATATATTGCTTCCATTTCCCTCTCTGCTAGCCCCGCTTCACGTTCCGACCTACCGCGCATCCCAGTAGCTTAGTGAACTAACAGGACTGCATTATTTGCAGTCCCAAGAGCGGTGAAAGTGCAATTTCGTGCGGATTTTCTTGAAATCAGACGGATTTTGAACATTTTCACGGCGGTTGTAATATATTTTTGTTTGCTGACAGTAAAGTATAATTAAATGTAACTATAGATACTGGTTTTAATGGTGTTATCGTAATTGCGCCGAGTGGTTCTTGGCGATCTCGTAGTTTTTCCCTGTTTGTCACCACGTTGCAATACTCTCTGTTCTCCCCCGCTGTGCATTTTTGAGCGCTTCCTTTCTCGGGGCTCGTTGTCGCTTGCTGATTGGCTGGGAGGTGGTGCCTGGCTGTTTGGTGATCGAGAGAGCTCCTGGTGTTGTTGCCTGTGAGCTGGGGAAGCGAGAGCGTGTTTGTCGCTGCTGCCTCACGGGACCTTGGGGCCTTGTGCCTATTTGTCGACTGGGCAAGTTGCGACAGTTTTATGCCTTCCTTGAGAAGTTTTACAGCAGAATTATAGTCAATTAATCTGCTATGTTTTCCGGATTGGAGGTTTCCTCCGTCTTTAATATCTACTAGGTGGATTTAACATTTATACTTGTTCCTGTTCTGGTGCCACACATGTTTGTATATTTATTGTAAATGTATCGTGATTATCAAATTTTTGATCTGCCTGGTGCAAGATCCAGTTAACTCGGGGAGAGGTATTTATGAAGTACTCGAACGACTAAGTGTAGAATCTCAGTGATATAACTGAGATAGGTTTTATATTAAATTTTTATATCATATTTTATATATAATATTATATAGAATTTGTATGTAGTATTTTATACAGTATTTTTATGCAGAATTTTTATACAGAGTTTAATTGAAGTTTATATGAATCTATATGGAATTAAGTTTTGTTACTTCCGTTTCTATCTTTATTTAGTGCAGTAACCACTTTTGCTTTTATGCCTGTTGTTAACTACATCCCGCCATTTCATGTTTGGATGGTTCGCCATGACGTTCGCCATAAGGTCTGCCCTGTTTGATTTGCTGTAGCCGAGATTCCCATTGTTATTTAAATGTTCTTGAATACTAGCTGAAGTGATAATCCTGTAATTTATTTTTAGGTTATTCAATCCTTATATGGGCAGACGAATATAGTGTGTATATTTTGAGGTGACCTACGATATTTAGTCGCTTTATAAATGAAGTTTTACGAGGCATGGATTTCGTTTCCTCCTACTTGGATGACTGTTTATTTGCTTCAGAGAATATGGATGAACACCACATGCATATCAAGATGGTATTTGAGAGACTAAACAAATTTGGTCTGCCTATCAGCCTGGGGTAGAATGTGAGATGTTCCTACTGGTGGTCAGAAATCTAAAGATATGGTACAAGTTTGTGCTTCTTTCAGTAGGATGAAAACTTAAGCTCACAATGCACTTACTTTGATGGCCATCCTCCATTTGTCAATCACTGTAATTTATTTCGAATTGTGTTTATTGTTCAGGACATTCTTAGCCAGCTGGAGGAATTAACTCACAGAGCCCACACATATGAAATGTCTTCGCTTCAGCAAAATGTATAATACCGTGTCTCGGCGTAAGGATCTCAACACCATACCGGCTCCTACACTCAACTACGCAATAAGATTAAAATATTCCAGATTCATATACTCCCAAAAGCCATTCCGAATCCATCAACAAACTCGAATGTATTACCTTCTACATCAATTACGGAGGTGAGAAAAAATCTGGAGAAGCGGCTTCAAACAATACGTCGTTAAGTTCTCTCCCTATAATCCAAAGTAATCACCTGACAAACCGATCCCCGCGATATGGGCAAATATCACACCCTTAAACCCTTATTTAACGTCCTATTCTCCAGTAGAGGAGAACAACGCTTCCATAGTGTTTCCCCCAGGCACAATAATAACGATTTGTCATTCCTACCTACATATTAAATTTCGACGATTACCTTCCACCTAATAGTTAACTGCGTAATCACGCCCATCAGCGACCAAGCTGAGTTTCCCATGTACATTAGCAGTAGCGAAGACAAGGACCCTGAATTGTGTTCAGCTAACAATTTAAAACATAACTTTCATTTCATAATGTAATAGTGCGTGAACATTCAGTGTCGTAAAAGGCGTTAGTAATATAGCTTTCACTTTAATATAGGTATATAGGGCTCTATCTTTGAACATTCGGCGATTTACTTATATGCTTCAGATTCCTTTATCTCAACAGCACTTTGCGCTTTTCCTCATATATTTTAGAACACCACACTGCTTATAACTGTTAATGCCAGCTCCGTTTATATCCAGTTATGTGTACTTAGAGGCTTTTATTTATCATTTCAGCATTATTAGCTACAATGGGCCGTGCCGTGGCTCAGTGGCTAGACCACTTGGGTCTCACCAAGGCGGCCCGGGTTCGATCCCAGGCGACCGCAAAGTGAGATTTGTAGTGGACAACACGGCGCTGGGGCGGGTTTTCTCCGGGATCTTCGGTTTCCCCCGCCATTTCATTCCACCGGGGCTCCATCTTCATCTCATGTATCATCAGTGCCATCTCTTGCGGTGCCGTATGTAGTAAAAGCGGGCGTTAAACACTACACACACATTAGCTTCAACACCAATAAATAACTATTACTAAACCACACACACACACACACACACACACACACACACACACACACATATATATATATATTGTTTGCCATATCTATAATCTCATGTTTATAACTGGTTTCTGATAAACTAAAAGGTTAAACTGGATTATGCAAATAGGCAGGCTTTACTACTGTGACCTTGTGGGTTCGTAGAATTAAAAGTCCGACTTGCAGAAATTCTAAATGTTCATTATTTCCGTAGAAACACACTGTTCAATTCTCACGTAACAACATTACGTCAGACACAATCACAATCTACCAAGGTCGATGACCACAACAAGAGCGTTCTGATTGCATCAGCTCTCGTTAAAACACTTTACAACTGTTTAATCTTGTTTACAACTGCTCCTTGGCGGGTCGTCGCTTCCTTAAACACCTCCACTGATAATTCAAGACTGTTCCAGAACAATCAAGAAACCGAACGCTCTCAATCAATCAAGATTATACCAGAATGTTCTAACTTTATCTGTTTTGGCATGCATTTTATCGCAATGATACACTATCCGTCTGTTATCTTTATCTGCAGGCTCTTTGTGCACACAAGCCGCGCTTATCTCCCTGTAACCGAACATTTTGTGCGCGTCGCCGCGATGTAGCTCCCTCCTCAAACCCCCCAGGGTCCAACTGTGGTAGCTACGGGAATTGACGATCCCGGGGTCACGAGCTAATCATCCCCATCGTCACCCTCTCACCCCATATTGGATATGCCACGTTTGTCACCCTTAGTTTTAAGCTCCTTCCTCTTCTATGTTCATTGTTCTATTTTAGCTTTAGGTGTTTAGGTTTATAAACTCCTGCCTCACCACCAGGGATCTTTCTTCTACCTCCGTGGTTCCTGTCCCACGGTTCCAGCGCGGCTTCCGACTTGCGTGCTCTCCGGAGGTCTCAGGCGTGAAGGTTGTAGTGGACTCCCTACTGACCCTGTGTGACCTTAGGTGTGGAGCTCGTCCACACCGTCATGTACACCCACGTAGTCTCCATCAGACCCGGCTGGTTTTAATGGTCCAAAGGCCGTGTGTCATTGGGCCAGTATTACCAGCCGGACGTGTTACCGCTGACGGGAGCCCCGGTGTACCAACCACAAGCCCCCTGAATCTGTGCATGCGTCTGTTGACTGCTGTAGGGCATAAAGTAGGGGCCACAGGTGGTTATTCCTGTGGTAGGGGCATAAAGCCGCGGTGTTACGTGGTGAACGGTTTTCACATTTGGGCAACAGTAGTTGGGCAGTAGCTCTTCTGAAGTACAACTGAGATCGGTCGTGGGAGGAGTCTCCCATGACGGCGCAGACCGTGAAGATTTTCTTTCAGCCCCGGATGGCAGGCTGACGCCGACGGTTCCGGAAGGGCGTCGTCTAACCATGGCTCCTCCGTGCAAACCTTCCCCATTTGATTCCTTTTTGGTCGTGACCCTGGCTTGTGAAAACAAGACAATGAGGGACATTAGTTCTTTGTATATACAACGCGAGCTTGATCGGATATGTGGCTGTTTAAAATCTGCAACTCGGTTAAGAGATGGTACCTTTTGGTGGAAACAAAGAACGAGGATCAGACCCGAAAGCTCCTGAAGGCTAGCTTGTTGGGTTCCTACCCCATCCGGGTAGCCCCACATAAGACGTCGAATACCTGTAGAGGGGTGGTGATAACCTCCAGTTTGGACGGCTTCTCTAATGAGGAGGTAGTCTCTAATTTGACTGACCAGAATGTGTGCACGGCGTACCGTCTCCTTGGTAAACATGATGGACAGTCTGTTCCGTTGCGGACAGTTTTTCTCAACTTCAAAGGTACCACCTTGCCGGACGCTATCTATTGTGGGTACGAACGTGCTGCAGTGCGACCGTATGTCCCAAACCCCATGCGCTGTTTTCGGTGTCAGCGGTTTCGGCATACTCAGGCCCGCTGTACTTTTGACGCTGTATGCGATCGTTGCGGTTTACCTACCCATGGCGACGCTATATGTACTCGTGACCCGGTCAGCGTCAATTGCGGTGGTACGCATCCCTCCAGCTCCCGGCAGTGTCTCCAGTTTCTTGATGAGAAGGCCATCAAGAAACTGCACGTCAAGGAACGTTTGTCCTTTCTAGAGGCAAAATGACGGTTTGAGCAACTGAAACCCGCTGCCAGCTTGGGTTACGCTTCAGTAGTTCGCCGCCTTCCTGTGCAGGCGACGCAGTCTGTCGCCACAGGGACCCACACTGTTTCGGATGCTTCGACCCAATACGACTTGCTGGGGACTGCCATTCCTTTTAAGGCGTTGCCACCAGTAGCCTCGTCTAGCTCTTCTACTGCTCCAGCTGCAGCTTCACGTTCCCTGTCGCTTAGCACTACTTCCGGTACTTCTACGGGTTGCCGCTCCCGTAGTCGCATTCGAAGGACCGGCAGGGCTTCTATTCAGACGGCTTCCCGATTCCCTTCTCGAAGGGACTCTTCTGACTCCCGCACCTCTGGGGAGTCGCCCATGGAGCGACCATTTGTGGGTCCCAAGTGCGCCAAATTGCGGAAAAAAGGAGAAACGACGTCCGACTACTAACATCGCCACTTCCCCCTAGTCTTTTTCCATGGCTCTTTTGACGTGGGACATTCGTGGTGTGCGCTCACATAGAGCAGAGCTCCAGCTCTTGATGCGGTCCTACACCCCATAGCGGTTTGTTTACAAGAGACCAAACTGCGCCGTTAGGATGCTTTTAATTTGAGTCATTTTATTCCAGTACGCTTCGACCTTGTGCCGGAAGAGGGCTCTCCTGCTCATGGTGGTGTCATGATCCTCAAATGCGCTGATGTTTTTGGTCAACCTCTACCCCTTAACACTACTTTGCAAGCTATCGCTCTTCGGCACAGTCTTCGCGGTTTATCCTTTACCTTATGCACAGTGTACTTTCCCCCTTCAGACTCCCTCCTTCCTGCCGACCTCTCCCAACTCGCTTCGCAGCTCCCCACACCCTTTCTTCTCTTGGGGGATTTTAATGCCCATCATCCGTGTTGGGGCTCTCCTAGGGCGAGTGCAAGGGGAACCCTACTTGCTGACTTCTTCGACCAGTTTCCTCTCCTTGTTTTAAACACTGGTGAACCCACCTTTTTCGGATTCCACCGGCACTCCCCACCTCGATCTTTCTCTTAGCTCCATACAGCTTGCTCATTGTTTCCAATGGCATGTGGTATCTGATACTCATTCCAGTGATCACTGCCCAAGTGTGCTAACGTTGCTCTCCCACAACGTTCCCCGCTCGCGTGCAGCCTCTTGGCAACTCTCCAAGGCTAACTGGGCGCTCTTTTCCGAAGCTGCCACATTCAAGGATTCAGAGTTCACTACTATTGACCTTCTGGTCGACCATTTCACTTCAGTTGTCTCTGCTGCCGAGCAAACTGTTTCGAAATCATCCACGGAGTATCAGCGTTTGCCTGTCCCGTGGTGGACTCTTGAGTGCCGCGATGCCCTTCGCACACGCCGGAAAGCTCTTACGGTATTTCAACATCACCCCACCGTCGAGAATTTGGTAGCTTATAAACAGCTGCGTGCACGAGCCGACGTGTTTCTAGGGCCAGCAAAAGAGCGTCCTGGACTTCCTTTGTTGCCTCTTTCTCGCGCACCACCCCTTATTCTGTGGTATGGGAGAAGCTCCATCTTGTTGCCAGTAAACGGCCACCCTCGTTCATTCCTGGACTTCAGGATGGACCTGTCACTGTTGTAGATGCGGTTGATGTTGCTAACTGCCTGGGTAGCACTTTTGCTGCCGCTTCCAGCTCTGCCAAATACGTTTCGGCGTTTCGGGTCCTTAAGTCTCAAATTGAGTCCCAGGAATTATCTTTCCGTTCCCGGGAGTGCTATAACGCAGAATTTAGCTTACGGGAGCTGGACTCGGCGTTACACTCCTCTCCCTTTTCCGCTCCTGGGCATGATGGTGTTCAGGTGGCCATGCTTCAACACCTCTCCTTTGATAGTAAAGATTTTCTGCTACGCATGTACAACCGTTTCTGGCGTGACGGAGTTTTCCCTACAGCTTGGCGCGAGGCTACTATCATTCCGGTCCCAAAACCGGGTAGGGATCGCCGTTTGCCCTCCAATTACCGCCCCATCTCCCTCACCAGTACAGTGTGCAAGGTGATGGAGCGCTTGATTACTGGGCGCTTGCGATGGTGGCTTGAGACGAAGAACCTTCTGTGCAACATCCAATGCGGATTTCGCCGTTACCGTTCCAGCACTGATCACTTGATTTCCCTCTCGACTCATATCATGAACGCCTTTCTGCGCCGCTGCCAAACTGTGGCCGTCTCTTTTGACCTTATGAAAGCCTGTTGGCGGACTGGAATACTACGCACCATACATCAGTGGGCTCTTCGTGGTCGACCTCCCACTTTCCTCCGGGAATTCATGATGGAGCGGTCCTTTCGTGTTCGGGTGGGGTCTAATTTATCCCGCGTTTTCCATCAGCAAAATGGGGTACCCCAGGGTTCTGTCCTCAGCGTTACCCTCTTTGCCATCGCCATCAATCCTATCATTGAGTGTATTCCCGCTAAATATCCTCCTCTTTATTTGTGGATGACTTCGCCATATATTGTAGCTCTCGGCGGACGAGTATCTTGGAGCGTGGGTTCCAGGTCTCTTTAGATCGCCTCTACACTTGGAGCCTCCACAACGGCTTCCATTTTTCCACCGAGAAGACCGTGTGCGTGAACTTTTGACGCCGTATAGCGTTTGATTCACCCTCACTGTGCCTCGGTCCCCACCCGCTTACTTTTGCAGAGGAAGCTACATTTTTAGGATTGGTGTTCAATAGGAAGCTTAGCTGGGATTCTCATATCTCTTCCCTGAAAGGTCGCTGTGCCCGGTCCCTCAATATCTTACGTGTTATATCAGGCATATCCTAGGGGGCTGATCGGACCGTGATCTTGCAGCTCTATCGGTCCCTGGTATGATTTAAGCTTGACTATGGCAGTGTGGTATATTCGTCGGCACGACCTTCATTTTGAGTCGTTTGGATCTTGTGCACAATCGGGGAATACGTCTAGCTACTGGTGCTTTTCCAACCAGCCCCATCCCCAGTCTGTACGCTGAAGCAGCTTAACCTCCTCTGTGCTATATGCGTGACTGTTATGCTCTTACGCATGCCGTCTCTTCTCTCTGCCCACACACCCAACGTTCAAGGCTTTTTTTGATTCATCTCTTGATCGCCAGTACGCAATCAGTCCCCTTGCATTACTTCCGCCCGGTGTTCGTTTTCGTCTGCTCCTTCGGACTCTGGCCGTTGCACTACCGCCAGTATTACCTCGGAGAGAATCTACTTTCCCTCCTTAGTCGCGGAGTGACACCCCCTTCCATCTTGGGTTGACGTCCATGCCCAAATCTGCGGTTTCGCCCTTTGCCATCCAACCGCATTTTTAGAACTTCAGCAACATTTTAATAACTACAGTTATATTTTTACGGACGGTTCTAAAGCCGACCGTGGTGTTGGGTGTGACTTCGTGGCTGCTGCGGAGAGTTTTGCGTTTCGTATTTCCGGACGGTGCTCAATTTTTACCACTGAACTTTAGTATCTACCAGGCCCTTCTTTTTATCAGCCAGCAGCATTCGTACCAATTTGCCCTTTGTAGCGATCCATCGTTTCGTACAGCGTATACAGGATCAGTTGCATTCCCTCACTAATTCTTGGTCCCGCGTGTCTTTTGTTTGGGTTCCTGGACACGTAGGTATTCCAGGCAATGAGGCTGCTGATGCTCCTGCAAAGTCTGCGAATTTATCTCCCAATGTTTTTAGCGATTCTGTTCCTTTTGAGGACCTCACTGTTTCCTTTAGCCGTGCCATCCTTAGGCCTTGGCGTAACGACTGGTCCGCGCTAGGTGGAAACAAACTTCGGGAGGTTAAACCTCTCCCTGTTCCCTGGGCCACATCTTCGCGTTCTTCTCGCAGGGAAGAGGTTATTTTAGCTAGGCTTCGCATCGGGCATTGCCGGTTTAGCCATCAGCATTTGTTCCGTGAGCGCCCGGCAACTCTTTGTACTCGCTGTGGTGAGCGATTGACAGTGCGCCACCTTTTATTGGAATGCCGTTCTTACACCACGTTGCGCTGGTCCTTGTGTTTGGCCGCTACTCTCAGCGCGCTGCTCAGGGACGACGATGCTGCTGTGGAGGGCCTGTTCGCCTTTTTAAGGCGCAGCGGTATGTGGCGTTTTATCTGATTTTCTCACCCCTCCAGGTTTTACCAGCTCCTTCGCCGTCCTTTATTTTAAGGAGCTCTCGGCATTCCTATTTTAACTTGTTTAGTGTTTTTAGCGTGTAATCCTATGTTGAGGGAGCCATTTACTTCTCGGGCGCTAATAACCTTAGCCATTGGGCGCCCTTAAACCCTACTATTACTAGTCCCTCCTCAAAGCTGGTCAAAACAGCACCATCGTAGTGGTCCAGACGATCCAAATGTATCATCAACATCTTCCCTTGGGGTACCTTCTGGATGCGGTAGACTAGGTCACCCTGCTGGAACCCTTGGCTGTTGGCTTGCCTGTCGTATCGGATCTTCATGCGGTCGCTCGCCTTCTGGATGTTCTGACGAGCAGTCTCATGCATGTCATGCAGATGGTCCACCAGGTTCTCCACATACTCAGTTGCTGGCTGTTCTGCGTCCGTGGGGCTTTCAAACGCCAGGTCACAAGGGAGACGTATCTCTCGGCTGAACATTAAGCTGGCTGGCGTCATCCCAGTGGTGTCGTATGTTGTCGAGAGGTAGGCCAGCAAGAACAGTGGCCCCTTGAGGTCGCAATCTCGCTGATGGCTGGCAAAGACCTTTCTCAGGTGTTCTTCTAAGGTCTTGATGAACCTTTCGGCCATGCCATCCAACTGGGGATGTAGAGGTGTTGTGCGGGCCTTGTTCACCCCAAGTCTTTCGAGTGCCTCCTTCATCAGGTTAGACTCAAAATTGGTACCCTGGTGGCTGTGGAGCTCCAATGGCACCCCAAATCGGCAGAACACTTGCTCCACGAGGCAGTCTGTGATTGTCTTTGCGCCCTGTTTCGGGATGGCATACACCTCCGGCCACTTGGTGAAGTAGTCCACGACCACCATCAGGTAGTTGTTGCCTCGGTTGGATACTGGAAGTAGTCCAGCTATGTCGACGGCGATCCTTTCGAATGGCGCTCCGATGTTGTACTGCTGCATGCGTCCCCGGCTCCTAGCCTGTGGGCCGCTACTCGCCGCGCACATGTGACATTGACGGCACAATCTCTCAGCGTCTGTTCGGAGCCTCAGCCAGTAGTAGCGCTGTCGGAGTTGTCGATTGTTAGGCTTGCTCCCAGGTGTCCTCCTGAAGAACCGGCGTGCATTTCCTCCAAGACCTTCGGGACCTTACATCGGGGAAGTACAAACTGTTTTCTCTGCGCCTTCCCATTATGCGATTCCCATACCCGGAACAGCACTCCCTCTCTTGTCTTCAGTGAGTCCCATTGGGCCCTGTAGGACTTGTATGTGGCGCTCCTTGACGCAATGTCCTCCCAGGTTGGTCTTGGCCCTTCCTCCATTTTCCTCAAGAGTGGCCCCAAGTCGGCGCCCGCCATCTGCTCCCCCCTCAGGCCTGCACTATCCCAGCCGTTCGCATACACTGCCGTGACCAGTCTCACAGCTGCGGCACGCTCCTTCTCTTCCACTCTTGGGCATTGGCCACACTCCCCTAGGCAGGATATTCCGTACATGGCTTTTGCGTTTCCGTGGTTCTTCCCTCTACGATGTTCCGAGATAAAGTCGTACTCCTGCAGCCTCTAGACCCAACGTGCTGTCTGGCTTTCCAGGTTCCTAAAGCTCTATAGCCAGGTGACGGCGCAGTGGTCAGTCCTCAGGGGGAATAGCTGATCGTACAGGTACTAGTGGACTACTTGAGGAAGTAGTTCTTCGTTGCCTTGGATAGCGTCTTGCTGGAGTGGGCTATCACCCACTCTGGGCCGTCCTGGACTTGGGAAAAGACGCCACCAATGCAATGGTCGTTGACGTCGTTGTCCACAATGAAGGTGGTGACTGGTTGTAGAAATCCCAGAATAGGAGCTATACAAAGTGTCTTCTTCAGCCGCTGGAAAGCGTCTTCGGCGTCCTCCGTCCACACATAAGACCGGTGTTCTTCTGTCAGGCGGGTGAGGGGTTTGGCGATGTTGGAAAACCCCTTTATGAAACGGCGGTAATAACTGCGCAATTCCTTTATCCCTTGGCCGAGGCCAGTCTCTCCCGGCCTGTGCCTTCTCCGGGTCTGTGATCACTGTGGTTGATGAGACTATGTGGCCCAAGTAGTTGACTTCCTTGCGGAAGAGCTGGCACTTCTTCGCGTTCAGCTTCAAGATAGTTGCCTGCAGTCCCTGTAACACCTTGCTCAGGTTGTCGAGATGGTCTTCGAACGTCTTGCCCACGATGATGTAGTCCAGGTATAGCAGGCAGGCGTCATAGGTCAACCCTCTCATTACGGACTCCATTATGCTTTGGAAGTTAGCTAGTTCGTTATAGAGACCAAAGGGCATAACTGAACTGCCAAAGACCCTGGCCTGTCGAGAATGCAGTCTTTTCCTTGTCTCTCGGGTCCAGATCCACCTGCCAGTAACCCGACTTCAGGTCCAGGGTCGAGAACCACTGCGCAGCAGCGCGTCCAGGGTGTCGTCAATCCTGCTTAAGGGGAAGCAATCATTCCTGGTGACAGCATTCAGCTTCCTGCAGTCCACGCAGAAGCGTAGCTCATCGTTCTTCTTCGTCACCAGAATTACAGGAGAACAGCGATGGCGGTCAGAGTCCTCAATCACTCCCCTGGGTTTCATGCCATCTAGCATATCCCGTACCGCTGTCTGTTATCTTTATCTGCAAGTTCTTTGTGTACACAAGCCGCGCTTATCTCTCTGTACCGAACCTTTTGTGTCCGCCGCCACGACTATACCTACTACCCCTAACATTAGCCTCACGTTTTCACACTTAACACTATCACTCTTAATCCGCGTATTAATTGCAACCCTAGCATCATACAGTGACATTATTACCATTAATCCAATCGCATAATCTGGAATTATCAGCAGTCACGCTTAATCACAATATAAAGGGGTGTAGACAAAGAAGATGGACAGAAGTTTCTATAGTGAATCCATTGTAGCTAGACAAGCCAGGAGTATATTGGCAGGCCCCACATTTCTCAGGCATACAAAATCATAGGCAAGGTAATGGAGCACAAAATGTGTAAGTTTCGTTGGACCGGAATGGTGGAACCTATAATTGGGAGTATGCCTGCCCGCCTCGGTAGCGTAGGTGCTAGCGTGTCTGCCTCACGTTTAAGAGGGCCAAGTTCAAATCTCGGCCAGGGTGAGTTACCTGTATAAGGTTTTTTTCCCTTATCCTGAAAGACGAATGTCGGGTAACTCTAAGCTCTTAAGGACCCTGGACTCATCTGAGCATGTCATTCATCGTCCGATATGACTTAACGTTTGAGGATTTAAATTTTAAAAAATCATGTATGTCTACTGCCCTTCAAGTTCGATTCATTATTCCGAGCACATGCTTACGAATAGCTCTGAGCTTGACAAGAGCGATCCTTTGGAATCGAATTCGTCCTGAGACTTTTAG